>VWZI01002426.1:248249-315870 GCA_013396835.1 Psilopogon haemacephalus | reverse complement strand
CCAGCCCCTCCATCCGGGAGGGGTTAGGGCGAGCGCCGTGCTGTCCCTTCCTGAGCTCCGCGCCGCCGGCGCGTATGCCAGCAGCCTGCTGCCGCCCCGCCCGGGCCGGGAGAGGCCGCGGCTGGTTCGGCTGCGGCACCGTGCAGAGCAGACCCGCGGGAAAAGCTTCCGAAAACCGCCGTTATCATAAGCGTTTGGGTGGTCTCTCTGCTGGCAGCCGCGACTCTCTTCGCATCACACTTCCCTGCCGCTGCAGAGATCCTTTCCAGCTGGGGCCGGCCCGGTGCAGAAACGGGCAAATAAACCGGTGTCTACTTCCTTATTTAATTCCTGTGCTCCCATTTTCAAAGCAGTCGTTGAATGGATGCAAACGGTGGTAACCTGTGCCGGCGGCGGGCTTGCAGTCTAATAGCCAGATGCAGCTATTTAAATCAACACCGGGGCTGCACTTGGCCAGCTGGGTTCTGTCGTTTGCTGCCTTCTGGCTACATCTTCTGTTTAAATAGCAAGCATGCACAGCTTTATGTACATATGTGCATACTTTATGTACATGCATGCATACACCTACATCGACTTGCATACCTACAGGAGGGAAAAGATCACTTCTCTTCCAGTTGCCCAGCTGAAGCCTTAGAGCATGAGATTTGATTTTAGCCATTGCATGGATGTAGACAACCAAGTGTTGACAAGCTCATTGTAGTGCTGAATGTTTAATTATGTCATGCTCCTCCATAGGGCTGTAGTATGTTAAATGCTTGCCTCTGGGTGCCACAAAGAGATTTGTGTTACAAATATGTGTGTAAGTACAGAAAACTGCACCATAAGCAATTTATAAATATATAGCTGTGTCCTATTAAATATATGCAGATACAAATTGATTGTAGTGCAGTTTATTTAAGTGGTATTTTAACAACGCTTAAGCATTGTCAACTGTCAGTGATGCTGTGTAGTTATACAGAACACAGATGAAAGCCAGATGGAGTATTCAAACGTTTTATAAAACTAATCTGCAAATCAGGAGGTTATAGCTGAGTACTAGGCATGTGAGATAATTTTAGTGATGTACTAGAAAAGCCGAGAGGTCAAGGTGGTGGTAGGAGTTTGATTTCCATTTGAGCATGAATGTACTTTTTGACTAGGAGGAACTTGTCAAACTTCTGATGAGAGAAGTGTGAACAATAGACATGTAAAAGTGTAGAGCTGAAAGGGGGAATGGTGGAATCACCAAGAAACAAGAAGGGCAGGGGAGTACTGTAGGGATTTTGATGATCATGTAAAATAGAAAAAGCTCCTGCATTCATATATCAAGTAGAAATCATGAATGAGTATCAATAGCCTGCCGTCTGAGCATGTAAGACTCAATGGGATTTGGCAGGAACATCTGTGGAGGCATGACCTGAATAAGTCCAGAGATGACCTCATCTGAAAAAGGATGGTTTGATCAGGAGCTGTGTTCAGTGCTTTGAGGATCAAGTTCTCTTATTTATCTGAGGAAGAGTTTGTAAACTCTTTGATCCTTTCTACATGCTGGAAGAGTTCTCAGCCGGTTCTCTTAGAAATAATATCTTTCACCACTCAGCATTGTTATCTCCATCCCATGTTACCCATCTGTCCTGCCACGCTGTATATAATTGTGTTAAAATTCGTGGAAGATGTGCAGTGGAGTATCGTGTAGCAGTGGTTTGTGCTCATCACTGGTGTCAAAGCAGCAGCTTCTTGGCCTCAAAGAAGCTGAGCCTGGACAACTGACTGCTGCTTTGCCTGTAGTCACAGCTGCTCAGCATTGGGCTTCTGTTTTGCCTCTGTTGAAATCACCTGTGCCCTCCTGTTCAGTAGTGTTCTTACCTGAACTGGTCCCTGTGTCTGCTGTTGGCTGTCACTTTAGCTGTTGTGTTCCATAACTTGTTTCCCTGTGTGGTGACCTAGTGGAAGGTGACAGCTTCTTGAAGGGTATGGACTGGGACACTGTGGACCAGGGTCACTGACAAAATAACAGTTACAAAAACAATTCTGTGAAGTCACGTGAAACATAGGAGGAAAATTATTCACTCAGTACATGAGTCACTAGCTAATTAGACCAAGGTTTATTTCTCTGAGTGAAGGCTGCCCCTTTAAAGTGACCCAACGTACTATTGCCAGCTAGTGAAACCTCCACTGCTTGCATTTTCAGTCAAGAAGCTCCAAGATTAGGCAGAGAGTGGATTTAGCCAAGTGATACCAGGAACAGGTGCCTGCACAGGGAGTCCTGGAAGGAAAAAGGGAACAGAAAGCAGGCATCTCTGAGTTGCATGTGCATCTCAGTTACCGTGGTTAAGGGATGGACACAAGACGAGTCTTAGTATCTTTCAGTAGTGGCTCTTTAGTGCTCTTTACCTTCAGTCTTTTAGGTTAGGAAAAGAGGGATAGAGCAGTGCCATTTGTTTCCATAATTTTGCAGCAGTTGTGGCACACGGGATGGACACTTGTCACAGAAGAGAGCTGCAGATGTGTTTTCTCAGAAGGCCTTCTAAACTGGTTGGTTTGTTGGTTGGTTGGTTTGGGGGTTTGGCTTTGTTTTGTTTTACTTACAGTAAACTGGTCCTGAGCAAATAAAATTGGCTACTTCTGCCTCAGTCTGGGGCCGTACCTCTTTCTTCACAAGCTTTGTCTGTGATGTTAGGAATACCTTTAGGATTTATTTTCAGAAGCGCCTAGGAAAACACTAATGGGCAAAAGGGAGCATGAGCTGCTTGGTATTTTATTTGTGATTAACCTCATATTATGTGAGATGCTACAGAAGGTGAGAAGAATTTGATCAATACAGGAGCTAACATATGCAGCTGTGATGATTGTGGTGTTTTAGATGCTTGACCAAGCAGAGTTAACTTGAGATTTGTCTTACTGATTACAGCTCAGAGCTAGCTCTACACGAGCCAGATCTGAGTTAGCAGGAGGCCAGTGCTGCACCAAGATAAAGCGTAGTGCTTGGGATGACTCTGCAAAGTCTGTGCAGTGCTCCCTGCTTTCTGTTTCCCAGCCAGAACTGGGGCAGAGGCTCCTGTAAGCTCTGCTGAAAGCTGGTTTTGCAGAACCCTCAGTCTGGGATTGTTAGTCCCTGCAGTAAATCAGCAAACAGGGTAGCTGCCATGGTGCTGTGCTGCAGCTTTTGAGCTCTACAAGACCCAGACTGGCTGCCTGCATGCTCAGCACTGCTAATCATAACCCTGTTAACTACCCGTCAGTCACTGAGTTGAGCATTCATTAATATCTGAGAAGCCAAATCCCTCAGTAAGTTTGGGTAACTAAGTTGCCGAGGTGCCAATTCCAGACATGTTGTTAGTTCTGACCATACAAAGTTCTCACTGAATGTATTTTTGCATGCTGAAGAACTCAGTCCTGTAGACAGCGTGAAAAGCTTTGATATCTGTCTTGTATTATCACACACAGCTCTACAAATTATTCTAATATCTAAGATTGGTTTTATTCCATCCTGCTTGCTCTAGTAAAGCTGAAATCAGGGCTTATCCACAACTTCCCTTCAAACACTGAAGATATGAATGAAATGTAGTTTTCACCCCTCACCTTAGCTGCTGGGTAGAGGTGCATTGAGCTGTTGATTAGCTGCTGTTCCAAACCAGTCAACTGCATTTTAGTCATGGTTATGGTGGTATTCTCTTATAGCTTTTAAGGAGTTCTTAAGTGCTCTAAATCTGCAATCTGATGCTAAGGAAACATACAATAACAATAGGGAAAGTAACTGAAATATCTTCAAATGTTTTACTTTTGAGGAATGTTATACTGAGCTGGGAGTCCAGTCAATGATTACGTGGGTGTGAAGTGAAATGTCACCAGGGAGCTGAATTCCTGACTTACTGAAGGCAGTAGAAATTTTGCCATCAAGGGAAATCGTGGCCTTATAGACTTCAGAGGCTCCATAGCCGTAAAGCAAACAAATTTTTAAAACCCAAAATTATGCATTCATGACCAGGAGTAAACATCATGAGATGTTTTTTCATCATGTCCATTATCTATCTGCCCGTTCTTGACCTTCTCGTTGACAGCAGCTTTTAGTGAAGGAGTCTTTAGAAATCTGTTCCTTCCTAAAGTGGGAAGTCTGCATGAGAAGGTCAAAACAGCTGAAGCCACAACTGAAAACTTGAGAGTGTCAGGTTTAACTACTCCACAGGAAAGCATCCCGGAAGGAAACGAAGCAAAGAGAGGGATGTAGATGCTCTCACCATCTCCCACTCTTGCACAATATGGGAAAGCTGAATGCCTGCAGTCTGGAGCATGAGTATGGTGGGTCCCATTTCTAATCTTGGTCCCATGGGAAAACCAAAATCCTTCTAGGGTGAGTCTGTCTTTTTGCAATACTGATAGTTTTATTCTCTCTTGACAGGGCAACTGTACTCTGGCAAGATGCTCTCTGTCTGGTGAGTCTTACACATTCATTTAATTTCAAACTACTTAGAGCAGAGCTGATGATGGAAGTAGGTAATGGGTTTTGATTAGGGTTTATTTCCATCAATCACATAATGAAGGAACAGTTGGCAAAATCAGTTGTTTCCATGTGAGTGCCTCCCTTGCCTAATGTACCTGCTGCCTGACCCATTCAGCTCTACCAAGGGTCTCACTGCAGAAGCACAGTGTGTTTCAGTCATGGAACACATGCTCTTGCAGAGCCTAGCTCTCCAATAGACTCCTTTGAAAATGCCAAGTGGCTGTTAAGTGACATATCAAATCTTACATGCCTGTGAACTCCTCTTTGGTGCTTAAACTGGATCTTGCCAGAGCTCTATTCTTTCTAGCTGTACTGTGTTTGTGTAACATCCCATCACTCACACCTTATTCCACTTTGAGAAACCAGTTCAATCTGCTTACCTTTTCCAGTTACCAGAGTTTCAGTATCAGCTCTTTACTAGGGGATAGTGTCAAAATTGTATTGTTCCTTAAAAAAAAATCAGGTGGGGAAACAGTTCTTCCTTCTGGCTTCATGTAATTGAGGTAATTGCGTCCTGCAGCTGCTGTGCTGTGACTCTTTAAGATCAGTCTGGAAAATTGCCCAGTGCCCTGAAAGAGACAAAGGACAGGAGTTCAGTTCATAATAAAAATTGCAGTGTCAGGGCCTGTGAAGCAGTGTGAGAAGGAGGCAGTGGGGTATGTGAAACTGAGAAGTTACGCAAGTACCTCTCTTCTGTGAGGTCTGGAAAAGGAGGATTCTTGGGCCAGAGGGTGGACAGAGAAGAGGGGTGATGGTGGCTTGTTACTCTGCCCTACACTGTTTCCATGTTTTTTTTATTCCTTAGCTGTCCATGTGACTGTCAGGCTTTTTGGCAGTGCCTCTTATCATAGGATCACAGGATGTCAGGGGTTGGAAGGGACCAAAGAGCTCATTGAGTCCAAGCCCCCTGCCAGAGCAGGACCATAATCTTGCTTAGGTCACAGAGGAATGCATCCAGACAGGCCTTGAAAGTCTCCAGAGAAGGAGACTACACAACCTCTCTAGGGAGCCTGTTCCAGTGCTCTGGGACCCTTACAGTAAAGAACTTCCCCCTTGTGTTCAGGTGGAACCTCCTGTGCTGCAGCTTACATCCATTGCTCCTTATCCTGTCACAGGGAGCAAGTGAGAAGAGCCTGTACCCTCCTTCCTGACACCCAGCCCTCAGATATTTATAAACATTGATTAAATCCCCTCTCAGTCTTCTCTTCTCCAGACTAAAAATCCCCAGGTCACTCAGCCTCTCCTCATAAGGCAGTGCTCCAGTCCCCTAATCATCCTTGCAGCCCTCTACTGGACCCTCTCTAGCAGATCCCTGTCCTTCTTAATTGGGGATCCCAAAACTGAAGGCAAGTACTATTGTGTAACTGATCCCTATCTCCTATTAGGAACTCCTTTGTATTGCTGAGGATAACTCAGCAGGAAGCACCTAAGGTATTAGTAGTCTTGCAAGTGTCTTGCAAGTGTCCCTCATAGCTGTCTCCTGGTTTTGTTCTGACTGGGGTAGCCACTGCTTTGTTTGCCCTTTTCAAAGTTACCTTTGATGGCTTTGAGATGAAGGTACCTCCTTTTCTCATCTCTGTGAAACAAGACCACTGTCGGCAAACTCGGGGCAGATTCATTGACACTGAGATGTCTCTATATGTCTGTATTCCCTGCTTAGTCCCAAACTTCTTTTGGGGTGGACATTGGTGTGCTCTGCATTCCTTTACATGACAGAGACATTTGAGGGCTGGATGGCTGGATAATGTTCCTGTGGAGTAACACCATTCTCATCCCCAGGTGTGGCGGGGAGCCAAGGAATGGCTTACATGAACAGCAGGAAGCTTTTGTAAGTATCCACGCAAGAGCAGTGATGTGAAGAGGCTGGGGCTGCTCTAACCCTGATAAGATTTTGGGCCTGGGGGGCAGAATGTAGTTGGCTGTCACAAAATCCCTTTGCACATTGCAGCAGCATGGAGCTCACGCTAACAAACTCTAGGTTTTGCATGTCAGGAACTGTGGCATGTGCCAAGAAAATAAGCTTTGTTTAGAACCAGATACGAAGGCTGGAAAGGGACAGGGATGAGGAGACTGGAGATAAATTAATCTCTGCCCTTTGATTATCTGATTAGAAGTCTTTTGCTTTATGGTGGTCTACTGACAGGATTTCTGTCAGAAGTGAGATGGTGTAGGGAGCTGTTGTTCATATGACAAGCTTGAGGTGGTCCAGTAAAAATGTGTTTGGGGAAATAACCTTAAGAACACATCAAAAAAAGCCTGTCATGCTGGTCTGTTTGCACCAAGTAGCTTGTTCTAGAGGAAGTGCTAAAGCATGTTTGTTTCAGGTTTCCAAATAGAGTGTCAGTAGGTATATAAAAACCCCATCCTTTGGAATGCTTGGGATTGCTATCTCACTCTCAAGGGGCATGGGGAAGAAAAGGAGCTGTCTCTTGAACGCGTTGCCATAGGCAATATA
Source organism: Psilopogon haemacephalus (assembly GCA_013396835.1). Classification (NCBI taxonomy): domain Eukaryota; kingdom Metazoa; phylum Chordata; class Aves; order Piciformes; family Megalaimidae; genus Psilopogon; species Psilopogon haemacephalus. The sequence continues at coordinate 308,935 of VWZI01002426.1, read as the reverse complement.
CAGTGCTTTCTCTTTTTTTGGCGCAACCCAGCAGCTTCTGTAGAGATGGCAGCCCTGATGTGGAAGTGAAAAAATGGTTATAGTCACCTGAGGTTCAGGGTGTGCTGGCTAGATCAGCCTTTTTTCAGTATTTAAGCCACAGTGGTTCTGTTGGGTTGTCTCCCAAATTAGAATTCCCCAGGTGCCGTTTCTTACCGAGTTTCTCAGAGCTCTGGCTGTGTTTCCTTTCTTAGTGGGGTTGTTGCAGCTTGAGCAGTAAGTAGGAGTCCCTTGAGACAAACGCATCAGAATAGCTGAGCAGCCTACAGAGGAACATATTTCTGTGTTCATACCTTTCTCTCTCTCTCTCTCTCTGCAGAGTAAATAGCTCCAGTGTCTTCGCTGTCCGTTACTTCAGAACCACTGCAGTACGTAGTAAGTAAAACCGAGTCAGCAGGATGGCTCTTGTGCTACCTGTTGCTATCCTGCCAACAGCTGAAGCTACCTCTTCCCACCCTTAGTCTAGGCCCACTGCTGTCCCACCTCAATAGATGGCTGAGGATTTATGTCCTAGTGCCCTAAATATTTTTGTCTGGTGTTCCTGTCACTATGTGACTTCCAGTCAGATTGGGAATTTCTCTTGTCTTTAAATGTTAATCTGTGTTGGAGCAAGGAGTTGGCCAGTGTGTGATGTCTGTTGACCTACCCTCTCTAGCAGAGTGCTGATGACAAGAATGAAGCAGTGCTGTAAGTTTTGAGCTGTGAATGCATTGAAGTCTGTCTCTCTCACAGGGGATGATGTGGTTACAGTGAACACACCAGCCTTTGCAGAGTCAGTCACAGAAGGAGATGTCAGGTGGGAGAAAGGTAAGAGTTGACTTCTCCCTGCAATTCTTAACACTTGTTGCTGCAGTGGGCAGCATGGGGATGGACTGTAGCTCACTGGTGGAAAGCATGCTCTCTGTCTTTCAGTCTGTGACAAGTGAGGCAGTTGCAGTTTTCCTAAGGGGTAAGGATTGCACTGACTGCCTCAGCACTTTGCTGTCATGGATGATCTTGTGTGAAGGATGATGTCTAAACTGGACTCTGGCTGTGCAGTAGATTGCTTGAGTGAGACTTTTCATTAGAAGCTGTGGAGAACTGGGGTCAGAAAATTCTGGGTCAGTGGGGCAGACTGCTGTGGGTTAAGAGGGGAGGCTGGAGCACACCTCCTTCCTCACAGTGGTCTTCGTATCTGTCATTCAGCTGTTGGAGACACAGTGGCAGAAGATGAAGTGGTGTGTGAGATTGAAACAGATAAGGTAGGAGTTTTTTGGACCAAAACTTCTTCTAGTTCTCCAGCGGGTACCCTGTATGGCTCCTCTCCTGCTAAGAGCTCATAGAGCCTGCAGGCCCTGCCTGTGTCTCCTACAACCTTCACGGAGAAAAGCTTTTCTCACCTAGTATGAAAGCTGGCTTTACCTTAAGTGCAAATTCTTTGATAACTCTTCCTTCCTCATACAGTTGTTTAAGCATCAGTGGTGCTCATGATTGTTGGAACTACAGTTCCGTTCTTCCTTCCAATTTCAGTGTTCTCTGAGTTTTGAAACTTATTTGTGTTTAAACAGAGGAGGAATATGCAGAGCTATAGGGTGTCTTCAGATAGTTTTAAATTTAGCCTTTAATTTTGTTCAATCCTTAAAGGATTCTTAAGCTTTGAAACTCTTGCTTAAAACTCCCTGCTTCCAGTGTTGCTGTTAAGAAGATGCTAGCAACGAGTCAGTTCTTGATTGTACCCTGGAGCAGGAAGATCAGGCTATATGTTACACTGCCAGCATCTTATAAAACTTCTAAATATTGGCACAAAATCCCAGATCTGTGTCAAATTCTAATGTGAATCTGCTTATATTGGCATCTTCTCTTGGGCGCTTGTTCTCCATCCAGCGTTGTGGGGAATTTCACTGATTTGGCTTTTTGCAGACATCAGTGCAAGTTCCAGCCCCAGCAGCTGGTGTGATTGAAGCCCTTCTGGTACCTGATGGTGGCAAAGTGGAAGGGGGGACACCTCTGTTCAAACTCAGGAAAACTGGAGGTAAGTCAGGCATGCACGCCTTACTCAGGCCTTTCTGTTTCCACCAGTCTTCTTCAGAAGACAGTGGGATTTAGAGGGATGGTGCCATTTAGAGGGATCTTGAGAGTAAATATTTTTTCCATATGCTGCTTGTAGCTGGAAGAAAATTCTGTTGTCCACTAGAAAAGCGTATTTTTTTTCCTTCTGAGAGGAGGAATTCCCTTTTGCTCCCTCTGGAGGAGATTGCAGCTCTGAGCTAAAATTTTTTGAGAATTCACGTTATATGACTCCATTCTCTGCCCTCTTTCTTTAGCATCCACTCTCCTGCACAGTGAGGAGATCTGGGGTGTAGATGAGTAAAACACTTTCACCATGGAGTCCCCTTGTGGTGACTCCTACCAGTTTAGTAGTGTTGAGAACATAAAGGAACTCTGCCGGAGGGTTAACTTTTATCAGGTTGGTTGGACTCTAGATCACTGACAGTGGAAGCTCTTGCCATGATTCTTCCTTGTCTTTCAGCTGCTCCTGCCAAAGCCAAACCAGCAGCAGCCCCTCCTCCTCCTGCAGCCCCTGAACCTGTAGCTGCAGCTCCTCCTCCTCCTGCTGCAGCACCAATTCCCACTACAATGCCACCAGTGCCACCTGTGTCAACTCAGCCCATCGACAGCAAGCCAGGTGAGGCAACAGCCACTTCCTCCGATTTTCAAGCCTCTCTTCCTTGAGGAGAGGATGTGAGGTGAAAGACAGCTAAACAGTCTAGCATTTATGGTGAAGGCCTCCCCGCATCATTGCCCTACATGCTCCTGTCTGGAGAGCATAGCTATGCCTGGAACCTGCCCAGCCCAGTTCAAGGCTGCTTCCACACAGTGTTGCTCAAGCAAGGAGCTCAGATGGGGTTTCTACTTCAGGGCATTGCAGTCAAGCCCTGGCTTCCCTGTATGACTGATGTGTTCTTTACCCTCAGTGTCTGCGGTGAAGCCGGCTGCAGCCCCAGCGGCAGCCCCTCCTGGGGAGGCAGTGCCCAGCAAAGGTGCCAGATCAGAGCATAGGGTAAGCTGTGGGAATAGGGGCCTTGCCAGCACTGTTGCTGGGTGACAATCTGTTCTTGCATAAGCCTTGAACTTTCTGGAGGTGTCCATATCTAACTCTTTGCACCCAGCTCAGTATGGCTGTGACAGGTGGAGAAGTTGTCTACATGAGGGCACCTCTTGGGGGTGGGGTAGAGGAAAAGCCAGGTCTGATCTGACACAGGTCTTTTCTAAGCTAAAGTCTTGTCTTGAGCTCGGCTGAGTGAGCACAGAAGGCTCAGTGTGATCTGCTTGGTCTGTCCACGAGTCCTCAACAAAGGACTGAGGCTGCTGCAGCTGCCTTGTGCATTCTTAGGAGAACATGGTTAAGCAGCTTGCTTTCTTAGCAGTCTTGATGTTCTCACATTAGCCTCCTGCTGGAAATCTGTGTATGGTTGGAGGTCCTGAGGAACATATAGGTCAGTAGTAGTTATACTGTGATGTATTCAGCACTGCTTTTCAAGTGAACTGTGTGTTGAGCTTGGAAGTTGCACAGTGAAATCAATGCCTCAGCCTGTCATGCTGCTCAGGGAGACCTGAAGTGAGAGCCTTGGCCCTAAGTATCTGTTACTACTCAATCTGATGGCAAAAGGAAGTATCTTCTGAATTTTATGTACATGTTTCCCCTTGAATGAGCTTGAGGCAGCTTCTGCTTATATCCTTTTAATTTTCAGGTGAAAATGAATAGGATGCGTCAGCGCATTGCCCAGCGGCTGAAAGAGGCTCAGAACACGTGTGCCATGCTGACCACTTTCAATGAGATCGACATGAGGTGAGGAGCAGACCTCTTCTTCTGTTTACAAGCAGAGATAGATGCAGGCAGTCATCTTCAAGCAGGAGTCAAAACCTTGCTGATTCTTTTTGAAGAGATTGGCAGCATTTCTTTTTCACCCTCTTAGGTGTGTACCACTGCCTGCACAGCTTCATCAGTGCCATGTTGGTGTTGCAGTAGAATTACAGAATCGTAGAATGGTTTGGGTTGGAAGGGGCCTCCAAAGGTCATGTAGTACAATCCCCTCTGCAGTAAGCAGGGGCATCCTCAACTAGGTAAAGTTATTGAGCCTCACCTTGAATATCTCCAGGGATGGGCCCTCAACCACCTCCCTGGGCAACGTGTTCCAGGAGTGCATAGCTTCCTAATGGCCAGGTCTTCCTCTGAAGTCATCTGCTGCTTTTAAAAGGGACAGTCTTGTTCCTCATCTGTGTGGTTCTTGGTTGTTTATATGTTGAGCAGGAGACCAGGAGCGAATAGTGTCTATTAGAAGACAGCAAGATGTAGCATCTGCTTTCTGCCACTCTGCCAGGTTACAGCTTTTGGAGGTGGGCATATTTAGCTTCTGATGAGGTGTTTCCTCAGGGCTCCTCAGCCTTTCAGGTGAGCATTATATAGGTCTGAGGCCTGTGCTGTCTTTCCAGAGAGGGACTAGCATCCTTTCTCATCCCCTCAGGGCAGGTAGGGGTCTCCTGACTCAAGTGCTTGCACAGATTGAATGCAGTAATGGCTTTGGAGGGTGGGCAGCTTATGTTACAATGCATTAAGGGGAAATTGTGCCCAAATCAAATTGACTTGTGAAATCCTATTCTGCTCCTTAAGACAAAACATGTAAATATTTGGGTCTGAGAACAGTAAGGTTGGCAAAACAGTCTGGATTGGAAGGGAAGTGCTGCAGCTTTATCTCCTCTCAGAGGCTCTTTTAGGTGTCACTTTACACTGGCCTTAGGCTCTTACTGCATCTGGTAATCTGGTTTGGATCGATTGCTTTGATATTGGCTCATGAGGACCTGTGCTGGGGCCTTCTGCTTTCCACAGGGGTCAGCATCTGAAAGGAGGAAGCCATAATGAGCCAGTTTCATAGCAAACCTCATCCTCATTGCTGTCCTCCTTGTATCTTGGGAGGCACTAATGTCTTTGGGTGGTAATCCTAGCCCTAAACAAGGTTAGGCACAGGAAAACAAACACTCTAAACATGGAGACCCCTGCCCTTGATGAAACTCTCTCTTCAAAGACTCAAAAGATCTCTGGAGGTGGGGGGAAGTGGACTACGCCTTCTATAGAATCTGATATTAGCTTGGAATACTCAGAGCTTGCAGCCACGGCTTGGTTCACTTTTGTGAACAGCCTCAGTTCTGCTAAATAGAAGCAGAAGGAAAATGTGGTTAGTCTGTTTGAGGGCTGTGGGTGGTCTGGCACCCACCACCATAGCATCTGGGAGGCTTTCTTTCATACTCAATCAACTCCGAAAACTGGAGTTGGCCATGGAGGTGTTGTGCTGGCTGGCACTGGGCTTGCACGGTGATTGGAGTCTTTTCCTTCAGTCACCACCTGCATCTTCTCTGCTCTTGACATTTTCTGCTTCTTCACCCTCGCAGACCTGGCGCAGCTACCCCCACAGCTGCTGTCTGTGGCACTGCACTGCTATCAGCAATGGTGTCTCCAGAGAACCAGCAGAAACGTTGAGCCCTAAGCAGGAAATTTGTTGTGCCCTATCTTGCTTTTGTGCCTGGCAGTGCAGGTCATGCAACTCAACACCGTCCCATGAAGTTTGTTGTCCAGGACTACACCCTGTTAGGTCCTTTGGCAGAGGCTTTAGAGCCGCTCTCAGCCAACTTCATCTACGACATTTGAAGGATTTTTCAGCAAATTAGGAGTTCCTGTTAGTGGTGCAGGTTTGCAGTTCTTGAGGCTTACTCTGAAATCTATTCCAGAGCAAGGGAATGGTGTTTTCTTGGACTGTCTGATGACCAATGTTACCACGTGTTTTGCAGCAACATCCGGGAGATGAGAGCTGTACACAAGGATCCCTTTCTGAAAAAGCACAACCTGAAGCTAGGTTTCATGTCAGCTTTTGTGAAAGCTGCAGCGTTTGCTCTGCAGGACCAGCCCGTTGTGAATGCAGGTGAGTGGTGATCCTTGCTGGTGAGTTGTATGGCTGAACATGGCAGAGGAGGGGTAGTCAGGTGGCCCAGTCCATGGCAGGCTGGTAGCTTGGATAAGGATGTCAGATACACAGGAAAAAGGGGAACGGTCCTACATGCTGCAGCTGATTTTGCTAGTGACGCTTAGGTAGGCAGAGGACAGCTTGCCAAGAGTGGCTCTATTAGGAAAGGGCTGCCAGGAGTGGAGCTGAGGCCATGTGTTTGCCAGCCTACAGAAGGCAGAGCCTGCTGGTTGGTGTAGAGGTAGCTGCTGTAGGTGCAGTGCAGTTTCTGGAGGGTGTCAGAGGTGCTTGCTCAAAACCAGAAGAGGAGAATAACCAAGGGGAACTGACCTGTTTGGGCTGTGTTTCCTTTCTGTCTGTCCTGATGCTTCTCCCACAAGTGCAGTGAGGGCTCACTCTTCTCTGGAGGCACACTTAAAGAGAGATTAGCAGTTGTTAGGATTTTGTGGCTACTTGTGGGCTCTTGACCTGTTGATCTTGGGTATTGAGTATGTAACACAGTTTTTTCTCCTAGTGATTGATGACACGACCAAAGAGATTGTGTACAGGGACTATGTGGACATCAGTGTCGCCGTAGCAACTCCCCGGGTAGGTACCTAGGATGCTTTGACCATGAGGCCTCAAGTCTGGAATTGGTCACACGTTTGGAGCTCTGAGCTCCGCTACAGCAGAAACTGATGAGACCGATCTTCTAAATGACACATCTCATGTGTTGTGGACTGTTGAGATGGGTTTTGGGAGAAGATGGAGGACCAAGAAATTATGCCACTTTGCTAGGAGATGTAGCGACAAGGTCAATATAGAACTCAGTGATTAATAAGTAGGGCCAGGTTGGGAATACTGGAGATGTGGGGGTTTTATGGACCTGTGAGAATACGGCATGACAGCAAAAGCTTTGCATGTCCTGTCCTTTGGCTAACCCTGCTGTGCTGTTCCACCATTTCTGTAAATGATGGTGCTGCTTCAAAGAAAGGTCCCTGTACAGAGAGAGTATAGGATGGAGACAGAGGTGTTATTAGTTGGCTCTTTCGTGAGCCAGAGGCTTGGCCAGTACTAAAGTTCTGTCACTGCTCCCAAAGTCTAGTGGAGGTCCATCATAAAGGGACTGCACTCTTCTTGCAGAGAACAAGGTAGCAGCTGAACTCTGCCCACTGCCTCACCTGCTTTTTATGGACGTGGATCCCAGCAGGCCTTGTTAACTTTATGGGATGAGCTTACAAAGGCCTACTGATATCTCACTTACAGTGGTAGCCCTTGGTGCGTGTCATGCCAGGTTTCCTGGCAGGCTACCAGGGTGCACAGCAGCTGTGCCAACCAGGCACAGGAGGCAGCAGGAGCTCTGCGGTGCAGAGGCCAGGGTCACTTCTGCCCTCTAACAGTTATCTGTGTGTCGCTGTGGTGATTAGCTGATCATGCACTTTGCTTCTTCCTAGGGTCTTGTGGTCCCTGTTGTTAGGAATGTGGAAAACATGAACTTTGCTGACATAGAGCGTGCTATCTACGAGTTGGGGGAGAAGGTAAGGATGGTTGAAGACTTTACTGAAAAAGGTTCAGAGGAATGGGAAAAATTGGGTGTGCTGGATTAGGCTTGAATTAATTCAGTCCCTCTGTGTCATCATTTCTGACCTCTGACACACTGAGTCGTGCTGTGGGCAGTAATCCAGTTACATCTGTAACTCTGCCCATGCCTTCAAGACAAGACTGTTTACTTGTGACCCTTCCAAGAGTGCAAAGTGTGCATTGGTGGTGTGGTGTCACTTCACCTTTGTTTTTAGAGACCAAGGCTGAACTGCCCTGGTGTAGAAATCCCTGTGTCTGTTTCCTGCAGAAACAGGTGTTGGAAGCAAAGGCAAGTGAATCCTTTCCCAAAGACAGCAAATGATCAGATCTAAAGACAGGATGCTTTTTCAAGTAACTTGTTGTGTTTCTGGCTGAACAGATCAACAAGTGAAGCTCTGGCCATCAGCATTTATTCCTGGAGATAGGAAGTGTCCAAACTTGTCCTTTGCTGCCTTTGATCTGTGTGGCTTTCTAAGATTTTGCCTTCTCTTCCAGGCAAGGAAGAATGAACTGGCCATTGAAGACATGGATGGTGGCACTTTCACAATCAGCAATGGAGGGGTTTTCGGGTCATTATTTGGGACACCTATCATTAACCCACCCCAGTCTGCCATCTTGGGCATGCACGCCATCTTTGACAGACCTGTGGCTGTGGGAGGCAAGGTAGGTGGAGCTGTGCAGGAGGTTTCAGTGAAGAGAGAAGAGGGCTCAGTGAGATGAGGACCATAATCCAAATGCTGCTTTGGGGGTTGGTGTCGACTTCTAAAAGGCATTACTGTGAGGGAAGAGCAGTGACTAACCGGTGTAGGGCAGCTTTGCTGGCACTGATACATGCCTGAGGTGTGCAGGGGGCCTTGTCCTACCCATGAGTGAGAGAAATGTGTGATCTGCTTCAGTGTGGGAAGGAGGAGGCAGCTGTACCCTTTGTGGTAGGGAACAGCTTCAGAAAGGGACCGAGTGTTGTGTGGTTCAGACCCAGCCTGGGTGTTGACCAGTTGCCGGGGTTGGTAGTCCTGCCAGACAAGAGACATGTGAGGGGCACGACAGAAAGCGAGGCAGGTGTTGCACGGTGCAGGCAGCAGGGCTGGGCTCGCTGACGGCTGTCTTGTCCCTCCCCTTCAGATCGAGGTGCGGCCCATGATGTACGTGGCGCTGACGTACGACCACCGGCTGATCGACGGCAGAGAGGCAGTGACCTTCCTGCGCAAGATCAAGGCAGCGGTGGAGGATCCCCGCGTACTGCTGCTCGACCTGTAGAGCAGTCACACCCCCACACGACCCACCCCGGGCAGGGCAGCAGCACCAGCAAGGGCGATGCAGGGCATTCAGAAACTGGCAGGGCTCATTCCAGTCTCCCTCTCTCCGCTGTGATTGGGGCTGTCCCAGAGGGAATTATGGGGATAGCTCCTACCTTCTTTCCTTATTCCATTTGACAGAAGTTCAGTTTCTCACGAGAATTGCTTTGCAGTGGGCCAACCACTGAGTGGCACTGCCTTTCCAGAGTTGTATCTACGGCATCCTCTCCCTCACAGCACCAAACTCACCTCTAGCTTGTCCTGTACTACTGGAAACTGCTTGCTGCTGCTGTGCTAGGGTACCCTTCCCTGCCACTCCAAGGCAGGTTCAGCTTTATTTTTCCTAGCACTGAGGTTCCTGAGAGGGAGGGGAGAGGAAAGGCTACTGTTCCATCCCTGTGTTGCTTGAAAATACTTCACTCTCATCTGTCTTGCAAGAGTATTCTGGGAAACCCCAGGTCACTTGCCGCAGAGGTTTTGATCAGAGCAGGGCTTGAGGCAGTGCCCTAGTTACACTCCCTCCACAGACAGGAATGCAGCGGTGGCAGCTCCCCTGCTTTCCCTTGGAGATTGTTTTTCTCTTCAGCCTAGCCACTGTGGCATGAATGTCCGTGTCCAGGTGGGCAGAGCCCATGACCTCTGTGGAGGTAGCACTGTTCCTGGGTGGGAAACCCTTTCACCATTACATGCCCAACACAGGGTGGGGGGGAGGTAGGAACCAGCCCCCAGCAGCTGTCCTTGAATCACAGCTCACTGACAGTGGATCTGGCTTCCTGCGCGCAAGGGCTTGGCCTGCTACCAGCAAAGAGACAGCTGGGGAGGGCCAGGTCTTTAACTGTAATGTATATCCCAGCCTGCTGGTTTTGGGGGGAGGGGGGCAGTCCTTAATCAGATAGCGCACACATGTACTGGGGAGTGAGGGGGTCGCTAGTGCCTGCAGAGTCTATTACCCTCTACACAGAACTTGTAACTAAAATATTTAACACAGCGGATTTTAAAATGAAATAAAATTGGGCGATGACTGCAAGGTGGGGGTGTGTTTGACGGGGTGAGCAGCAGCTCCAGGCCAAGGTTGGGGGGTGTTTGACAGTGTGAGCAGCAGCTCCAGGCCAAGGTTGGGGGGTGTTTGACGGGGTGAGCAGCAGCTCCAGGCCAAGGTGGGGGGGTGTTTGACGGGGTGAGCAGCAGCTCCAGGCCAAGGTGGGGGGGAGTTTGACCGGGTGAGCAGCAGCTCCAGGCCGAGGACTTGGGCAACAGCAGCATCCATAATGCAGTATAAGAAACCTGTTACCCAGGAGTGAAAGGACAGGAGGAATGGGAGTTGTTCCCATCGCTGGTGGTTACTAAGTGGCGAGGACTTTGGCTGTGAATTGTACTGTTGTCAAACAGTGGCACAGAATTGGCTTTTCCCAGCAAAGAGGAGATTTTCAGGGCTAGAGATTATCCCTTTCTTGGTCTAACAACAGAACTGGTAGGGACAGCAAGGAAATCCCCCGTATCTGCTAAATGGGCATGACGGCCCAGAGGCAGGCTGACTCCTTAAGTACAGCTGTAGAGCCAGGATGGTTTCTCCCTGCTAGAAGGGAGAGTTGTAAATCGTGCAGTGGAGAAAGAAGGCTGTTAAGGGTTGCAGAGGGAGAAAGGAGACAAGATCAAAGAACTGTAAAGCAAAAGCTGTGATGCTGAGACGATTTCTGTAAGGACCTGCCCCTGTTGGAACCTTATGAAATCGTTCCTGCAGTGTGGCAGGGTTTTTCCAGCTCTGACATCAGCTTCAGAGAATGATTTGCCTTTCCCAGCTATGAGTGGAGAAGGCAGCCCCTTTTAACAGAAAATTGTACTCACAGCTGCCACGCTAATGAAAGGGAGAGCAGTTCCTAGTACTGGTTCCTCTGGCTTCCTGGCAGCTGTGGACAAAGTGGTGCATGGAGCCAGCTTTCCTCTGACCATTCCTGGTTGAGGCAGAAGTTTAGAAGGAGGAAAAATCCCACCCTGTGTTGTAGAGGAAGGGCAAAGAGTCCATCTGCTCTTGGATAAATACAGTGAACAAGAACACTGATTAAAAAAAAACACGGCAAGCACCCAGCCCTTCACATTGGTTTAGGATACAGAAGGCCCACCTAGACTTTGTACATGAGCCAGGGAAGGGTAATGTCTGTGTCCTATCTGGAGTTGCAATAAATGAGGCCTTTGAACTACCCAGGGAGAGAATGTACAGTTAAGCTCTTAAAATTATGCATCCTAGCAAACCGCTTTATTTAATTTCCTGCGGTGGAGCTTGCTGCAGGAGGGTCACATGGCTGCTGTGCTTGGAGCTTCCTTTTTTTGGACCCTCCTTGGGTGACGCTCAGGGCCCTGTGTTATCATGATGTGGCTTTGTCCACAGCAGTGGTCCTTAGAATCATGGTTGCTAAGGGTAGAAGCCTGCTGCTGAAGGATGCAGCCAGTTCAAGCTGATCTAGAGAGGAGGAAGCCTCAAGCTGAGCTGCTCCTGCTGTCTGTCCTGCTGTGACGTTGGTCATCTTCCTGGCAAGTCCTCCAGCTCCTGCACAGTGGTTGCCACGGTGAGAGCATTATCTGCTGGGCTCTGCTTCCCTCTGGTGGGAGTCAACACGGCGAGGGGGTGGCTGCCGCTGCCAAGAGGTGCTGGCATCAGCCCCGGAAGAAGTTCACTGGTGATGGGGGCCGAATGAGCAGCCAAAACTGCTCTGCTGCCATTCAACCTCTGGCTTTGGCTTGCACAAATAAGCACAGCAGTCTCTGCACTGGGATCTTAGCAGACACCTCTTGCTCATGCTTCTTTTTTCTTCATCTTGGGTTGTATTTACTCTTGTCCTGCCACCTGTGCTGGCTCTCAGCGCTCATCCCTTGTTTGGTCCACCAGGGATGCCTGTGCTCAAAGCACAAAACAAGGGCAGTGGGGCTGCAGTCCTGCTAGCAGGAAGGATCTCCCAGACATACGAGGCTGGAGCCAGAATGCATAACAGTGGCAGAAATCAAGGCCAGAAAAAAACACAGGTGCTCTGTGTGTTCTCCCTGAGGCTGAGCTGCAGCTGCCTGACTGCTGTCCCAAGCGGGCCCAAGGCAGGCGCTCACTGCTATTTTCTGGGGTTTGGCTGCAGGGTGCCTACAGCTGGTGGATGACAGCAGGCCCTGGGCTCCTAGGCAAGCTTAAGAAACAGATTTGGGGCTTTCTCTCACTTGGCCCAGGCCTGACTTGTCCAGGTCAGAAACAAAAGGGCACTTCTGCAAGCAGTGATGAACGGTTTATTTTTCTCAGCAGACAGGGAGGAGAGCAGAGTGCTCCCTCTCGTCATGCCCCCACAACAGGCATTACCCACACATGGAGTCAGGGTTGGGCACAGACCTCAGGCCCTGGCACCAGCCAACAAGGCCTGGAAACCACAAAAAATAACAGGGCAGAGGGGTCACTGTAGTAGCAGCAGTGATAAAAAGGGTAGGAAGGGAGTCCCAGGGCTAAACTGAGCAAGAGACATACCAGAAGTGGACCATAAGCCTCTCCCTGAAGGTGGGAACCTTAGCTCTCCTACTCAGGGAAAAGCTAGAGAAGAGGACCCTGGCCCAGACCACAGTCGCCTCCCTTGGAGACGCCAACAAACAAGCAGGGACAGAACATGTAAGGGTGCAGCACCTCATGCATAGCCCACCCTGGGGCAATCTTTCCACGCCTATCTCTGCCAGGAGGCTGAGCTGCCACTGCCACCTAGGGACACAAGTGGTAGGGACAGTGGTTGCATGCCCAGCTTCCTGGGGGAACGACAGCCTGCCTAGCCCACCAGCTTGTTCCATGGGATGGTGCTGAAGAAGGCGTGGGACTTCAGCTTCGCCATGCCACCATCTCCACATCCCAAGCGCCGCTTTGGGTTGTATTGCAGGAGCTGTGGAGAAAGGGGATGGGACAGCAGGATAGGCAGATGGGGGCACTGGAAAAGTTACCCAGGCTGGACACTGCCTTTCCCCATACTAGCCTCATCCTCCTTCCCATCCACTTGAGGCCCTCACCTCAGTGAGCAGCGACGTAGCAGCCAGGCTGAGCCCCTCTGGCAAATGCAGCTGGGTGTGAGGTTGAATCCCTGAAGGGTGGTTCTGGGACAGTGGCTACAGGAGGCAGAGGGGGAGGGTGAGCGCAGGCAGTGAGGAAGGTAGGAGAATCCTGCTCAGCCCTAAGTGCTACACATCCCCAAGCCCTACACAGCAGGATTTAAACCTTGGGACCCAAAAACCCAGAGCATAGATAGGCACTACAAATCACATGCCTGAAGCAACCTTGCACGGTACTGAGGTGCCAGCAGGACAAGGCACTCTCCAAACCCCTGCATGGCAGCGAACCCTTGCACTACAATGTCACCTCCTCCCCCAGCCCTTGTAAAGCTCCTCTGCCTCTTACCACTCCAGTCAGCAACTCATACAAGAGAGAGCCAAAGCTCCAGCAGTCAGCTGCTTCAGTGGGTTCCACGATCCCTCCCACTTCTGCAGGAAGAGCCAGAAAGGCATTAGAGCTGGAGGCAGGGAGCACCAGCAGCCATACCACGCTGGGCACATCTCACTGCCTGCAGAAGCTTCCTCTCCCCTGGTCAGTGGCACTGGGCAGAGGACAGAAGGCAGGAGACACATCCCTTACCTGGGGCACTATACATCTCTTCCTGTGCCTGGCTGCAGTAGTGTGGCTCCACTTCTGTCCACTGGCCAAAGAAAGTGAGACGAACATGACCTGTAGAGCAGCACCATAGCCCAAAGCAGGTTGATTAGAGCAAAGGTAGGGACTTTGGTCAGAGCACAAAGCCAAGCCAGAGTGCAGCTGGTAACAGCCAGATGACTGGGCCCCTGCCATGCCTGAGTGCACAGCACATTGCCCAACGCCCCAGGGCTTGCCCGAGATGCCCAGCAGGCACTCACAGCTGGTGAGAACATTAGGTGGGCTTCTGCCTCAGGCTATAGTGAGGAAAGAAGCAGGTTTTAAGTGAGGAAGGTTAGCAAAGCTCTCTGCTCTCTTTTCCTAAGCAGTTTGTACCTCTCCAGTTCTCCCCAGATGTTGCCAGCTGAGCAGGGACTTTCACTTGGCTTGCACTGACAGTGGTGCCCATGGCTCGAAGAGGTGGGATGGTTCCAGAACATCCCAGCAGGCAATAACTACAATCAGAGGAAAACTGCAGTCCCACCAACCTCAGGCATAGTTGAGCTGGTTTTAGCTTCCCCGTGCTGGGATTTCCCAGCCTGCCAGCACCCACATGGGATCAAGAGCAACACATTCCTGTGGCTTTGGCCCCTGACTCTCCTCCCACTGTAGAGCCATCTCTTGCAATAACCACTAGGAAGTCCTGAGACTGCATTTTTGGGCTCCAAACTTCCCCAGACTCCCACTGTACCCCAAAGCAAACTCAAAGTGTGTGTCTCACGGAAATGAGACTAACAGCAGTTTCCCAGGCAAGAGGCCAACCTCCTCCTCCTCCAGCCCCAACCTGGGGCACTACCTACCGCCTGCATCGAGCAGCAAGTTCCTGGGATTGAGGTCCCGGCACAATACACCCTGTTGGTGAAGTCCCTCTAAGGCCAAGAGGATTTCTGCTGCCCACAGCTGCACCTGCTCCTCCTTCACAGCCCACGCTCTCTGGCTGTGTACACAGGAAGCCAAAGTCTTGCACTGTCCTGATGGTGGCTGCTCACTGAGCCGGCTACAGGTCAGGCTTCCTCTGCATGAGCTCTCCCTTGATGGACCAGGCCCATAGGGTAGGCCAGAGCTAGATGAGGCCACTCCTGCATGAAGCCGCTTCTGACCTGAGGTAAGGAGGGGGCAAGCCCAGGAGCCCTCAGACACTTGCTGAGACAATGAGTGCCCTGCCCCTGAGCAGCTCCCCCTCACAATCTTCGGTAGAGGGGCAGGTGTCTGAGGCAGCCTGGGGTCATATTGAGAGGCTGTTCTCACCAACGCACAGCCTGCACTGCTGCTTAGAGCATCCCTGGGGTGAAGGAGCAGGCCCTGGCTGGTAAGGTGGCCTGGACCTTTGGCTGACGCTGCTGGAACGTGGTCTGCAGCGCTAGACACAGCCTGCGTCACACTCAGATCCTGCCCTCCAGGTGCAGCCCTCATGCTGCCAGCGGGAGCCAGGTGAAGTTGGCAGTGGTTCCCCAGGCCAGGGTCCATGGGGTCAGGGGACTGCTCCTGAGGGAGAGAGGCACCAATGTTTCCCAATACTCGGTGGGTCACAGAGCTGGGGAGGTCACCGCCTGTCAGAGCAGAGAAGACGGAGGCTTGGCTGCTGCCCTGGGAGCTTCCCACGCCGTCCTCTCTGCCATGGTCCCTCAAGGCTTGATCAGTGTTTGAATCGGCAGAGCCCTGCTGGACACAGTACTTGGAGCGGAGGTGAGACCAGAGCGTCTCCCCTGGAAAGCAGAGAGAACAAATGATGGGAGAGAAAGAACCCCCAGTTCCCCCCTGTGGATGTGGCCCATTCAGACACAGGCCAAGGCCCACATGCTGGGGACATAGTTGAGCATTGTTAATGGCCCCGGTGCAAAGCTCAAGTCCATGCAGAACACCCTCCCCAGCCCGACAGGCACACCATGCTCAATGCCACACCTCTCCTGGGTCCTCATCCCAGCAAAGGTTCATTCCTCCCTCCTTTAGCACCCCTGCTTCCTATTCTGCACAGTCTTCTTGAACTCAGCTTTGCCACTTCCATCTCACAGGCCAGTCACACCTTCACACATGCCACTGCACCCACAGCCATCCCCAGTTTCCTCTAAGAACTTTTCCTTCTCATGGGACAAAGATGCCAGAGAGCTCCCACAGAAGGGCACAGGGCCAGTGAGTCAGCAACGAGCCAGAGCAGCAAGGCCTAGAGCCCACAGCATGCTGCCAAGGGCTTCCCAACCCTACTACATTCAGCTGCAAGCTGCTTTCTGCAAATTCATCCTATAGCGCACAGGAGATGAGGTTGTTCTCCAACACAGGGCAGCCTTCATTTGTCATTACTGGACTCCAGTCGTGCTCCCTACTCTACTGGAGCAAAGGAGCTCCTTGGGACAAACCTCCACTTTGTTACACTCCTTCACCAGGTTCTGGGACAAGCCTCGAGTCTGCCTCCTTGTTGTACCTGAACCCCAATGTGGTCCCTACCCTTTGCACCCTGATTCTCCATCTCCTCTCTTTGAGCCTGATCTTAAAATCCAGTAGGACTTCTTTTGCAACAACGAAAAAAAGGTTTTACAAAATACTTATCACAGGTTGTTTTGTTCTACAACACCCAGGTGAACTGTTTCACTCGGTTCTCATTTTCCATCACCTCCCTGTCATGATCAAACAATGTCAATAAAATGAAGAGGTTTTTCTTTTCAAGATGATGGACCACATCAACATTTTTACTTGAAGGTGTGACCATGGGACTCGCATATCATCAGGCTAGTTTCCATATAGCAAACCCCCAGACAAAACTTCTTTCTCCTTGTAGGTCTTCCATATGCCCATTTCTAGCTTACTTCCCCAGTCAGTTCTTATCAAGCCTTCAGAATCACCCAAACCAGCTCAGCAGCTGCTTCACAAAGTCTCCAAGGAAGGAGACAGCTTCTGCTGCCACTATCAAAACCACTTCCAAAGAAGCAGCAGCAGAACCGTAAGTGAGATTTTGAAGAAACGGAGGTTGGGAATAAGAGCAGGACTCTAATGACAGGAGGCAAAGCTGTCCCCACTCACCCTGCACATGCTCCAGGTGGAGGAAGATGGAGTCCTCACTCACATAGTAGCACAACAGCTTGACCATGAAGGGCACCCCATGAGGGATGATGGTCTGTCGCTCGCGAGTCTCAACATGGGATTTGGGGAGGCTCTGAGGAGTACAGATAAATATTACAGCATGACAGGGATTTGAACTGCCTGCAGCCTAGCACCCCCGGGCAGGAGGCCAAACAGAAAGGCAGCGTGCCATCTCCCAAGCCTCATGGCTACTCTCCTGCACCACCTGCAATGGAACTCTCTGTGGGAACCTGCTGAGAGGTTTGTCAGTCCCCAGCATCCAGCTGTGACAAGCCAGAGCACTCTCCACCTGCACTGTGGCACCCAGAGGACACTGCTGGTCCAGAGCAGTTGCCTTCTCCAACAGCTACCCTTATTCCCTTCAGCCACAAACCTGCCATCCTAACCCTCTTTCCTCCTCCCTCTGGAATTCTCCTTCTCATGCCATGACCTTCTTCTCTGATTATTAAAAACCTTTATTTTTAGTCTCAAGGGCTCTGGAAAATGCTTTAGGACTCGTACTAAGCACACCTCACCTGTGACCTGTTTCAAGGTTGACACAGACTAACAGGGGTGTGAGGCTTGTCTTGCAGCATTACAAGGTGGAGAAACAGATGACCAAGGAGAACCATTCTGATCACAGAAGATGGCCAAGGCATCCAAAAGAAGCTTTATGAACAATGAACCTCCTTCAGCACCTCTGCGTGGCCCTATTTTTTGTTACTTTCATCTGCCCCAGCTGTCTGCTTGGACAAGGAGGCTCTGGCATGACAGAGAGATGCAGGCAAATGAAACTTGGAAACACCCACCTTAAGTATAAAGGTTCCACCAGTGGCTGGATCCTGGACAATCTGCACCTGGGAGCAGCATACACAGCACTGGTCAGAAGCAGTGACTGCTCCCACCCCAACACACAGCCTACAGGAATGACTCAAGGGATTCTGGAAATGAAAAAAACCTCCCACACAGCTAGAGGAGATGATGGTGCTCTGGGAAGCCAAAACACAGGTTGTCAGCGGCAAGAGAGCCATGCAGCCAGGGAGCAGAAATTTAATTAAACCAAGAGATGAGTCACACATCATTTTGCTTCCTTCATGAAGAAGGGCTTCATGATGCCCTTCAGAGCTCTGTGGGGTGCACTGGGCTGCCCACTGAGGCTTCAGCAGGATGGAAGGCTCACAGGAAGGCTGAGGAGGGACTATTTACAAGGTTTTGTAATGACAGGACAAGGGGTAATGGGTTTAAACTGGCAGAGGGGAGATTTAAAAGGGATGTTAGGAGGAAGTTCTTTACAGTGAGAGTGGTGAGATAATGGAATGAGTTGCCCAGGGAGATTGTGGATTCTCTCAACCTGGAGGTGTTCGAAGCCAGGTTGGATGAGGCCTTGAGTGACCTCTTCTAGTGGGAGGTGTCCCTGCCTATGGCAGGCTGTTGGAACTGGACGATCTTTGAGGTCTTTTCCAACCTAAACCGTTCTATGATTCTATGATCAGTCCTGACAAATTGAGATGTGTGAATGGCAGAGGAGAGCAACATGCCAGTGTGTGTATGGAGACTGTAAGCCTGGCATCTTAGCTTCAGGATCACAAATTACTCATGTGTTTCTGCAGCCAGATAGCTCATCTTCATCTGAAGTGCAGATTATACATAGGAGTGCCCCAGCATGGCACCTAGGCATCAAGCATGATTTCACCCATGAGAAAGAAATGGATGCAGCAGCCTCCTTGTAAATATTTTGGGAGATCTGGTAAGCAAAACTAATGGGGACATTAACAGATTTCCCAACTATCTCCTAAAGGGTCTTGCATCCTCAGCTGCAAATTTTCCTTGGTGGGAGTGGTGTGGATAGATATCCTCATGTTCCCTGGGAGGTGTGCTGCATGCCAGCACCTCCATCCCAGCTGCCAGGACCCTCCAGCTTACATTCCCTTTAGTTCAGGCCCAGCCCCACCCCACCAGTTCCAGATCACATCATTACCTTATCGATCACTCCCACAACCTTACATCTTCTCAGGTTCTCCACTGCTGAGCTCAGCGTCCTGATTGGCCTGAAGCGCAGGCTGCTGTAGCCCTGCAAGGTGGTGAGACAAAAGGATGAGGGACCAAGAGATGCTACTATCCATGACAGTGGGTGGGAGAAGTCCCTGCATTATCCAGAGGAGGCAGCAATACTGCTGGGCTGGTAAACACCCAGAGACAGCAGTCCAACACTTGATTCCTTGCATCAGCTGGACCATTTCCTTGGCCAGCTCCTGAATTTCTGAACTTTTCAGTGGAAACTTGTGCCTGCACCACAGGTAAAATCACTCCAAAATTTGGACCTGGATCACTTCCAACACTAAGGTGATCTGTGTGGAAGGTAGCTGCCTTTCTCCCCTCACCTTTCCCACCAGGCCCAAACTCTGCCCTGGCTCACTTCTCTCCCCCTTCATTAACCACCTGCTTCCCACAATGCAGCAAGCAGGCATCATCTTTGGTTACCACCCAGATGGGAACGATGGCAGCAACAGCAACATCTTTCACATCTGATAAGGTGGTTCCCCACAGGGTCTTCGATCCCACCAAAAATTACCAGTAGCAAGGACCTTGGAGGTCCCTGGGAGTGCCACAGGCAAGCTAGACCCACTGCAGCTCTTTGAGGAGGCAGAGTGAAGAGCTGCCAGCTCTCTCACAGCCACCAGTATGCCAGGACACTCTGAAATTGATGTGTCTGTCATTTTCTTCACACTATCTTACTGTGGCACCTGCCAGAGGCAGTCAAGGACCCTCAATGAGGCTGCTTTATGTGCGTCCCCCGCTCCAAAAGCTTCCCAGTGCCACAGATCCACTACCATCCCACCCATGCCAGCCCCTCACCGTGGCAGTGGGGTTGCCATCCCCTGCAGCCCGCTGGAGGTGGCAGTTGAAGATTTCCTCTGCTCGCCTCAAGTACTGTGTGATCTTCCGCTTCACGGCTTCTCGACGCTCCTTGTTCGGGTCAACTACAGTCGGCACAGGGTGGGCATGAGGGGCCTGCCACGCTTCCCAAAGGAATGTCCCAGCCCCCTCACAGCTCTCCCCAGAGGAGTGCTCTGGGCCCCTCACCCTTCTCCCAGTAGGGACTCCCTGGGCCCCTGACTACAGTCCCCTTGCCACACTCTTCGGAGGGATGCCCTTTCTCATCCTCCCTGGAAGGATGCCCCGGGCACTGGCCGCGCTCCCCGGAAGGATGTCCCGGTGCCCCACCCTCCGCGAATGCCCCACGCACCCTGCACGCCGCGGAGCAGCACATCCACGCCGTTCTGGTAGTGGTTGAAGGCCTCCTCGTAGTCCTCGCTGACGTCCCGCTCCAGCGCCAGCCGAAGCTGCCGCGCCGCCTCCACCAAGTAGCCCCCCCGCCCGCCGCCCTCGGGGCCCACCGACCCAACGCGGCTCCGCAGCTGGCCCAGGTAGACGCGGGCCTGCGCCAGCGCCCGGGAGCAGGGCTCGCCCTCCGGCCGGCTCATGGCCCCGCACCGCCACCCTGCGCCGCCGGGAAACAGGCAGCGGGGACGGGCGGGTGAGGCGCCGAGCACGCCCTGGCCCTTCCGCCGGCAGGCGACCGGCATGCCGACCGGCATGCCCCCCGCCTCCGCCTCCGCCTCCCCGGCCCCGGCCCCGCTCCCGCTCCCGTTCCCCGCCCTGGCCCCGCCGCTCCCGCGGGCACGCACCTGGCGCAGCGCTGCCGACAGCATCCCCCGGGCGGGGCGGGGCCGGCGGACAGCGCTGATTGGCTGCGGATGAGATAATCTCCCGCACTCCCCGGGGAGCGCCGGCAGGGCTTTGGCCGGGGGTCCTGACCGGCAACCCACCCCGGGCCGGGTCCCTCATCCTTCTATTAACGTGCGCGGAGCGCCGCTGTGCCTCTTGCTTTGTGATCATCGTTATTCACGATTAATTGTCCTTAATTAATGAGGCTCATGTTCGTGAAGCACTGTCTTTGCTGCCGTATTTCCTTCCTACCGTCGTGAGCCGTGTTCCAAGTACCCTTTGCCTCCACCTACCTCTCGGAGGGTTCGCCCGTCCCGGCAGCGGAGCCGGCGCTGGCTATCAAGATTCAGCTGCACGGGGATCTGGGCTGTCTTGTCTAGACCGTGTTTTTGCCAAGGGAGCTTGCACCAGAAGATCCTTAGGTCACTTTCAACCTGCTAATCTATGATCCTGCATGTCCTGTCCCAGGGCACTGATGATTCTTTCTGAAGTGCATCCTGAGCTCTGGTTCTCAGGTGGCCTTTTTGCCAACTCCTGCAGACTCTTTTGGTTTCAAAACATTTCAGATGCCTGGAGCAGAGAACATGGCACAACTGCATTAAGGTGCAGCGAAACGACAGTGCAGTGGAAATCCCAGCTGGTGGCTAACAAATGCTTTGTACGTGGAAAATATCAGTGTCTGCTTAACCTAGAAGCACACATTCTTGGTCTCCTGGCCTGGCTTTTTTTCTTGGAAGGCCAGGTCTGCTGTGCCAGTTAGACCCCTCCACTTATTAGCCAAGGAGATTTGCTGAATCTGGAGTGCTCAAACAGATATGGCTCAGGCCAATGGGTTTGCTGTGTCTGTGGGACAGTCAGTTCTGGTCCAAATAATCACCTCTGTGAAGGGTCAGCAGGGGACCTGAAAAGGGAAGAAAGCTGGAGGCAAATCCCAGTGATACTCTAAGAAACACTGTGCTAAAATCGGTTGGGCATGTCCCATTGTAACAGAATATTTTTTTTAAAGGTGGTCTTACTTTTACAGGAGCTGGCCCCCTGCCATGCCATCACAGCCAGAGCAACCTGGACACTCACTGCATTCATCTCCTGCTGCAGCTGGAATTTGTTGGGAAGTTGGCCGCAGCCTTTCTCATGGAGTGACCAGATGGCATCTGAGACTGAAGCAGAGTGAAAGCCTCAGAGCCAGGCCAGGATGTCCAAGGGGGCTCCTATTTGTGTCTGATCCGTTACTTGATATCCTGCACATGGTGACTGCAAAGGATCTCCACTGGTTCAGCATCCTCAGGCAGCTCTTTTGCACATTCCTGTCTGATAACAACAGAAATGTGAAGCCTGTGACCATGGCAGCACAGACTTTTCTTTCTTATGAGGGCCATTTTCTAGGGAATGTGAAAAGTGAATATCGTGCCTCAGAGGGCAGGTCTGGTACAATGCAGAGGGTTTGCTTTGTAAGACAAGCTGCTGCCCAAACATAATCCATGTGCTTGGTTCTTTGTTTTATTCTCCAAATACTTTTGGCTTAATTTTCCCACCAATCTCTACCTAACAGAGACAGCATTTTCTTGCCCAGTCTGTTTACACCCCCTAGTATCTACAACATTTTATTTCTCACAAGAGCCTGAGTGCTCCTTCTTTGAGTCAAAAGTCTGAGCAAGCAAGAAGTTAAATGAAGCCTAGAATGAGCAAGAACTCTGCCAGCACAACTCCCCTGCTTGACTTCAGTGGATCTGTGTGGTCCTGTAGAGGACAGACAGCATAGGTAAACTATAAAATCCAGAGTAAGGCATCTGTAGAGGAGTTTGGATATTGGGGTGATGGTGATAAAGAAATTAATGAAAAGGAATTACTGAAATGGAAACAAAACTCTGATGAGGTCTTTGCCAAGGACCTCCTTTAGCCTTTATAGAGATAAAGCAACCCTCACCCACAGTCACATCAGGTCAGTAAACATTTTAATGTTTCACACAGTTAAAGCTGCATCACCTCTGGATGAGCAGGCAGGAGCTAGAAGATGTCTCCTTTGACCTCTATATGGGAATCCACTGTAGAGCTTTGCAGAGATGAATGTGGCACTGTTCAAGCAGTGCCGGGGCCACTCAGCCCTAAGCAGGCACACTGAGCAAGGCAGAAGGAACAAGGGAGAGTGCAAAAAAGAGTGAGCCAAAGGCATCATCAAGAAGTGTCTCAAGGACTGGCCTGCAAGTGAGAGGTTAGGACTTCAGTGCATCTTTATTTGCACAGAGAAACATGGGAGACTTGTGCTGGCAAATGCAAAGGAGAAACTGCTGGGAGGCAGTGCTCTGATGGCATCCCAAAATTGGGGAAGCTGGAGGTTATCAGCAAAGTTTTAGTGTCAGAGCTTCATCAGCTGCAATGCTACATCTCTGGACTGATTGCCACATCACCTTTACAGGTACTTGCCAAGAAATATTTGTTGTTTTGTTTTCAGTGCAGCCTGGAGCCCAACTTACATTTTTTTCTTCCCTATAACTCTTCTTCTGAACCATCTTGCTACAGCTCTGGCTCCTAAAGCCTTATTAAACAAACCTTTGCTCTGTAAGGCTGGGAGAGCCTGGGAGCCCAGGGACACTGATAACCCAGTGGCATGCTGCTTCTATGAGACAGCTGCTTGTCTGCAAGGGGTATGCAGGCAGGGAGAAGATTTGGGAGCCCTGGGGCTGAGGCACATTTGCTGCCTTTCCTTGTAGGACCATCACATGTCTCTTCTGATCCTTTACAAGGAAACCTGTCCCCTCCTGCATCCTTAAGACACATGGGGATCTGTAGCTGAACTTGTCAGGGTGCTCAGGGAACACCTGTGCTCTGAGGCCAGGGATCTACTGTGGCCAGGGAGGTCTGACAGGAGCTTCTGCTGTAAGCCTTCAAAAAAGACACAACTGGGACCAACACAGAGGAGAGACAGGCAGATACTGTCTGGTGCCTCTGGGACCATGGGTGGTGGCCACAAGACCCAAGTCCAGGAGCTCATTTCTCTGCCTCGTGTCACCACTGGGTACAATGTCCTTCTGGAAGTCCCTCCCACCCTGGGATGAAGAAGGTCCCAACAGTAACCAAAATCTCCCCGCTAGGGACAGGAAAGGGAACAAGTCCTCCCCTAGGCGCATCAGGTTACCTTTACCAGTGAAGTCTCAGTGAACCACTCCCCCTGGAGCTAACGGGAACCCTGACACCTGGAGATGCAGTTTCCAAATCTCTTGTGCCTGCAGGTGATGCCTTCCCCTGCTCCTGCCCTGCTCCAGCTGATCCTCTCAGCCCTGCAGCAGCGGGACAGTCACTCTGCTCCCAGACATCTCCCTGCTGTCCACCCAACAAGCCATGCTGCAACAGGAGCATAGGATGAGGCCTCATGGCACCCAGGGGGCTTGGGTGATGCAGGAGAGAAGCAATACAGGGTGGCTGTGCAAGTCAGACACCCAGCCCTGCCAGTACTGGGCACGGCTGCCTGAAAATCCACAGTGCCCAGCAGCGCCGCAGAGGTGATACCAGACACTGAAATGTTGGAAAAGTCACTGGGCAGGAGGTTGAATTTTTGTAACCCTAATCACTGCTCTTGACAAATTTATTTATATTAATTAACACCTTGGGCTTATGTAACTTCCTTTTTAAAGGTTTAATACTAGAGTGGTGAAACTTTTACTGTTAAAAACAAATCAGAAACCACTACCTACATCCCTGAAGTGCTGCACACAATTCTCCTTAGCCTCAAAACAGAGCCAGTCAGGCTGAAAGGGCACACAGGGATGGGGAGAGTTCGCATGAACCAAGACAAGCCACCAGAACTGGGGTCCCACACGGCCCATGGAGACCCTGAGCAGCATGGGAAAGGGAGCAACAAGTCCCTCTCACTTCTGAGGCAAGCAAGGATCTTCACAGGCTGTTGTTGAGGCAGAACCCCCAGTAAGTTGTGTCCCAGGGCACTGCAGATGGCAGAAGCGGAAACAGGTTTCAAAGGGCATCTAGTAAGCTCCTGGAAGATATGCTAGCCTGCACAGGTACAACTTATCCAGTCCGTGCTACATGGAGGTTCAGACTGCCTCACACCATGGTCTTTTCCTGCCAGGGTACCACTGCCACGTGACATGCACTCTACCAAAGTCCTTGTGCCAGCCCCAGGCAGCACCAGCGTTACGGCTCTGATGGTGTCTGTCCCAGCTACAGGCTGCCATGTCAGATGCAGGAGGCGGCTGCCTTGGATCCCAACACCTGCCAAGTTAAGCTCCACTCCTGTTTCCCAGTGCAGGGTCACCTGCTTTGATGGCAACATTGAAGCCTTTGCACTGATTGCCCTTCAGCCTCTTGCTTGGAGCTTTGAAGAGCAGCCCTTGATTTTGTGTTAAACCCAGTGCCAGGAGTCCCCCACAAACATGCTGATGCCCACCTCATCCTTAGACTTTCCAGCTATGTGCATGCTCCAGGGTACAGTCTGCACAGAACCGCATGGGATGCATTTGGCAGCCAGCCCTGTGGGAGCAAGAAAGAGGAGAAAGACTCCAGGGGCACTGCTTAAGACACACAGAATCAAGGCCAGGGGCTGCCTCCCAGAACTGGGCAAGGATCTGCCTGAGTGGGGGAAGCAGGATGCAGCATCACACAGCCATCTCAATGAGGGCCAACAGCCCCCTACACACCCATGGATGCTCCTGTAAGAGTCAGGGCTCCCAGACCAGCCTGGCTCCATGCTGGCTGAATAAGCCTTGGTGGGCTGTTTCTTAGGTAGGAAGGTCCACATGCAGCCTGTTCCCACTGCCCTAACTTTGCATCAGCCAGCCAAAGAGAAGAAAAGGCAGCAGCACCGCCCTCCTCCAGCCAGGGTGGGTGTCCATGGGAAAGGGCTTTGCCTGCAGGTGCTGGAAAGCAGACAGGAGTGCTTGCATTGCCAGCGTCTGCATTTGACTACCAGGTTTTATTGAACGGGCAAGTCTGAGATGTAGCAGTATGTGAGGAGCCCTGGCAACCCCAATTCCCTCCCCTGCCCCATGAGAAGGGCTTCTGAGGCTTGTTCTCTGACACCCTGGAGGAGGGCCTGGACTGATCTGTGCCAAGGCTGGGATAGATCCAGACGTACAGCCTTGCTTGCCCCAGCTTTCATTCCTCCTCAGATGCAAGGTGTTGGCAGAACGGAGCAGTTTGGCAGCTGCAGCACTCCAAGCCATCTCTGCTCGATCCCCACAGCATGCTGTCCCCAGCCTGCTCCAGCAGCACGTCCACCAGCTCTGCTCCTTGTTGTCCCCAGGATGCACTCAAACACCAACATGCTGCTTGAGCTCCTCATCTTCAGCCCCAGGCCTAGTCATGGGTCCTTCTATTCTGCTGTTGATGGTGCAGATGTGGCAAAGGGGTCCTCAGTTTCAGGCCACATTATCACCAGGGCCAAGCAAGGGTTCAGTCAGCTCTTCCCTGACAGAGTCCTGTTCCCCACCGCTGCTTGGAGGGGCACCCCACTGCTGCTTGGAGGCTACCTGCGTGGTGTGCCACATCTGCAAAGAAAGCATGACTGGGGGTGAGCATCGCCAGGATGGGAGACATTAGAACCCCTAAACTTGTCCACTGTGCCCTGAGCCTCCTCCCACTCCGTGCCTGACCCCTCCTGTACTGAACTGCACAGGTGGGGAGACCACAAGCAGCCTCCTCCCTGTGAGGAGGGAGGGCAATGCAGTTGCAGGTGCTGGCTGCAACCTGAGCAGCAAGCTTCAGACAAAAGTGGGAGATGTGTCAGGAAAGTGTCAGCCACAGGTGTCACACTCCTAAAGTGCCCACTAGTGTCACAGCCTGCCCTGTGACAGCAGTTTGAGAGAGCCAGCTAAATATAAAGAGGGAGTCACAGAATGTTAGGGGTTGGAAGGTACCTCCAGAGATCAGAGTCCAACCTCCCTGCCAAAGCAGGATCACCTAAGGCAGGCTGCACAGGAACACATCCAGGTGGGTTTTGAAAATCTCTAGAGAAGGAGACTCCACAGCCTTTCTGGGTAGCCTGTTCCACTGCTCCATCCACCATAAAAAAGTGTCTCCTTTTGGTGAGGTGGAACCTCCTGTGTTCTAGCTTGCACCCATTGGTCCTTGTCCTATCACTGGGCACCACCGCAAAAAGACACCCATATCTTGACACCCACTCTTCAGGTACTTATAGACATTGATAAGATTCCCTCTCAGCCTTCTCTTCTCAAGACTCAACAGCCCCAGTTCTCTCAGTCTTTCTTGATAGGAAGGGTAGAGGAACCCAAACAACAACCAGTCAAGGACAGCAGGAAGGACATAGCCGGCAGCAAGATGAAGCTGAAACTGGAAATTCATGGATCCAGGAAATTCAGCATGGTCTGTGATTGTGATAGAGCTACACACCATCAGGTCACCCAGTCCATCCATCTCTGCCCTGAGTTGCACTGGCCAGCTTTGAGCAGCTGAGCCTGGGAACTACTGAGCACCTATTAAGACTTCAGTAAAAAGCCCATTTGTCCACAGCCACCCACTGCTCCCCCAGTGCTGCTCTCTCTTGTGTGTGCTCTGCATAAGCCACTCACTGCTCAGTGTCAGTTAAGACCTAAAGGCTCAATGAAGCTGCTCATCCCAAAGAAATCAACCCAGAAGACACTGCCCATACCTGCCCCTACTCACAGTTCACAGTCTTTACGTCTCTTCTTGTCTTGTCTTCTCTTACCTCGGCCCTTGGACTTCCTCCTTCGAAACAAAAGTACCACAAGAGAGGCTGATGTGTAGGAAATGAGACCCACAACGCCAGCTGGTAACGTCACCCTTGATGTCACTTACCTTCCCAACTTCATCAGGTCCTGTCGGGGCCTGTGAAGCAGGACAGAGTGGTCAGTTGGATTTCTCTATAAACCAGCAGCTCAGTAGACAGCACTGTCCCAGTGCACAGCACTGGGACATCATTCGTGCTTAAAACAGACCCAATATGACTTCCCTCCATGGTATCAACTCCTCAGCCATAAGCTGATTGCGGTGGTCAGTAGAAGGCAGAGACAAAGAGGCAGGAGATGGATGGCTTTGGTGACATCTTTAGGGATGTGACATTCTGCCTCATGAGGCTGGGAAGCACAGGTTCAATTTCAGATACTCTCAGTGACAGGTTTCATAGCTCAGCTAGTTAAACAAGACCCAACATCCTGAGAAAACATGGGGCTTGTTGCAAACTCTCAGCAGTGGTTCTCAGACGACAGCCACGGCATACTTAGCTTAAGTACCTACTCTCCTATATGTGCCAAGGCCATGACATCCACCACACCCACACTAAATTTCAAAGGGGAGCAATGTAAGGGTATGGAAAGCAGCTTATGGAGAAGTTGAAAGGTGCTGTGTAAGCAAGAAATTTACACAGATTCAAAGGCAGCCCGTGCTTGTAGGAGATCCCCTGGGAGTTATCCCAGGTAGGGAAACCACAGCAGATTCAGGTAATTCCCTCTATGGAAAACAGCTGGAAGCAGAGAGGGGAAGTAACACGTGCTTCTTCTCACTCTCCCTTCTGAATCCACTGACAGATGCTCCAGAAACAGTGTTGAGCTGGACAGGCCTCTGGGTCTGCGCCAGCACAGCCGCTCTTAAAACTGAAGGGGAATACCGACCCGGGGATCCTCAGGCTCTTTTTCCAGTCAAAAATCATGCCTAACAGCTGCCCAGCAGGACACTCAGTCCCCAGTTTTATTAACACTAAATTGCCCTGAGATCCCAATTAAGAGTGAACACCCATGCCACGCCACCCCCCACCATGCAGATGGTGCTGGAGAGGCTTCATGGCAGGGACCCTCTGTGGGCAGCACTGGAGCTGCTCACTGCTTCCTGGTCCCACAGCAGAGGCCCAACACTGACCATCTCACCATCTCTGGGACACAGTGAACCCCAGGGGGTTAATTATGTGCTAGGAGTCTGCGGCATCCATCCCAGACCAGCACTGCATATCCGTGCCAGGTTGGTGCTGCATATTTTAAGCTTTTATTTGTCAGTTTGGATGTAGACCTCTGCTCTCCAGCACTGGACAGGGCAGCTGTCCTTAAAGAGAGGTGCAGAGCCCAGTCCTTAGGCTTTCATCACTGTGTATGGAGCTGGGGTGCTGCTGCAGGTGCAGCCCTGTAGACAGTGCATAGCATCCAACGTGGCTGCACAATACTAAACATCTACTCGAATGTGGCGATCAGGCTGCTAGAGGCACAGCACAGCCTGTGGCTAAGCAAGGGCCATAAGCACCAGTAAAGCCCAGTGTGGAGACACTGGGAGAGCCACAGCACAGCGAAGGTGTCCCCAGGGCACCCTTTTCCACCACGGAAGGTGAGCTAGTGGGGTACCTTTGCTGAAGGGGTACAGGGGGCACAAAGGGAGCTTGGCGTCCCTACCTGCACTCGCACTGCTTGTGCTCAGTGAATGCCATCTCCACGTAGGGTGCCTCCCCATTTGGCTTTATCTTCAGCAGCTGAAAGAGGAGCAAAGGTTACTTCCCAGGTGGCCGGTGGCAGGAGGGGGCCGGAAGGGCTCCCAGGACATGGCCTGGCCACCCCAGCCTCTCGGGCAGATGCGTGTCTAACCTGTTCCTCAGGACCTCCGGCAGCTGAGACTCCACCTCCACATGCAGGCAGCACCAGCCAGGCCCAGCCACCCTGGCAGCTTGGGAGGTTCTGCTACTGCTGCCCCCGTGTCTTCAGGACTGTAATTTAGTCCTGTGGTGCTAGGATTTCCCAGCCTTAGAAAAGATTTTTCTATCTCTGCTTTTGTGGAGACCTTTCATATATCTGACCACTTTGTACATCTTCCTAATTGTGTATTCCAGACCATTCCCATTGCTGCTGTCTCCTCCTGACACCTTTCTTGCAGCACCAAACTTGAAGATTATACCAGAGTGCATCTTCAGTCCAGCAGTACAGGAGGTCAGGTCAAATATCCAGGGGCTTCACAGGGTATGGTCATCACTGCTGTGATCTATACTAGCTCCACAGAAGTGCCTGGCCTTGCCATCCTGTGCACAGCAGCATGATCTCTCCCATGGAAGAAGACCTGTGCTTGCAGAGCCTGCTATTTATGTCAGGTTCTTGCTCCACTTCAGTCCAGATTTTTTGGAGGCTCCTACCCTGCCTTTTAGCATGTTTTCATACCAAGGGGCCAAAATCAGTAGTGATGTACTGCAGGCACTCTTTAGTCCATCACCCATGGCAAAGTAGAGCTTTTCCCTGATCCTTGTAGCAGCAGCAAGTTGATAGCACAGCACAAGGGCTGCAGCGTGAGGACAATGTTTGCCTGGTACACAGGAAAGAGACAGCCAACAGCTTGTTCCTAGCCCAGGATCTCCCAACTCCACTTTGCACAGCTCCCACAGTGGGGACTGGAAACACAGCAGCCACAGCCCTCGTGCTCACCGAGCTGCCAGCACTAATTCACTGTCACCACCACTAAAGGCATTTCCTGATACATCAAAGCCTTGCTTCTCCCTGTGCTTCAGGGGCAGAGTCTGCTTTGCTACAGTAGGCAGAATCATAGGCAACTGGGACACCCCCAGTCTGCTGTGGGATGGGTGTGGAAAGGTGACAACGGTCAGCAAGGACCACACAGAGAAAAGAGGGCAGGGAAGCAGGAAGCAAAGCCAGCACCACCTAGGTTTTCACCTGGAGATGCTCAAAGAGCAGGCAGAGGGACCCTCCTGGTTTGGCATGCATTTTAACAGTATGGAGATGCCCAAAGAGCAAGCAGAGGGACCCTCCTGGTTTGGCATGCATTTTAACAGTCCGAGGAAGCCCCTGCCCTGTTTTCCATGCTGCTGCTACTACGTCTAGAGGATGTGAACCTGCAAGTTCATCCTGCTGGTGCTTGATGAGTAGCTCCCCACCCACCCCAGTGCAGCCATGGCCCCGCAGCAGCAGCGCTTACCTGCATGGTGACCGTGCTTGTCTCCACAGGGACACAGCGGAGACCCTCGTCCCCACAGCAGCCTCCGCAGCGCTGCAGGGAGACGCAGGAGGGTCTGAAAATGTACTCCACCTCGTTGGGGAACTCGGTGATGACATCCACCAGCTGCTCCAGAGGCCGGCAGAAACTACGATTCCAGATCTCCCGAAAGGTCAAGACTGCAAGAGACAAGGATGGGGTGCTATAAAGAGGCGCCCTGGAAAGTCTGAGCCCAGCTGACCCACTGCTGGGACAGGGGCAGCGGCCGCAGCAGGGTCCTGCAGCCGTCTCAAGGGCACAGGGACGCAGAGAACCTTCTTGTGACCCCAGCAAGCCCATCACCGCACTGGCATGGGGGCTCGCACAGTCACCACACCCACTCCGATCAGCTCTTTCTCCACCTGCCCGCTCCGTCTCCGTCTCCGGCAGCGCACCTTCCCCTTGGCTCCTACCAAAGCGGGACGGCACCGTGCCCCTGCCCTCCCTCGACAGGCACAGAAATCCATCCCCGCAGTAAACAACTGTACTCTGGGTTTTACCAGCGGGGACAGAAGAGGAGAGCTAAGGAGGTGTGTTCCTGCTCGGGACCTATAACCCAGCACAGGCGGGACAAGCCTAGGGCAAGGCTGCGCTTCGATCCGGCCGGCGGCGGGGCCCGCTGCAGCAAGTGCCCGGGACGGGCTGCAGGCAATGGGCTGCTCCCAGCCCCGGCACAGCTCAGCACTCATCGGCACGGGGCTACGAAGGAAAAACCGGCCCCCGGGAGGTACCGAGCCTCCCACGGCCCTGATCGTAGCCTGCCCCGGGGTACCGCCCCTCACCAGCCAGGGCACCGGCTGCCGCCCGCTGCCAACTTACCGGACGGCTCCGCGCTGGCGGTTCCTCGCACCTCCGGGACCTACAGGGAGGGAAAGGCAGGCGCTGGCGGAGGCGCCATGGGGGACCCGCCGTCTTTTCCCCACCCAGCACCGGAAACAGCTGCCCCGGAGGTCACCGACAGCCCGGACAGGCACACCGGCGAGGCCGGTCTGTCCCACTTTGGACCTCCCTCCAGACCTCGGTTCTCACCGGGGCGGGCGGCGCTCCCAGCGCCCCGGCCACCAGCAGCCGCAGGAAGGCGCCGAGCAGCCGCATCGCCGCTGCCGCCGCCCCGGCACCGACTCAGCGCTACCGCCCCGCCACCCCCAGCATGCTGCTCCGTCTCCGCCGGGCCACCGGCCCTGCCGTGCCGCCTCTGCCGCCGCCGAGCCATGGGAGAACGCCCCGCTCTGCCNGAGCGACCTAGCGCTCCCGCTTCCAGTCCTCCGCACCAGTACCGGCGGTTCCCCATCGGGCTGCACCGGAGTTTCTAGAGACCAGACCATGCCCGGAGCATCCCCGGGAGTCAGGAACACTGGGGCTGTGTTGGGGCTCCCTAACTCGCCAGGCTTCCCCAACTCGCCAGGCTTCCCCAGATCCTGTCTGTTTCTTCCAGTGTTGGTGTATGCTGCCTTGCGCCTGTCCAGCCACCCAGTGCCCACCCGACTGCCTTGTGCCCAGCCAGCAGCCCTTTTCCCATCCATTCACCGTATTCTACTGCTGTTGCCCTGTACTCAACTGGACACCCCATGCACATCCCACCCATCACATTCCCCTCAAGCTGTACCACGCATCCCAGCCAGCCTCTGCTGTCACAGGCCTGGCAGGGGGCTTCCAGCCCACTCAGCCCCAGGGTCAGCACTCTGGTCCTGTCCACCATGAGGGTTCTTCCAGCTTGGGAGGGGCTACAGCAGTTCACTGGAGCAGGTCTGGGGCCAAACTCTGCTGCCAAGGGTAAACCCAAAGGAGCAATGTGGCCTTTTCCGATCTATTTTTAATCTCTGCTGGCCAGGGAAGCTGGAGCTACGGGAGGTGGGAAGAGATGCCAGCAGGCAACATGATACCCCGTGGGCTGCAGGTCCCAGGGCACTGGTGGGCTTTGTGTTCCTGTCAAGATTCACATTTCTGTTCTGGATGAGTGAGGAGGCTGCTCCAGGGCTTCCTTGCCCACCTCTGTGTGAGGTCTGTTTCTGTGGCACGAAGACCATGGGGCCTGCCTTTAGAGAAAGCAGGGCATGTCAGCTCTGTCCCTCCCAGGTTTGCTGGGCCATGCAGGTGACGGTGGCTTCAGTAGGAGCTGGACTTCAGCTGGAGCTTGCCGGCACTGGTAGCCACTGAGTGTGTGAGCAAGGGCCTGGCAGATGAGCAGAGAGGTGCTGCAGAGATAAGCAGGCAGAAATCCTGACCCCTCGAGGGGGGCGTGCAGTGCTCTGCAATTCATAACCCAGCAGCACAACATGGCAGTTGCTGGGGGTACCAAGAGCTGCAACAGCACTGCTTGGTGCCTGTTCATGCTCTCACCCTGGGCTGTGCAGCAAGGAACAGGTAATGTCTCCAGTGCAATAGCTGAAGCATACCTGTGTCCTCCTTCTGCCACCCAACAGACCTTCCCAGGCCAAAGGGACTCCCTCACCTCCCCAGGGATGTTTTTGAGATGGGAGAGAAAAGGGACTGTTTCCTCCCACCTGAGAGCCCAGACCAGAGGCCACTCTGAGCAGCAGCTGCTGTCAACTTGCTGGACAGACAGAATCCTGTTATTGCAAAGACCGTGACCACACTGGGCCTCATGCCTGTCCTTGCAGGAAGGTCCCTCAGGGCCACCTCTCAGACACAAGGCCAGCCTCTGGCGCTGGAGCAAAGGGCTCTCCCCTAGGAGTGGTGTGGCTGGGGAGACCAGCCCTTAATTGCTGAGTGCAATCCTGTTCCTGGTCTGAAGCTATTTCCTCAGAGGCCTTGGGCAGAGTTTACATTCCTGAGATGTGCATCCCTTTTCTAGGCAGAATGGAGCAGAGAAATAATATTTGGACACTGGTATCCTGTGACCAGCAACATCCTCCTGCAAATGGGAGAAATGTCCAGCTGGCTAGGGCCATGGTGGCTTGCTTTGCCCTCCGCTGTGCTCCTTCCCCGGGGACTGAGCCTCCCATTTCCCAGCTGCAGGAGAGGGGTGGAGGTCGATGCTATAAATGCACCAGCGTGTCACTTACACCGCCTCCCACTGAGCTCTGGGGAGCCAAGCTACGCACTTTGGGAACAAGGGACAGAGGAGGCTCAAGGGACCAGGCAGGGATATACAACAAATAGAGGCATTTCCTTAAAGGGCAGATGCCTCCCTCATGGTCAGCCCCATGCAGCATCGCCTTGAATATGCCATTGCCTGAGTCACCTCCCTGCCCTGCTCGCAGTGGTGGGGAGTGACGGCGCATCCCAGCTGTGGGTGAGGCCCGGCAGTCCTGCAAGGATGGCCAGCCCTGGCACCCAGTTGCAAGTGCAGCATGGCACAGCTCTTCTGGGGAACAGGCTCACCTCTTTGCCACTTACACCTGGGTGAAAGACAAGAACACAGGCCCAGCCTCATGGAGAACCGAAGGAGCTCAGCACAGGCAGCCATTCTCTCCCACAAAACCTTACCTTGCTCACCACAGATGAAGTTCCTCCAAGTCCCCTTTTCCTTAAAACAGCACTATTTGAGCACAAAAATCCTCTCACTGGCATCTTCTCCCCTCCACAATCCCACTTCTGGCATCTCAGATGAAAAGAGCCCAATAAAAACTAGTTCCTGTGTTACTCTTAAGCTGACTGTAGCCAGGACCTCCTGCATCACACCTGAAGCCCTTGGAGAATACCCTTGAAGCCCTCAGAGCGGCCATGTTTCAGCATTGGTGCTTCATTTGCTTCCTTTCTCACCTGTGATCTGGCCCTCAGACTCTTCAGTTCCCTCCTAGTGAGTGTGAAGGACTAGGTTCATAGCTAATGCTAAGATAAACCAGGTCAGTCTTCAGTTTGTCTTCATGGAGGGGACAGAAAGCAATGGGCAGAGGGCTGGAGACCGTCTGGTTGGAACTATATGCACCTCTATGTGAGAGTGGGAACAAGGATGGGCATGGTCTGCTAGGAGCCTCCCTAGCACCAGCCCCTCTGCAAAGGGAAACCCAGGCCTTTCCGCCAGGAGATTGCCACTGATTTCTGCTGAGAAACACAGGAATCCCCAGTGCCCTTCCAGGCAAGTGGGGCTGCACCAGTGAGCGATGGTCAGTTCTGCTCCTCAAGGAAACAAACCTGTAAACAACCTCCCTGGGCACCTGGGCTCTAAAGAACTCCCTAGAGCCGCACCATGGCAGCTCTGACTCTGAGAGACAAGGGTGGCAGCACATCCCTTGCCCCTGGCAGCTGGTTCTTGTGGCGTCAGTGCCCCCCCCCAGGCCAGGTGTGCAGAGGATGTGTTTGCCGAGGAGGAGGCGGACAATGGGGGGAAATGAGCCGTGCTGCGCACCTCGATGGCGGTGGCTTGCGGCCCCAGCCGCTGCTGCCCGTGGCAGACGGAAGCGTCCGGCCTTAGTCAGCCCTGGCCGCACGTGGCAGGAACTCTGCTGTTTGTTTTGGTTCCTCGGTTGGGGAATTCAGCCTCCCTGGGGACCTGTGGCCAAAACCACAGGCACCTGATGGTCCAGCCCATGCCTGGGAAACACACGGTCTTACCCCCCTGGGTTGCAGGCCCCGGGGCCAGACCAGGTCAGACACGTTTTGGAGTGGCACAGAACGGGCACCAGGGTTGCCCAGGAGCTCTCAAGGAGGGGCATCTGGATGAGAGGAACCCATGTCAAGCCTGGCTGCTCCTCTCAGGCACAGCTTAAAGCCCCCAGAGGGGCTGGGACAATGCCACCATGGAGGAGGTTCCCAATATCTACAGACCCAAGTTGTGGGAAGCTGTGGCCCTCAGCCAGCCAATGCTCCAGGACCAGGTTGGTGGCTAACAGACCCAGTGCCACTCAGCTTCATGCCTCAGCCTTCAGTTTAGTGCCAAGGCTAAGCCCAGGGCAAAGCTGCAGGGAGGTGGCAAAGTGGACAGGAGGGTTAATGATGACCAGCCATCTCCCAGCCCAGTCACCTGCCAGTTGTGTCCAGTGGAGAACTGAAAGAATAGACACTGCCAGGTGCAGCGCTCAATAGCCAGCCAGCTGGGCAGCCCCATATGGCAGGGACTGGCTGTGCCATTGGTGTTTGCAGTAGAGCACAAGCCTGGAGAAGGGCGAGGCACTGGAGAGCTGAACCACAGCCCCAAGTATACGTGGGTGCCTACAGGTAAGCATCTTGTCAGCAACCTCCGCAGGGCATGTAGCTACTGTGCCAAAAATCCATCCACTTGCACGAGGTGCCAAGAGCCCGAAGCAGGAAGCAGAGACACAGCATCCACTGGACACTATGCTCTGCCTGAACTCCTCTCCTGAAGCCCTAGGTGGGAGCAGAGCCCTCAAACCCCAACAAGACTGTGGGAATTTCTCTCTGGCAGCTGCAGTGCTCCATTTGGGAAAGCCCAAGCAGGCTGCAACCAGGACAGACTGACGCAGCAGCGTGTGTGGCCCTCCACCACCGGCAGCGATGAAACACCCTGGATCCACACGAGGCAGGAGGTATGGGCTATGGCAGCCCCGGGAGGGATGGGACTCTCCCAGCAGAAGAGCAGACCCTCTCCCCAGGAAAGAGACAGAGGATAATCTCCCACTGGAGAACAAAGCACATCCTGCACATCTATCGTGTTTCATTCCTCTGGGAAAAGGGCAGTAAGCACTGAACAAGGAGGTGCACAGGCACACATTGCCCACTGCTCGGCCGCTGTCTCTTGCCTCCCAGCCCAGCCAGCTGGTGGGCAGGGGCTGCCAGGCACTTTTCTCCCCTGCCAAACTCGAACCCGATCCACGCCCAGCCCAGAGCTTCTGGCTGCTTATCATGTAGATGCAGTTCTCCTGCTTTTAGCTGTCATAATATTGACACAAAGCAAAATAATAGTGATGGCAAGACTCTGCCTGGCTTTAGAAGGCAAACAAGCAAGGAGACAGGGAGCAGCAGACTCCACTATCGTGCAGGACAGCGCAGCAGCCCAGGCTGCTTCCAAGCTCTGCTCCCTAGTATCACGCCTGCTGATAAGACGGATGCAGGTAGAAGGGGAGATGAAGGCTCCACGGCAGCCTCCCTGCTGAGGAGTGAACGTGTGCATCGGCAGGGCTTCGTCTCAGAGGTTTTCCCAGAACGTGGGTGGAGGAGTTGCTCATCTCTCCCTTTCCCTGAAACCTGGCAGCTGCTGAATAGCTGCCATCACCCACAGCAGACAATGAGCAAAGCAAGCCCGGGGCCAGCTGCAGCACTGGGAGTGCGTGAGCGGACGAACTGCGGGGAGCTGGCTGGTGACCAGGAAGCAGCCCAGACTGCTGGTGTCACGGACCCCTTGGTAACTGCAAAGTGGCCAGGCCTTGCTTTGTCTTGTCCCAAGGGCCTGGCTTCCTGCAGCCGTGGAGGTTAGCTTAAGGGCTTCTCCAAAGCCAGCCTCGAGGGAGAGGCCCAGCCAGCCTGCCACACACCCTTTGAGTGAGGACAGAGCCAGAACAACACTTGCGCAGTGTCACTGAGCTTTCTGAACTGCTTGTGCCTTTGGTGGCACCATGCAGAACCAACACCTTTCCCGGGTATGAAGGCTCAGCACTCTGCTAGTGATGCTGGGGCCAGCACCTCCCACTCAGCCCTGCACTACGCTCCCTTGTCCCTCTCTGGGGCTTGTTTTTCTACATAACACACAGTAACTTCCAGCACTTCCCTCGTCTCTTCCTGACCAGCCTGCTCTTTGAACCATCTGCCTCCTGCTGCCTGCATCCCGAAAAGAGACCTGGGGAACTGTCACAGATGAACGAGCTGACGAGTGAGGTTCCACATCCAGGAGAGGCATCTGGACAACAGCTTCCCATGCCGCTCCCAGGAGCCAGGAAGGGCGAGGGGCAGCCCGGCCTGGGTTGCTTCCATGAGCCCTAGAAAAAAATCTCATGCTTCCCAGCCTCACTCTCTATTTTTAAGGCTCCAGAAAGGAGGGGGACACAAATGGTAAGCTTGCTGGCAGTACCCTGGGCTGGATTCAGAACCGCCTACTCATTTCCCATAGGGACCACAGACTGCATTAGTACTGCAAGGGTCTGGCTACAGGCTGGGTCTGCCCATGGGTGCTGCACTGATGTGAGGATTAGCCAGCAACTGTTTTCCATACAGAGACAGGCACACGTACACACAGGCTGCTGACCAAGCTGCTGCCTTAAACTTGGCTAACCTGAGGTTCTGAATCTATTCTGTTACTCCCCATAGCAAGCCCCGTTTCTCCGTGGTTGCCCAGTCAGTCACTGCAGCTGTGATTTTCAGAGGATCATGGAATAGAATGGTAGAATAGGATCACTTTGGTTGGAAAAGACTTCTGAGATCATCAAGCGCAACCATTCTCCAACTCTGCCAAGGCTGGTGTTAAATCAACACCAGCACCATATCTTTATCTTTTAAACACCTCCAGGGACGGGGATTCAACCACCTCCATGGGGAGTCTGTTTCAGTGTGTGACCCCCTACTTTAGCCATTAATCAGTTTAAAGCAGTTGTTTCCGGGGTCATTAGCAAAGACCAGCAGAAGACATGCTCCGCTACCTGCAAGAGCTGTTGTGAATTTCAAGTATGCTAAAACTGCTGAAGACTCAGGCAATGTGTGCGTGGGCCTCCACTCACAGAGCTGAGCTCTCCAGCTATTCACATATCTGCTTTTGATCACAGGCTTTGTTTGGCTTTTTTGGCTTCTCATTTCCAGCCCCCTTCACTTACTGACCTACATTCTCCCCTGTAGCATGGAGAAAATACCAGTTAGGGGTCCCTCAGCCCTTCAGTAGATTTGTCCCTGACTCCTTACAGCTGTGCCTCCATATCTGTGGCTGTAAGAGCTTTAGGCTTGAGTCACCTCCTTGGTTTTTGTCTCAGGTCTTTGAGCACGTATTTTCCAAAAAGCAATGATGTGACACCAAGGATACCTTTGGTGGACCTTCCTCCTTAGACTGTGCTACTTCCACGCACCATGCCATCCTTAACTCATCACTCTCACTCAGCGAGTGGCTTAGGCACCCAGTGATGACCCTGCACTGCTTCTTCCCCTGTCACCATTGCAGTCTTCACAGTTCACACTGTGCTGACAGGAATCCCTGTTGTTCCTCTGCTGCGTCTTGCCTGCTGGCTCCTTCCCATTGCCTGTGCTGAGAGCAGTTTTCTGCTCACCAGGCTGTTGCAGACGAGTCCAATTACTGGAGTTCAGCAAACTCCGACTCCCCTCCCTGACATTTCATCCAGCCCATTTATCTGCTGAAAGTTTCTAATCCAAACAGCCTCCCAGTACACAATGTTCCAGTGCTCCCAGGCTATACCCAGCCTCTGTCCTGCCTTTTTCTCCCTCACACAAGCACAGAAGGATCCCCATGGGATGCAGAAGTCACTGGGTGGAGAAGAAGCAGTGTCTTCAGCAGCAAGCCCTGACGGTAGAGAGCAGGACACAGTCCTGGCCAGGCTGGTGGTTCTCCCAGATGAGCCAGATTTCAGCTTCTCTGCAGGCCCAGAAAATGTGCTGCCTTGCTTGGCCAGTCAGCTCATCACTTGCTCAGCTCTTCTGCCAATAGTATAAACACTGCAGTCATGTCAGACTCACTGCTTGCTCACACAACAACTAGAAAGCTGTAGTAGCCAACTCTGCCCCAGGGAACCTGGATACACCCAGGAACAGTAATGTGCCATGCAGGAAGCAGCTGCCTGTGGCCATGGCAGGAGAGTGGAGTCCCACTCCGTAATGCCTGGCAGCTGTGGCCCACCAGGTCAGTCTCCTTCCAGCTGCCCAAGGATGCACACATGCACCCCTCACCACGTTGCCTTGGCCACAATGGCCAGCACAGCCTACAATGCAGTGAGATTTTAGCTGACTACACCAGGACACCAATATGTGCCTTTACAGCTGTTTTCCCCATTTGTCTCCATGCTTCCTGTGCTGCCCTCACTGCCACTCCTCTCCCTCACACCTCCTGGACACCCTTTGCCTAATTCACTGGGTCCTGGCAGCAGCTGGTGGCTAATGACAAACAGACATCTCATAACCATAGTGCTTCCAAGCAGCAAGAACACAAGGTTTGCCTTCCAGCTTCTCCAGAGGCAGGGTCTGGCTCAGCTCAGCTACACAGGGTTAACAGCTCCTGAAATCCCCATTCAGATGCTTTCATTCACGAAATACAAGACAGCAGAAGAAGTGCAAGGACTCTACCCCTCAAGGGACACCAGACTGCTGTCTCTTTGGCTGGCTGCAGCAGCAGTGCCCGGCAGAATGTGCTGTAGGGAACAGGGCAGGACCAGTGCAAGCAGTGAAAACCCCCCGCAGCCTGGCAAGGCACTGAGAAGAAACTGCCCTGCAATAGTTACTGGGACCAGAGTAGAGAATGTAAACAGTGCAGTATCCACAAGGAGGTCACAACCTCAGAGCGCAGTTTCCTTTCCTCTTCTCCCTCCTGCCTAATCTCCAAGAGCTGCTCTGTTTACTGGCAAGATAAGTAAACAAACAAAGGAAAGCTCCGAAGCAATGAATTTTTTTTTTTTTGCCAATTCACTGCCTGCCCCAGTTCCAGGGTCCATGGATGGGAGCAATCTCTGCATGCCAAGGTAGCTAGCAGGCAGCAATTCACAGGCATAGCCAGTGGCAGAGGCAGGCACACAGCTGTGGAGGGTTAGAAGGAGCAACTGTATTATCCTCCATGAATGCAGAGCTGCACATGCCCTGCTGCCAGGAACCTCCAATTCCTAAGGATGGAAGAAAACTGACCCCTGAAGTTGAGGAAAACAGAAGACAGTTGGGAACAAGGATGTCCCCGATCAGTACAGCAGAGCCGAGCACAGCAAAGAAACCCTTTTACTCTCCACTGACTTTCACTAGGGACAAAAAGTGAGACAAGTTCATTGAGGAGGGAAGCTCTGACTTGAAGCCAGGGCAATAGCATCTTGTAAAACACATCCAGGAAAACTTAGACATGTGGCCTTTTCCCAAGTGTTTCATGGATGCAGCTAGTTTCCTTTCCCAGATTGGCAGGTGTTATGGCCTCCTCACACACACAGCAGCAGGGAGAGGGAGAGCAAAGAGCTCTCAGTCCAGCCCAGACTCTAGAAAAGAAATCACCTCCAATACATTCCTAAAACATGGCACACTAGCTGTTGGTATCTTGCTGGAAACCCAACAGTCCCTGGGCTGGCTGTAGAGCGAGTCCTAAAAGAACAAGACAAGCACGAAACACATCTGATGAACAGTCAAGGCCGCGCAGGCCCCTGCAGGAAGCACTAGCTAAAAGCTTCCAGTATAAACCAGTTTGCTTTTATTTCCTAATCTAAAACAACAGGACACAGAGGAGAGATACAGAGTAAAGCAGAGCTGTAAAGAGAATTACACCATGGCTCCTGGCTGCTCCCTGGACACAGAACTCCAGGAACTAGACACAAAGGAGCTACATTCCTGCCTTATCCAGGGCCGGTTCTGGCTCTGCCAGCAAGAACAATTGGACTGCCAGGAACTGTGCCTTTCCCACCCCATTTGCTTTGGCTTTTGGCTTCTAGAACACCTCACAGTCCAAAGTAAATTCCTGCATAAGGGCTCTCCCTGCTGCTCTACAGACCTGGCTCCCACCCTCCTGTCCAGCAGTACAGACACTGTGTTCCCTCGCACAGGCCTCACACCAGCCCACTGCATTCCCCTCCTGAGAGGCGCCAGCAGTGGCGTGCAGGCCAGCAGCTTCCTTAGGCAGAGGCGATCTTAATTCTACATCCGCGCTAACCCAAGGGCCTCGGCCAGACCGCTCCTCCCAGGCTGTGACGGGGAGGGCCCTGCCAGGCCCGGTGCCCTCCCCGGGCACATCTCCTCGACAGGCCGCCTGCACGTCCGCCTCCAGAGCCCTATCAGATATCTTCCCCCGGCCCTAAGACCTGCAGCGAGACCCCAACGCCACCGTTACCGCCACTCTTCAGCACCCCTCTCAGCCGAGCCCGGCCCGCAGCCGCCCCACAACCCCCCGCGCCGCAGGCCGCAGGCAGCCGGCTCAGCAGTCACCGCCCCTGCACGGCCGCGAGAAAGCCACCGCCCCACAGCCCGTGCCACTCGCGCTTCTCATTGGCTGCTCTGCAGCCGGGAGGCGGGAGCGCTTTCGCAGCCTGCACCAATAGGAAAGCGGGGCTGCGGCGGCGGAAGTGTGGCGTGCGGCCGTGTCGCCGATCCGGAGCGGAGCGTTGCCGCTGTCATGCCGGGTGCCGCCGAGCGTGGCTCGGAGCTGTCGGAGCAGATCGAGGCCTTTGTGGCGCGGCTGCGTGGCGGCGGGGAACGGCAGCGCTCCGAGGACACGGCGCGACAGACTCTGTCGCTGCTGCGGAAGATAATCGCACACGGGCGATGGAGCAAGGCCGGTGAGGGCCGGCCGCGACAGGCAAAGCCTGTGTGGCATCGGAAACGAGGCGGTGCAGGGCCTGGCGGCAGGGAGAGCTGCGGGAGGGCAGCGGTGGGGCTTTCTCGAGGCCGTCCGTCCGCGGCCATCGGGCGCGGAGGGAGCAAGGCCAGCGCAGTGTCGCGGCGGCCTGCGGCCCGAGGGATTTGGGAACTCTGCCAGCAGCTGCTATAGAGTCTGAATTCCCGGTACAGGGCCTGCTGCCCTCCTCTCTCTACAGCTTACTGTACTTACCGTTGTCATTGTGTGAGGAACTGAACGGGTCTCTCCCGCTTCAGCCATGCTCCGGCCTCAGCATCATTTTAAGTGCTGATCGTTTCGGCAGCAGGCAGCTTACGGTCCTAAGTTTTGAGTTTGTATTGCATCCTGGCTGTTTGCTCCACAGTGACCCAGTGAAACACACTGCAAGTGCCTTTCTGCTCACAGCTTCGTCCTGTTTCTTGGTATTGCATTACTGGTGCTAGAGCCAGACGCTCCATGGGGCTGCTATGGGGTGGATATGGTGATGTAGTGCTCAAGGGAGTTTGCTCTGGGCCGCAATAACCAAGGCACTTCCCTCTTTCAGGAGAGCTCATGGATCTGATCCGGACAGAGGGACAGAGAATGACGGCAGCCCAGCCGTCTGAGACAACTGTGGGCAACATGGTGCGGCGAGTGCTGAAGATCATTCGGGAAGAGTATGGCAGGTGAAGTGCCCCTCTCTTGCTGCCTGTACACCTCCTGGGAGCCCAGAACAGCCCCCCCATGCAGTATGTTCTTCTGTGAGACCCCTTTATTTTCCACCTCTGTCTTTTCCCAGCTCTCTTACGGAGGGATTCAGCAAGTTTTAACATCAGAGGAAGAAAACCGTCATTTTCAGCATAGATCATGACATTCCCTCTAGTGAAACTCCCATTTCATTTGTGTTGTAGTTGCTTGAGAACAGTCAGTGCCCTGACTTTGGGCTGTTCTCTTGGTCCATCCCTCGGAAGACAGAAAACAGCCTTGAGCCCACTTGTCAGCTGTGACATTTACATGACTGAGGAATGCACATTCTGGCAGAGCTTTGGGTGTATTTCTGCCAGTGGCAGCTAGGGAAGTTCTTTGGATATTGCATGGTGTGCCTCTTGCTTGGAGTTTTCCTTCCTCTCTTTTGATCCAGGTGTACTACGTGATAGGGATGGTGCTCAGGCTGGCTATGCCTCTGCACTCTCTCCCAAGACTGAAGGGCTGTCTGTCTCTGCAGGCTTCATGGGCGCAGTGAAGAAAGCGACCAGCAAGAATCCCTGCACAAACTCCTGACTTCTGGAGGACTGAGTGAGGATTTCAACACCCCTTATCCTCCTCTCAGAGCTAACGTTATTGAAGCTATTAACGAGCTCCTAATAGAGCTAGGTATGGATTGGTTGGAACTACTACCCTGTCAGTGGAGCTTCTTATGGGATGGAGTCTTCTCCCTCCTCTTAGTTTGAAATAAAACAGCAAAAAATTAGTTCTGTTCCTAGGACTTATTTGACTTAAGAGAGAGAAGGGTGGAACAATGTGGGTTATTGGCCTGTGCTCTTGGTCTTGGAAATGGTGCTTTTCCTGGCTGCTTTTCCACCCATGGCTTCCTTCTGTTACAGAGGGTACCACTGATAACATTGCTATGCAGGCACTGGAGCACATCCACTCCAATGAGGTGATCATGACCATTGGCTACTCGCGCACCGTTGAGGCCTTCCTAAAGGAAGCTGCCCGCAAGCGGAAGTTCCAGGTCATTGTGGCAGAGTGTGCGCCGTTCTGCCAGGTGAGACTCGGGCTGCCTACCTTCTCCAGGCACCATGTTGCCCAGGTGTTCCACTGAACTCCTCTCTGGAGGCAAGCTGAATGTTACTTAAGTTCCTCTGCAGTTGAGAGATTGAATCATAGAATGGTCTGGGTTGGAAAGGACCTCCAAAGGTCATCTAGTCCAACCCCCTCTGTGGTAAGCAGGGGCATCCTCAACTAGACCAGGCTGCCCAGAGCCCACGAGTCTCACTTTGAGTATCTCCAGGGATGAGGACTCAACTACCTCCCTAGGCAACCTGTTCCAATGTTCTTTACCTTCATGGTAAAGAACTTGTTCCTAACTTCCAACCTAAATCTACTCTTCTCTAGCTTGAAGACTGCTGTTATCCTGGCCTACTGTTATCTCCAGTCAGGAGGCTGTATTTGTCTTCCATCACCTGGTATTTTTGGAGTTCAGACAAGAGTTGAGTGCTAATGTCTTTTCAACTGCAGGAACTATGTCCTAGGGGACCTACTGGCTTCTCTTTCATTTTAGGGTCATGAAATGGCTGTCCGACTATCTAAAGAGAACATTGAGACTACTGTCATGAGTGATGCAGCTATTTTTGCTGTCATGTCTAGAGTCAACAAGGTAAGGAGGGCTTCATGGGAGGAGTGAGTTCACAGCAGGTTGGGTGCTTAGGCCTCCCAAACCAGCTGCAGGTCCCAGTGGTGATAGATGTGTTCACCAAAGACTCAAAACTGTAATAGTCCCTATGTACAGCTGGCTAGAATTCATTGTGGAACCCCATGTCAGTGTGATGACTAACTGCATGGTGATAGGTTTTTCTGCCTCTGGCTAATAGGTAAAAGAGTACCAAGCAAAGAAAAGCTCAAAAGATTAACCTCAGTTTTCAAAGAAGATAGAACAAAAAGCTGCATTTTCAAAGGGGAGAAAGTCTCTCTGCAACACAAGATTGGTGGTGAAGAGACTGACCAAGGTGTGTCTTTTAAAACAGACCTGTTCTGTGCTTCATAAAAGATGAAGACCTGGCATTCCAAAATACTAATAATCAAAAATACTTGCAAAAGTAAAATCTAGCCACATCACTTATCTGTATATTTTAAGCTACTTTACATTATTCCC
Organism: Psilopogon haemacephalus; assembly: GCA_013396835.1. Taxonomy (NCBI): domain Eukaryota; kingdom Metazoa; phylum Chordata; class Aves; order Piciformes; family Megalaimidae; genus Psilopogon; species Psilopogon haemacephalus. The sequence continues at coordinate 264,402 of VWZI01002426.1, read as the reverse complement.
ATTTTACAGCAAGGGAATCATTGCAGACAGCAGTCACTTATACAAAACTTAATTTGCAGGCTTGTAGAACTGCAGGGGACACAACTCAGTTTCTGCTTGGCATTCCCTGCAGTAGAACATATATTTGTTCTCTGAAGTTGTCCATGTTGGCCCCACCAACAGAGTCAGTGCCAGATGAAACAGGTCAGGCATCTAGCTACCCTGTATCTAGATTCTGGCTGGCTGGCTGTTCTGACAGACTCTTCCTCCATGTCATCTGGCAGGATCCAAGCCAGAAAGTCTTCCTTCCCCATTTTGCCATGGATCTAATGCTGATTTGCTTTTTAAGGTCATCATCGGTACCAAAACAATCCTGGCTAATGGTGCCCTGGTTGCTGTGAGTGGGACTCATACTCTGGCACTGGCAGCTAAACACCACTCCACTCCACTCATTGTGTGTGCCCCTATGTTCAAGCTTTCACCTCAGGTAAGTACATCAGCTTTAGCATTATACCTGCTCTGCACAGAAATAGGGGGTCTGTGATTTTACGCTTGTGGAAGCTTAGGGTGGAAGGCATTATCTGTCCCATGATGAGGGACATCTACCATCTGGTGCTGTTACTTCAGATAGGAGATCTCACCCAAATGTGGCACACCTCAGGATCTCCTTGAAGCACCCTCTTTTGCCACACATGCTACGAAAGAAGTGCATCAGGAGTAAGGGTGTAGAGCAGTGCCTACTAGAGACTGATATCACCATACCTATTTTTGTTTAACCACAGTGGATTTCAATTTATGTCTTTAATTTGAAAGGCCCTGTGTACTGATACAGGAGATAGGTGGAGATGTTCTAAACTCATTCTTACACTCAGTACTTTTGCATTATTGTCAGATGCAGTTGTAGACTGAGGAAGTCCCTTCTCTACTTCAGTTCCCTAGGATTTGTAGAAAGGCAGCCACATCGTAGAAAGCTCTAGAAGCTCTGAGGAAGAAACTTCCACTTATTGAAGTTAGAGAGGTTCTAGGCACAAGCACTATTAAAGGGATGTAGTGTCACCAGCAAGTCTTCCTCCTCTGCTTTCCTTCCTTGCCGCACCTACGGTCTGTTTTCACTAGGATAATGAGGCAGTCTCCTTTTTCCTGACCTTGCTGTACTCTTTCTTATTCAGTTCCCTAATGAAGAAGATTCATTCCAGAAGTTTGTGTCACCACAGGAAGTACTGCCATTCACAGAAGGTACTGGTTTTTACTTTAACAGGCTGGGCAGGCTGGTTCAGGCTATAATTTGTGAAGTATTTTTTTTAATAGCTCACATAAGACAGTCTTGTGTTTAAATTTTGTAAACCAAGACATAAAGGCCATTCCTGTTGTGTTAAGCAGGGAAAAAAAATATACATACGTAAACCAGGATGGTTTCAGCACTAAGTTTCTGTACCAGAAGTACAGAAAAAAAATTTCATCTGAACACTGTCTTTGCATTCTTGCTACTGCTCTGAACTAGTCAAAGTGTTTATTATAGGAATGTGCTGGGAAGGTGGCAGTTTCCTGTGGGACAGAGCAGATGCCCAATGTTGAGGGCAGTTGCCTTTTCTTCCTACACTTCATGTGAACTTCTTAAAACTTTGTTATGTGAACCACTTTGTGAATCCATTATCTCTGTGATGGGCATCCCACACACACACACACCATCTTTAGAAAGGTGTAGGCTTCCATGCCCATTTTCAGATAGCAAAGTGTCTCTTAAAGCCCAGTTTCTATCTGACAAATACTTCTGAAATGGAGAGTTCAGGGGTTTAGCCTTTGAAGCTTTTCTTAAAATAATAACTTTGGCATTAGGATTCTTGTATTCCAGTTACAAACTGGCAGGTTTTTTGGCAATCTGTAAATGTACATCAGAGGGATCTGGGGGTTTTATCAGTAAAAACTGCCAAAAGAGAGTGCTGCCATTCATCCAGGATTGCTGTATGCATGCAATTCAATTACATCAGCCAAGAAGTTGGAGAGCATTCAGAATGTTCCAGTACTGACTTCAGGGTGGGTGGCATGTGCATAGCCAGCTTCTTCAGGGCCTCTAGAAGATGTCCAGAAAGTTAAATGTATGTAATACTGCTGCTATTCACTTTACAGGGGAGATCCTGGCAAAGATCAATGTCCACTGCCCAGTGTTTGACTATGTCCCTCCAGAGCTAATTACTCTCTTCATTTCGAACATCGGGGGTAATGCACCTTCCTACATCTACCGCCTCATGAGTGAGCTCTACCATCCAGATGACTATGAACTCTAATGCCATGAATCCCATCACTCTCCAGATACTTCCTGTCTTTCTATTTAGAAAGGTACAACAGCTAAGTGACATGTACATGGCAAAGACTGGTTGCTGTGGGGAATCAGGGGGGAATTTTTCTCAGCAATGTTTTTTCCTACCCAAAATCAACAGAAGGCAGAGGTCTCATACAGGCTTTGATCTCTGTGCTATGTTACAAGCCAGGTGTTGCTGCTAACCCACTTTGATTTTGAAACAGCAAAGCATACATGCAACTCTCTGGGGCAGCTACGCTGTTACTTCAAAATATACTGCAATAAAGATTGTTTACAATGATCTCACTGTTAAGCAGTATTTACGTACACAGCTGTTTGGTAAACTTCCCGCTAGTGAAACAGTGTATTGAGTTGCCTGCACCAATGATGAAGTTGCAGGCTTTTAAGCTGTGCTTTCACATTTGAATGTGATTTGAATCCACTGGTAATTGCCTTTAACTAGCATATTTCTAAAATGTTGGAATGGAAAATCCATTCTTGATGAAAGGCAGATCTTCAGAAGCCACATCAGCTAGCTTGTTGCCCTCCATGACAGAAGAAAAGATCAAGATCTTGCTTTGCTTATTAAAGAATCACAGAATGTCAGGGGCTGGAAGGGACCTCAAAAGATCATCCAGTCCAACTCCTCCTCAGCCAGAGCAGGATCATCTATACCAGATCACACAGGAACACATCCAGGCAGGTATTGAATATCTCCAGAGATGGAGACTCCACAACCCCCCAAGGCAGCCTGTTCCAGTGTTCTGTCACCCTAACAGTGGAAAAAACTTTCCCCCATGTTTCCATGGAACTTCTTCTGCCTCAGCTTCCACCCATTGCCCCTTGTCCTGTCATTGGGCATCACCAAGAAGAGCCTGGCTCCATCCTCCTGGTACTTGCCCTTTATGAACATTGATGAGGTCTCCTCTCAGTTTCCTCTTCCCCAAGCGTAAGAGCCCCAGCTCCCTCAGTCTCTCCTCCTAAGAGATGTTGCATTCCCTTAATCATCTTTGTGGCTGTGCTGGACTCTCAAGCAGTGCTGTCCCTCTTGAACTGAGGGGCCCCTGTAGGCTGAGGGTCTTTCCTGAATCAACTGAGTAACTGCAGATGTTGTTTTTGGATGGACATCTTGTTTCATTGGTAGAGTTCTTTGATTTTTGTGCATGACAGCATGGAACATCTTAGAAATCTCAGGCTCTTGCAGGTCAGTCAGATCACTTTGCTTTATCAGTGTATGGCAATACACTTACACCACAGTGAAATCATCACATGAACTTAGTTTCCACTCCTTGTTTTGCTTTCGATTCAGCAGATGTCAACATCTCTCTGATTTGGTTTTGAGGTGGATGTCTGTGATTTAAACAAAGACATCATAGTCTTGTACTACTGTGAAATAAACTCTACACTTCTACCTTAGACTGAGGTGCAAAATAGAACTGGAATGTGTTTTAAAAAAACAGTCTGCCTAGTGTGAAAAATGCTGCGGGGTATTTAGTTATTTCTGTGGGGGTTAAGTTTCTGTACCTGGAGAATGTGGGGCTATGCCTTTCTTTGCCTAGTTAAAAATACTGGGGTTTGATCCTAAGTTGGCTTATATATACTGTGAAATTGGTCAGTCCATTCTAACCACTGCCATGAGCCCAGAGAAAGAGTTTAGTGATAATTTTATTAATAAATACCTTCCAATTTCCAAAGCACTATAAAATAAATTAATTAAAAGCCTCCTCTCTATTATGCAGATTCATGCTATGCTTGCAGACAAAAAGCACTTTTAGTTATTAAAGCAGCTGCATCTTCTTGCCTCTGATAGTCAAGCACTGACATAAAGCAGAGGCTTACAAGGCAGTTCCTCAGTGTTGATGATGCTTCTCCAGGCTACAAGAGTGGGCTCCTCCTGCCATGTTCTCCTAGCTGGTCTCTGTTTCTTGGGTCAGTACTTGGAGTGGAATTAGAGTGACCGCACTGGCTTGGAAACTTGGCTCCACACAGCAGATTGTTGTCTAGCAACAGGGGGACTGGATCATACCGACACTTAACAGTGGTTGCATCTCAGAGTCTTAACTTTTTTTGACTAGGGTCTTTTTTTCCCAAATAGTTGCCATGCTCGCACCATCTTCCGCAGTCTAGCCAGATTAGGTTTAGGCTAGAGGGAGAAAAGCAGTACTAAATCATAACATAAGTAAATGAGCTTCAGTCCTAACAGAGTCATTCACAAGTGTTTTTAGTACCTAATTCAAATTCCCATCTGACTTTCAACAGAATCGAATTTCATAACACAGCACAGGAACAGGAAAAGAGAAGGAGTAAATATTACTGTTTGTTTTTTTTAAAATAAATGTTGCTATTTCTTTGTGCTTCCCTCCCCAGTTTTATAGCTTCTTAAATTTGGGGGGAGTAAGTGTTTAATTAATATCTTTGCCACTAGTAGAGTGTTAGAATTTACATGTTTTTCAAGTTATACACTTAGAAACAGCAAACACTTCAAATAGATGCCTAAGGACTTGTGTACTGCATTCAAGTACTTGTGACCATTCAATAGAAATTTGGTAAGATCCTTGCTAAAACTGTTTGCAGGACAGAGGTTTAATGTTCTAAAGTTTTATTTTATTGGTAACAGCTATGTAAAAATGCAAGTAAGGAGCAGCCAGTGGTGTGGTTTCAAACTGGCCTATTCTAGTATTAACACATGCATATGTGACATGCCTCTGATAATCCAGAGTGGATTGTTGGAGCTGTATCTGTATCCCACATATTACCTGTTTTTCCTGCTGTAGATGGTCTATGTCTGCAAGAGGCATCATAGAAGGTCTTCCATGAGCACACTGGAAAGGCAGTTGGCAAGATGACAAAGTTTCAATAAGTCTGCAGCTCTCCTCCAAAGTCAAGCACTCATTGAACTTAATAGCTCCTGAAAAAAACAAACAAAACCAAAACCAAAACCAAAAACTTGCTGCATGCACTGTGGAGGAGAACTCCAACCAACCAGCAAGCTCCTCTGCACAAATGTAGTTTTCACAGAAAACAAGGCAGCTCTCAAAGAATTGGTTGTGAAGCTGCAATTGTCAGGCTTGGGGCTTAGTTCAGTTAACCAGCCTGCTGCACATGGCTCTGCTTTCCCTCACCTAACTTGGGTTTTGTTTTTCAGATCATGTAGGAAGAGGCAAATGGGCTTTTATTTTGCTTTTCTTTGTGTGTGTGTTACAGCTGAAGGTGCAACCAGTTCACAAATCCAAACCCAGCAAACCAAAATGACAGCTAATCAGTTCCTTAGGCCTCCACAGAAGCACAAAACCCTCTGCAATATGCCTTTCAGCCATGGCACATCTTTAGCTATAAAAAAGATTATGTATTGTCTGCTGTTTGTAGAGTGCAGTGATACTCCACAAAAATAGATGCTTTAGGTTAATGATGACCCCTTCAGTGTAATCTTGTTAATAACTGTATATAGCACAAAAACTGCCACAAGAGGACAGAGCTACTGCAGTTTACACCTGTAAGGTCTGCTTCATTCCATGTGCTAGAAAGCTGTAATCTCATAGATGTAAATTTCAGCTCGATTTCTTCCAAAAACTCCTGAAGGGTCGGTCACAGGCACACCTAAACTTCACTGCTGATGCTTCCACAAAACAAAAAATGCTTTTTGGGAAGAGTGTCTTATGTCTTTCCTGGTTGCTTTCAAGCAGGTTCCAGCACCTCCCTTTGCCCCTTCACAGAGCTCTTATTTGAACGCTTTAGAGCTCACACAAATGAGTGCATCTCAGAGCTGTATTCTGTCTCTGTTTCATGTAAGGGTTTGGAAGGTACATTGTGGCCATACATGAATGAATCATTGCGGTACTGCCCACCCCTCAGTGCTGTCCATGAAAATACCATTATATCCTCTTCCTTATGAAATGCATGGTCTGTAATCCTGGCACTCCTGCAAATGCATTCTGAAATCACTGGCCCAGGAATGATGTGTAGAGACAGAAAGGTTAGAAAGAAAACCCCAGCAATCAATTAAAAATTCAGTTTCCCTACCATGACAGGCCTGGGAAGCCAGCACCTTCAGAAATGTCAGAGGTAGTGTTCCTCGTGCTCCTCCTCCTGTGGTCTGCACTAGCTAAAAGTAGCAAGAGAACATTATCTTACTTTGCATTTCATATGACAAAATGGAAGAACTGTAACACAACCTAAACAAAAAATGAGAAAAAGATAGTGGATTTTCTAGTTCACCTTTCTCACTTGAGGTTTAACGCATTCCCTTTGGTTCATGCAGTAAGCTTTGCATTATTATAGTCAATTTCAGAAGCAGGCAGCAACTTACCTCAACTTGTTCTTGAATAAGCTCCTAGAAAGGAAAAGGTAGTATCATCAGTTGCTGTTTCTCCCTTTTATTGCCCATACCCTGCTTTGTCTACATCTATGTATATTGTACTGTGTAACTGCCAGAACTAGGCAAAAATGCTGTTGCTAGTATGCTGTTCACAGTGTGAAATGTCTAGGTGTATGTCCTGACTTCTCACTAGTATTTATCTGTAGAATGGGTATCATGGAATTTTTATACCTCAAAGTGCAATGAATCCCTGTTATCATCCATGTGGATTTAATTTCTGATGTCTAAAATGCAATGAATTCCTAACCAATGATGAATTGGTGCTACCAGGCCACACTAAAAGAACTGCAGAATGCTCATGAGACCTTAGAGGCATTAGCCAAGAATGAGCGCTCATGAGGCATGGGCCTGATCCCCTCCTCTACCAATTTCAGTGTTCTTGACTCCCAGATCACACCAGGAGAGTGTATTTCGAGTTCTTTCTGATTATAGCAAGGTGAGTCATCTTCTCTCTTCTATTCCTATCAAACTAGATGTATGGCAAGACTGGGCTGGTTCAAAATGGCTCAGCCCAGTGGCTGAATGTGGTACTCCAAAGACAGTTTTTATGGAATCTTTGAAGCAGTAATGACTGTAGAGAATTATTTACAGTGGAAACTGCAAGTAATCATTTCAGCAATTCCTTCCTCAAACTGCAAAACACCTGGAACAGCAGCTTTTAGAAAGCTGCACTGCCCATACAGAAATTTAATGAAAACTAATTCCACAAATAGTATGTCTATATCAGCATTATTAATAATTTTAACTTTTGTTCAAGCATTCATGAGCAGCAAACTGGAAAAATCTGCTCTGTATACCATTTTTCTTGCTTCTCCACTAGTCTAAGTCTGAAACAGTCTCCTATCATTTCTGTTAATAGTTCAGAGATTTCAGTTGTAGGACTATTCATCTACTAAAAGGGACATAACCCATATTTGTCAAGGGTCTTTGTTGTCTCCCTCACAACAGAGATATTCTAATATCCTGGGCCATTAATACAGAACAAGACCAAGAGACACAATTTCACTCATATCCACAGCTGACCTCCACAATACTTTTAGTGACAGGTTGTCTTTTCCGTCGCAATTCATTGGCTTCTCTTTCTATAAAACACAGTGGCACTTTCCTTACTAGAATCAAGGAACTGTTGTTCTCAGGGAATGATAATTCAAGACCCAAGTCCTCCAGGCTTCTGTAGCAGCATCTGAGGAAAAGATAAAATACCAAGACATCAACCACAGCAGCTATGTCTCTAAAGCATATGTAAATATTTCTGTAGTACTCATTTGTGTTTTCTTCCTGCAAAGGTTTCCAGTCTCGGGATCTATGTATGAATCATGAGATTCCAAGTAATTTTGCTCTTCCAGCCACATTTCTTCACTCTAGTCAATCTTGGCTATTTCATGTTCCACAACCACAAGATCTAAGAGTTCCTGTGTTATATAGAGAGAGGCTTTATGTCTAAATTTATAAATCAGTCTTCTCTAAAGATGCACAAGGTGCTTGGTTTAGAACACTCCAAATGTTGAAAGTATGGAGCAAAACTAGAAGCGGGATTGGATTGGATGTTCGGAAGAAGTTCTTCACCATGAGGGTGGTTAGACACTGGAATGGGTTTGCCCAGAGAGGTGGTTTTAGCCCCATTCCTGGAAGTTTTTAAGGCCACGTTGGATGAGGCTCTGAGGATGAGGGGTTGGAACTGGATGATCTTTGAGGTCACTTCCAGCCCTGACAATTCTATGATTCTGAATTACACAGCATAAGGTTTTCTTTAAGCTAAAACCCTGTGATTTCAATTGACAACTATTAGCAAATACTTAAAATGGGAGGTGTGGAGGGGGAAGTAGTCTAAGAGATTTATGATAGCTTAATGAACTTTACATCCCATTAAGCATAGAGAACCCAGGAAAGAATAACTTCTAGTTAATCTAACACAGGTCACTTTATGGAAAAATACACAGAAAAATGTGACTTTGCAGTCAGACTTTGCAGTGAGATCTTGTCTTCCAAATAAAAACATCTGTAACAATATATAGTTTATTAAAACAAAGGTGATAAAGGTCAATTTTAGGAAAGAGATTCTTTAAGCAAAAAAAAGAAGCCAATCATAAACTGACTAGAATCAGTCAGAAGAGTAATACTACAAGTAGCTTCCATATGGAGATGCTTTGTGTAATTCTGCTTCAAAAAAAGACCTGTATAGCCATCAGCATAAGCAGAGAAGACAGGAAAAGCCCATTGTGGTGAAATGACAGAATCCAAGCAGCTATTGAGGACAATCAAGCTTACCTTTTAATTTTTTTTTTTTTTTTTTAAAAGGAAGTTCAAGAGAGTCAACTGAACAATGCATTACTATAATGTTTGGTAGACAAATAACAGATTCAAAGATGCAGGTGAACCATAGGTCCAGCTGAACTATTAAATAGCAAGTGCAGCTGAAGATAAAGGTCATCAGGAAATTAATTAATTTCATTACATGACATCAAACTTTACTACAGAACACAATTATATTCTGCCAGCAACAAAACCAATGGATTTTGCATTTTTATGTAGTACTTTTAATTCGTAAATTGATAAGGCCAGACTCACAGAGTGACTGTAAGGAGATGAACTGCCAATACTGATCAAATAAAGAGCAACACAATAAAAGCATCAGTATATGGCAGCATCAGTTACCCTGAATCAGTTATTTTAAGTAATAACTGTATAATTTAACAAGTGTCCTTAAAAGAAAACCATGCCACTCTGATTTACTTCATCTTACTGATTTTTGTAGCACGTTTGTGATTTATCTGCTGAAGAATATTAACTCACACAATTTATTTGGTCTTTCAAAAAGCCTTTGATGCTGCCTCTGAAAAGTGGCTAAAAATGCAAAACGTCATGGATAAAGAACTAACAAAGAACTAACATTTGTCATGAAATAGTCTATGGAAAAAAAGATTTGCTGGCAACAGATGGTCAATGTTCAACAGGATGTAAGTCCTGATTTGTATCTTAATTGTTCATTAGTGATGTGGAAAAGAAGGGGCATGGCCAAGCAGAAAACACAAAATTATTTAGGTTAGGTGAGACTAAAAGATGATGTTGAAATCAATTAGAACTTAAATAGAAAAATTATTAATGAGTAGGATGAATGAAAGATGTATCATGAAATATGGACAGAAGAATTGAATTCACTGCTCCTAAAGATAAATGCAAATTGTCAGGAATAATTTTACCTATCTTCACATTTTGTTTTCCTTTACATAAATAACAAAAATTAAAGCACAACAGAAAAAGCCCAAACACCCACAACTCTGATTCATGGTCACGATTATTCGATAAACAAGCAGTTCATGCTGCAGACAAAAAGCACAGAAAATATCAGATGTGGATATAACAGGCAGAAAATACAAGCACAACTGCAAAAGGTACTGTACAAATCTATGGAATACATTAAGTATATTGCATTCAATGTTAACTATCCAGTCTCAAAATTACATGGATCAGAAATGGAAAACATTCAAAGATAAGTGCAGAAATAATGTGAAGTCGAAAAAGAGGCATTACAAATATTGTGATGTTAGCAAGAACATCACTAAAAGGGATGGGAACAATAAAGGCACGCAAATATCACTGAGCTAGGAACAGCAGTGCTTATGTTCTCACATTTTTCCCTAAGGCAGGTGGAACACAATAATGCTTTAAACTGCTTTACACTTTGCTTTGAAATTTCTGGTATTGGCCATTGTCACACAAAAGAGTTAGCAGACACAACAGTGATGCTGTGATGATACACCCAAAAAATGGCTTTACACCAAACAAGTGCATCTCTGTACCAGCCAACATCTTAACAAGGAGTGATATTAAAATCTACAGATTGCCACAGGCATCACAAAACTCAAGTAGTTTGACAATAATGAGGTAGTCCTGTGAATGTTAAGACAAAACTTCATCTGGAAATGAAGAACAATGCAGGGGTGAAAAATCACAAATATATGTGGCAGGTGACAGACAGGGATTTTGCAGGGAGAAGTTTGAGTTATCCAATAGATTTGCATTAATCCAACAACAAATCTGCACCTAAGCTCTTGCAGTATAATGGTTAAATATCCTAACAGTACCTAGGCCACCATTCTGAAACATCTGGGAAACTTTTTGTTAGTTACTTTTGGCAGACACCTGGGATTAAGGAATGCATTTTGAAGGATTCAAAATACAAACTTCCCATATCCAATTCTGCTCTTCCCAAATAGTGCCTGTAAAATCAGTGACTAGATAGACTTTATGGGCACTGCACTCCAGACAGCAGGATCTTTTGAGACACTGCTTTGGCATTCTCCTGGCCCACACATGAAGGTTTGCTTTTTCAGGGAAACCAGAGTACATTGCAGAGGCACAGAGGTGGCACACCCCAGGGTTTTGCCTTGAGACACTGTAATCATGTGCCTGAGAAACACACCTATTTTCCTCTGCACAGATAATAGCCAGCTGGTCTCCACCCAGCCCAGAATCAACAGCTGCTTTACTAAGCTTCATGGTAGAGAGATCTTTCTGATCAACAGAGCAGACCCCAAAAATTTGGAGCTATTGGCCATTACCAACCGTAGAAATCTTCTTTGTTCTTCTGTAACTTGGATCTCCAAAGGGGGAGAGATGGAGGAGGACAGCAATTTCTTCTTTCCACATGCTGCAGCTTCCTTCTCATAGGAATCTGTGAATGAATCATTTAGAAGTATCCTCTCTTAGAATATTTACGCAAGCATTACCCTTAATGACCCTATGGTTTGGCACATAATCCTCTATTTGGATTAAAAAGTGACCACAAAATGCCATGTCTTGAAACTTGCGGTGGACTGGGAATGTCACAAACCAGATAACCTAGTCTCTGGGGATGGGTTGGTTAATGCCACTCTGTTTTTTCCCACCAGTTCAAAAAAAGAGTCACTCTAAATAGGAAAAAAAAAACCAAAAACCAACCCAAAAACCCCCTAGTGATATATTTAGTCCAACTCAGAGAGAGCAATTTTTCCACAGAAAAATCTCATATAAATGACATTAAAAAACTATTCATTTAAGATTTCTCCCCTCGGTCTTTTAACTTTTTGCAATACCTGACCAAAAGGAGAAGAGTTCCTGGAACCCTCTGCAGGAACTGCAGTGTTTCTTGATGAAAGAGAAGGTCAGTGTTTTTTAAGTACTTGATGGATGGCTATTGTGCATTTTAATGCTGAAACCAATAGCTAATGAGGTTACAGAAAAGACCATTATCCCTCTGCAAACAGTTGCAGACTGTGGAAATTTTAGGCTTTAAAGCATTGTATTCAGCTAAAAAGGAACCAAATGAACTATGCTCTTTTCTCTGCATCCCGTGTCTTATTCTTAACAGCATAACCACATAATCTTATTGATGTTGTTCTATTTCCTCTTCATTGTTTTTCCTATCAGTCTTCCTGCTCTTTCATTATGTCAGGACTATTTTAGTTTGATAGTTCTGTGGGTAGGGAGCATATCTTCTATTTTTGGAAAAGCTGTAACAATTTTCAGCTGCCAATACTATGACTGCTACAGATACTGAATGTCTGCACTCTCCTAGGGATCAGGATTAACATGACAAATTAATAACCTATTGGTTCCATACTTCCCAGATTTATCCTCATGATAACTTTCCCTTTCAGACAGCTCATTTGTACTTTTCTGTGTACTCTTCCTAAAAGCATCTAAATCCTCACCTGCAATAAGCTGCTCCAAGCGGATCCGTTCATGAGCTGCATGTTGGTCCACTAAAATCAAGAGGTTTCCATCTAAAAATGCACAAGATGAAAAATAGGCAACTTTATACCAGACAACTACATAGATTGGGAAGAGTGACCACTCTCTAGAGGCCACATTTAGAAGATAACTATCAGCCAGTTTTACAGAAATAAAATGAGGAGGCGGCTGTGCTGGCAGAACATAAAGTCACTACAGAACAGAGATTTAGTGACACAAATTGGCATTTAAATTAGGGTAATTAGATTTAGTCAGAAACTCTTGTCTATTGACATCTTCATTTAACTTCAGAATGAGAGCTGAAGTCACCCACAAACTGTTCTAATATTGTCTTTAAAAATGTTATGAAAACTACTGATTTTGAATGCCTTTTTTGTACAGCTCCAGCAAGCTTCAACAATGAGTAAGCCCAGACACTGTGAACAGAGTCTGGAAGATGTTGGTAATTTGAGTAGAACTTATTTTTATAACGCTAATCTGAAGGCAGTTGGAACATTCAACAATGTCCAAAATAAAGATAAAGAAGATCCAGGAAATTTCAAGTGAAGACTAACATTTTCCTCTACCCACAATATCATTCCAAGGCAAGAAGAGAATACAAACAGGACAGTGACCTCTCCACAGACTAACTGCACTTGACAGCCACCTGAAGTTCACTTCAATAACCACTCTTACCTGCCTTTTTATCCATTTCATTCCTAGTGTTGATTAAACAAGCAATGAATTTGTTATCCACTTGCTGAAGAACCTGTAAGATACTCAGAAAAATCATTACCCAATAGTAAAATTATTTTTAAAAGGAAGGCAACTAAAGACAAAATGCACAACAAATAGCTAGCAGGATGATTAGGGGGGTAGAAACCTCATCTTTTCTAATTCCAAAGCCCTAAGGAATTTGGCCTAGCAGAACTGAGACCTAGAAGGCATATAATTACTTTTTATTAATACAGTGGGGGCCTAAATATGGAAAAGGCAGAAATTACTTAAGGTAAGAGACAATACTGGCGGGATGTCAAATGCCCATAAATCAGTCATGAAACAGTTTAGTCTGGAACTAAGAGAAAGTTTCAAAATATCCAAGAAAGTAATTCCAGATCATTTTTTTTCCCCAAAGAGAGTCATAAGGACAAGAGCTCTAATTGTTCTAAAGTGGAAATGGAAATTTACAGAATTAATTAGACACTCATGTAGAAGTCTATATGTTGGGAATTAAAACTGCACACAGCAACTCTGAGTACTTGATTTGCTGATACCACAAAAGAGAATGTAAACAACCTTTTTTAACCCACCCTGTGTTTAAAGACTTGTGCTAAACTCCTGTAGAGCCTGGGAAGCATTTTTTTCTCCTCATTCTCTGATGAGGAATTTGCTTCTGTGACTTGATTCCACCTTCACCTCAAAGCACCAGAAATCAAACAGAGCTACAGGGGATAGTAAGCAGAGATGAACAATGCTTTCAGGGTAAGAATTAGGGGAAAGGCAAACAAGGCAGACATCCTGGTTTGAGTCTGTTATAGATCACCCAACCAGGAAGAAGAGGTTGATTTATTATTCTATAAGCAGCTGGAGGCTGCCTCAAAATCACTTGTCCTTGTGGGCAACTTTAACTTGCCAAACGTCTGCTGGGAATTTAAGACTGTGGAGAAGAAGCAGTCTAGAAAGTTCCTAGAGTGCACGGAGGATCATTTCTTAACCCAGCTGTTATGTGAGCCTACCAGGGATGCAGCCCTGCTCGACCTGCTGTTCACAGAGAAGGGCTGGTGGGAGATGTGGTGGTCAGAGGCTGCCTGGAGTCCAGTGAGCATGGAATAATGGAGTTTTCAATATATGGTGAAACCTGGAGTGGCATCAACAAAACCTCCACACTGGACTTCTGAAGGGCAGACTTTGGCTTATTTAAGGGACTAACTCAGAAAGTTCTTCGGGAAACAGCCCTTAAAAACAAAGGGGTCCAGGAAGGCTGGACCTACTTCAAGAAAGAACTCTTGAAGGTGAAGGAATGGGTTGCCCCAATGTGCTGGAAGGCGAGCCAACAAGGAAAGCAACCAGACTGGAGGGGCAAGGAGTTTCTAAAGGAATTAAGGGGAAAAAAGAGGGCATATCACCTCTGGAAAAAAGGGGAGGTATCCCAGGAACAGTTTAAGGATATTTTTTGTAGGAAAAAAAATTGAGATGCAAAAGCTTATTTAGAACTTAGCCTGGCCACTGCCGTAAAGGAGAACAAAAAATGTTTTGTATAAATATACTAATGGCAAAAGAAGGGGCAAGGACAACCTTCACTCTTTACTGGAATTGGAGGGGAATACAGTAACAGAAGATGAGGAAAAGGCAGAGGTACTTAACACCTTCTTTGCCTCAATCTTCAGCAGTGGGACAGGCTGTGTTCAGGACAACTGGCATCCTGAACTGGCAGATGGAGCCAGAGACCAGTATAGTCCCTCTGTAATCCAGGAGGAAGCAGTAAGGGACCTGCTGAGGCATTTGGATCCTCAAAAGTCTATGGGACCAGATGGGATCCATCCTAGGGTGATGAGAGAGCTGGCAGATGAGCTGGCCAAGCCACTCTCTATCACCTATCAACAGTCCTGGCTCTCTGGAGAGGTCCCTGAAGACTGGAAGCTGGCCAGTGTGGTGCCCATCTACAAGAAGGGCCGGAAGGAGGAACTGGGAAATGACAGACCTGTCAGCTTGACCTCAGTGCCAGGCAAGGTTATGGAACAGGACATACTGAGTGCAATCACACAGCACCTACAGGATGGCCAAGGGATCAGGCCCAGCCAGCATGGGTTTAGGATGGGCAGGTCTTGTCTGACCAAACTGATCTCCCTCTACGATCCGGTTACCTGCCTGGTGAATGCAGGGAAGGCAGTGGATGTAGTCTACCTGGACTTCAGCAAAGCCTTTGACATCATCTGCCACAACAAGCTCCTGGCAAAGCTGGCAGCTCGTGGCTTGGACAGATTCACTCTGAAATGGGACAAGAACTGGCTGGAGGGCCAGGCCCAGAGAATGGTGGCGAATGGTGCCACATCCAGTTGGTGACCAGTCACTAGTGGTGTGCCCCAGGGATCAGTGCTGGGCCCCATCCTGTTCAATGTCTTTACTGATGATTTGGAAGAGGGGACTGAGTGCACCATCAGTAAGTTTGCAGATGACACCAAGTTAGGAGCAGGTGTCAATCTTATTGGAGGGTAGGAGGAACCTGCAGAGGGACCTGGACAGGCTGGATGGGTGGGTAGAGGCCAATGGGATGAGATTTAACAAGGCTAAGTGCAGGGTTCTACACTTAGGCCACAACAACTCTAGGCAGTGCTACAGGCCGGGGACAGAGTGGCTGGAGAGCAGCCAGGCAGAGAGGGACCTTGGGGTGCTGGCAGATAGTAGGCTGAACATGAGCCAGCAGTGTGTCCAGGTGGCCAGGAGAGCCAATGGCATCCTGACCTGTACAATCATAGATTCAGTCCGGGTTGGAAGGGACCACAAGGATCATCTAGTTCCAACCCCCCTGCCATGCCCAGGGACACCCTACCCTAGATTAGGCTGCCCACAGCCTCATCCAGCCTGGCCTTAAACACCGCCAGGGATGTGGCCCCAACCACCTCCTTGGGCAACCCATTCGAGAGTCTCACCACTCTCATGGTGAAGAACTTCCTCCTCACATCCAATCTGAATCTCCCCACCTCCAGCTTTGCTCCATTCCCCCTAGTTCTGTCACTACCTGGCACCCTAAAAAGTCCCTCCTCAGCTTTTTTGTAGCCCACTTCAGA
>VWZI01002426.1:160916-247714 GCA_013396835.1 Psilopogon haemacephalus | reverse complement strand
GGGTGCAGCCATCAAGCCACTTCTTTATCCATCTGGTGGCCCACCCATCAAACCCATGTTTCACCAGCTTGGAGACCAGGATGTGGTGCGGAACAGTGTCAAAGGCTTTGCTCAGGTCCAAGTGAATGCCATCAGTTGCTCACCCTTCATCTATTAATGTTGTAACCTGTTCATAGAAGGCCACCAGGTTTGTCAGGCAGGATCTGCCCTCAGTGAAGCCATACTGATTGTACCAAATCACCTCTTTAATATTCTCCTGTCTCAGTAGTGCCTCCAGGAGGATCTGCTCCATGATATTACCAGGCACAGAGGTGAGACTGACTGGCCTGTAGTTCTCCGGCTTCTTCTTCCTACCCTTTTTGAAAATGGGAGTTATGTTTCCCCTTTTCTAGTCAGTGGGGACTTCACCAGACTGCCAGGACTTTTGGAATATAGTGTATCAGGAACAGTGTGGCCAGCAGGACAAGGGAGATTATTCTTCCCCTGTACTTGGCTAGGCCACACCTTGAGTACTGTGTCCAGTTCTGGGCCCCTCAGTTCAAAAGAGATGTTGAGGTACTGGAATGTGTCTAGAGAAGGGTGACAAAGCTGGTGAGGGGCCTGGAGCACAGCGCTATGAGGAGAGGCTGAAGGAGCTGGGGTTGTTTAGCCTGGAGAAGAGGAGGCTCAGGGGTGACCTCATTGCTGTCTACAACTACTTGAAGGTAGGTTGTAACCAGGTGGGGGTTGGTCTCTTCTCCCAGGCAATCAGCAACAGAATGAGGGGATACAGTCTCAGGTTGTGCCAGGGGAGGTATAGGCTGGACATTAGGAGGAAGTTCTTCACAGAGAGAGTCATCTCCCACTGGAATAAGCTGCCCAGGTTGGTGGTGGACTTGCCATCCCTGGAGGTGCTAAAGAAAAGACTGGATGGGGCACTTAGTGCCATGGTCTAGTTGATTGGATAGGACTGGGTGACAGGTTGGACTGGATGATTTTGGAGGTCTTTTCCAGCCTGTTTGATTCTATGATTCTATATTATTGTTAAATGAACAGATGTGGTATTAAAGAGGAATTTCTCCCCAAGTCACATAGGTAGAGGTGACTCTGACTTATCTCATCACATGTGCATTGTTCACCTCCTAGGTAAAAACGAATAATGATGCTCTTTCTTTGCAGAGATCCGAGACACAAATGTTTCCTTTTATCCTTTTTCTGTGGCAAGATGCAACATTTGGTGCTTTTGGTCTTTTCCACAGAGATTCTCAAAACTACTATAGGGTACTAAAGGCAATGTTTAGCTTCATCAGAAATAGGAAGTGGTTATTTTCTTCTAGCTTTACCTTCTTAAAAACATACAAAGAAAAGCATAATGCATGTAAAGTTAAACACAGACCCACTCATCAAGTTTTGAAGAGCAGCTCTTATAACAAGGAGTGAACAGAAAACTGGTACTTTCCATATTCTAGCTTTTCTCTCCTTTTGGAAACATAATTTTTTACTATAGCAATTTTTACTCCAGTTATTCTTGCACACACATAAGTAAGGGTATCATTCAGATGCTTGTCCACCCTGGGGATCAGCATTATCGTGACCAACACAGCCAGAACCTGCAATCTCAAAGTCTGCAACCTGACTGCAGGAGAATAATGCTAACTGGGCCTGTAAACCTTTGCTCACAGGGATACAAGAGAGAGAATCCACTGTGTCATTTCTGTCCAAGCAAATCATCAAAGAATTTCAGTTGAAGCTATACATTTACATTGGCTTTTAAGCCAATATTCAACAGATTTAATAGAGACACTAAACCGGTTAACTTGATGCCATGAGCCATTTTTAAGAATCACTTTTAAAAGCAGACATAAATCTTGTACTGAAATTTCAAATATTTCAACGAAATCTAGAATGTGTTTTCAAAATTAATCTGACAAATACTTTTCCAAGGTCAGTAAAAATGGATAATACAGGACACAGATTTCAAAGAAATATAAAGTAAACAAATGCCTACAATAAATATAAAAAGTGCCCATTGAAATATCATTTAGTTAACAGCATTTCTAAGCAGCCATAACAGGGCTTTGATTTAAACAGACAAAGAGTTTTAGAGTTCCTCACAGACAGCTGACTAACTTAGGTCTGGCATGACATACATGTCTTTTTGCATCACACAGCAACCAAAAATCCTGTTTGTGCTCATAAAATTTACAGATATGAACCATTTCCCTGGATACCTCTTTTCCACCTGGCAGAAACCTCAGCAAATTCCTGGCTAAGTGGGAAATTGGGGGTGAAAATTAGCAATAGATGATATTATACCTGCATTGAGTGAACCATGTCTTTGGTGAAACGATAAGGATACAAGATATTGTGAATTTTCACAGCCAGATTGTCAGCCTGACTGCTGGTCACATCAACGGCAATCTGTAAAAACAGAACTGCAGATCAAGCAGGCTATAAAGGATATGGCAAAACCTGCACACACACAAAAAATACACCCAACAAACTGGAAATAATTCTGTATTTTGACAAGCCAAACCTTCTACACAACAGAAGCGCTAGCTAAAGATACCATCTGGTATCTCTTTGCTTCCATCCTCATACACTTGCCCATCTGGATATTACCTCCAAACTGCAATGCAGTCAGCTGATTCCAAGTAGCTATCAGAAAAACCTAAAGTTAATTATCAGCCTAGGTGAGCTCTCAATGGATTGCCTTACAAAAGATCTATTACCCTGAAATGAGTCAGAGTACACATCACAGCAACAACTGAACAGAACTGTTCCTTTTCATCAATTCACCAGCAGGTGGTTTGCTGCTCCATTCCTATTGTTTGCAGGTGGAAATGGGTACATGCGTATGTTTACTCTCACACAGCATGATGATTAAAGATAATGGGACCTCATGACAACAAAGGAAGTTTTTCTAAACGTTCCAACATTGTTTTCCTCTCATATGCTATAATCTTGCAAAACTATAAAAACAACTACCGTAAAATACACTTTTAAGACCTACTGCATGCCAGAGAACAAAGCTGGATTATTTTAACTGTCCACAAAGAGGACAATATTGTAATTCTGTTCTTTGACAATTTTAAGATGACTGTAGAGGGAAAGACAGCTTACAATAACGTTTTGCTTCTGAAATTACATAAGGCAAAAGATTAGCCTATTATCTGCTTCTCTGACTTTGAATAAATTCACAACCATGACTTGCATATAAACAGTTTACAAAAAAAGCGTAACTGCCAGGTCCATAGTTTAATGTATCACTGAATAATTTATATGCAATTGTTGCAACCTTTGCAACAATGTTAGAAAATAAGAGGAAGCTAAAATTATTCCTCTGTTTGCATAAGACCTGAGATAATACTTACCTCCGGGCAGGGAACAAAAACAGGATTATCCCACTCTGAAAGCAATGACTGGAGAGACTGTCCTTCAGCATCTAGGAAAAAATCACACAGGTAACACAGAGACTACCGCCACCTATCAGTAGAAAGTGCATTGGGTACCCACTCCATACAAGTATTAATTTGTTCCTTTGCAACAAGGGGAGAAAGTAGAAATAAAAAGTTGGAACATGAGACTGTGCTTCTCTATTGCCTTCTTTAACTAGGAAGGACACTATGCAGCTTTCCAACTCCTAAATATGCTGCAGGCAATTCGACAGGCCCTGGAAATGGGGCAGGGGAGGTGGGGAGGGAAAAGAAAGAACTGTTTAGCTACCCACTTCCTCTGGATAAAGCCACATACCAAAAAGATGATTTAATCCTTTCTTACACAAAAAAGCCCCTGTGAGGATTGAAACTATTTTTCACATTCCAAGGTTGGAATGAGTACAAAGAAGGGAGTAGGTAATTATTCTTTAAACTACTGACATAATTCAACAAAGAGCTGGGTATTTTATCCTGTAAATAAGTATCCCCTAACCTGCCTTCAACCCCAGAAGCTTTTTTTTTTTTCCAGTTCTAGATTTGAGATGACTCACATGGTCCCATTGTTAACAGACCTTGAATAATTCTGGGTTCCTGTTGAGACATCTGGGAGAATTCTTTGATTTTTTTTTTTTTTTTCCACCACAGAACACTGTGTCCTGGAAAGCTGGCCCTACCTCTCAGATCCTGGTTTGCTAGAGTCTTCTCTTTTCGAGGTCTAGGAAGGAAGGGTAGCACGATCTCACTTCTAAAGGGATGGCACCTGAACTGAATCCCTAAACACAATATAAATTCACTGCTGCAGATTCAACATGCAAAATTGTGAAAAGTGATACAATTACTACATTCTCATAAACATGCCCTGTACAAATTAAGAGTATCGCATGGATTTTGCAATCTGACACTGGGAAATAACAGCACAAATGTAAAAAAAAAAAAAAATCAGATACACTTGTATCAGAAAATGAATTTTTAAAAATATTTCCATGGATTCTGCAAGCCTGTTCTTAAAAACTGGCTACTGCTTTAATCACGTAAGAATTCTTTCCAGAATTCATGCAATCCAGGAGTGTTATGCTCAAAGGAAAGAGGAAGCATATGGTAAAGTCTGTCAAGTATGAAAATACTTCTGACAAACTTTACCATAGGCCTCCTTTTTCCTTTGGGGATAACACTCCTGGATTACACTAATTCTGGAAATAATTCTCTGTTAAGGTGTGGCGGAACTGTCAGTCTATCATCACTCCTATCAATACTTAATACAGTTATCAGGAACTTGTACAACTGAAAACTACAAGTCAGCGAGACCACATGAGACATCAGACTTAGCCTAACAACATGTTCCTAACTACCCAGAAATGATTTAATGATATTACAAACACACACTGTTATCAAGATTATTAAGAAAAGTGGCTCAGATTTCCAGCACAGCAATAAACATTTCAGCCTTCCTTTGGTACAACTCAGACCTCTATTCTTTCTGAAATAATAATGAACTAATAAAGTTCCTTTCTACTGAGAAATTAAGGGTGTGTATTCAGGAAAAGTGGCAGAGTCTTAATGCCAAAGAAAACCAGCTGCCTGCTGATGAGGTCAGTGTGAAAAAAGCTCTACAAGATCTAAGGCCAGTTTGTAGACTCCTGACTGCTGGCTCCGCTCCAGTAAGGACCAGTGATGCTTCCACCCTGGGGACAGAGAATCCTTTCAAGAATCCACACTGGCAGCCCAGCACAGGAAAGTAACTCAGTATCCCACTGTCCCAGAACATAGAACACATAGAACAGAGGACAAGACGGCCTAATATGGCTCCTGGTAAATTGTGGCACGCTGAAGAATGACAGACTTCGACAGAACTTTTATAGCTATCGTAACGACAATCTTCCAAGTTCACAGAGAGACCTATCATCTATATGAACAAAACTCCAGTATTTTATACATGTAATAGAAGTGTCATCTTCCTCCTTCCTGTTGCAGGAAAAATCCTTGTTATTCATAAGGCCATGATTTTCTTGCTAAAGGGTAGTGAGAATTCAGAGCCGGCAGAGATACTGTTAATATGATTTTTCTGACAAATAACATCAGAAAAGGTGCTGAGGATAATAATGTACCTACTTTATACAAGCAAACCACATACAAATACTGAGTATTAGTTTTCGTTTGTCTCAACTGGATGGTTAAAATACCCCAGTGCACACATATTAGTCAATACTGTAATAAAAGCAACAAAAAAAACCCCACAAAGATAGTTGGACATAACAATGAAGACAAAGTTGAGTTGAGATGTTAACCTACTACAAAAGCATAGCATTCAATCACCCAGAAAGGCATCTGATGGCAAATGAAGATTAATAAATCTTCCTATAGCAATTAGTTTAATCAGTATAAAAATGCCTGAGTGTAACCTACAAAATCCAGCATTTCTGTTGAGCACACTTGTGACTGGAAAAGAAGACAGGTGGCCACTGCTGTCATGGAAAAGAGGATGTGGATTGTTCCTGCCTCCTCCTAGCTGTCAGCAACCAGTGTAACGTCTCTAAGTGTGTGTATGAGATGCTGTTATTAGTAAATCACAGGGCTATGAAATTCTAAGTCACTGCTACTGGGATACTGACACTATTCTAATAAGCAAAATGAAAGCATACATATCAAGCATATTCCACTCCTGAGTCTTAACAGCAGTGTTTAACATCAAAAGATATGAATGATGTACTAAGACATAGCTACATCTATTCCTATGGCTAAAGAGTTAATATCCTTTGCTTGAAAAACACATGAAGGAATATGTTTGCTGAACCTTTAAAATCTAAGATCTATAGGCTCTAGCCACGGTTCACTTTGTGAGGATTTGGGAGGTCTGACCTTCAACCTAAGAAAAGCAAAAATGCCGCGACATCTCACCAAGGAACACTACTGAGTGTTCCTACAATGGAGAGTAAAACCAGTGATAAAGCTAAGAAAGAGGTACTGGAGGTTAAAGGGAACAATACAATGTATGTCTTCAAGACTACAAACTCTACATAATATGAAAGCATAAAGGTACAGGTACATGAGATACTCTCTTCATAAACATGAATGCACTATCCAAACATTTTGGACAGAGTGTCAAGCTCCACATCTCAATGCTTCAGCTGGCTACTAAACAGCACTGTGGGCAACTGCAATTGGTAAACCACAGCAATCAAAAGTGTTAGTCAAGGAGTGTACATGTGCTCTTGCAAGTAGTTTTACCTCATAAAAAGAGAGATTTTCTTCTCCTTGCAATAAATTTATTTCAATGGAACATAATTAAGAACTCTTGGCATAAATTATTATACTTAAAGGGAATAGCTTAACCACTGAAATGCCTACTGCACAGTGTTTCTGTGATAAAGAATGAAGTAACAGACAAAAATTAAACAAATCTGGGCCAATTATGATTGATTAGACAAATATTTCACAGGAGAATTATTTCAAAATATTCCCAAACAGAAAATACAGTTTATGTGTGGAATGGCTGCATCTTAACTCATAAAATCTGCCTACAGACAGAATGAAGAACAACTTTGAACCAAGATGAGAAAATTATCAAAGACATTATTCTGCCAAGCCAGGTCAGATGGACACAGAACACCAAACCTGACACATCAGTGAAGACTTATGAACACCACACCCTTGAAAAACCAACACAAAGTGGTGTTGTGTCACTCATGCAAAAGCTTCACCACTGAACCACCAACGCTGCTGTACAACATCTCTCACAAAGCTAAGTGTGAAGGAACAGCCTTTGAATATCTCCAGAAAGGAGACTACACATTCTCAATGAAGATTCAGATTTTTGTTCATTTTTCAAGAGTTGGTTTAAATTTTGTACACAGGCTGGGGAAAAACAAAACAAAACAAAAACATTTTAACAGGAGGCCATGAGGCTCTCAGTAATAACATATTCTTAGAAATATAACCATTTAGGAGCAAATGGCTAAAACCCACAATATTTTTCTGGTATGCTTACTCTGAAGGATGTTTCTTATTTTATATGCAACAAAAATTATATATAATTGTGATCACAGCAAATGTCATGATGTCCATTAAAATTAGGCAGTTGTCTTTTAATTGACAAGCTACTGACATTATTTACTGTTTTATTTAAAATTATCTTTTAATATCTTAAATGCTAATGGTTTCCTGTCTTAATAATTCCCAACTGTTTCCTATTTTCCACAGAGCCATTACAAGTAAGGTAGTTGCTATCTCAGTATAAACTGTCAGGAGCTGCCAGCAAGGTATTTCATGCACCTAAGAGAAAATAAATGGTTTTCTTCATCCATTTCTACAACCACCACCACTCTTACCTCTCTCTGAAACCACATTCACAGCCATTGTTGTTATATCCTGAACGCAGGTGGCTTGAAATCCTTCAGTAGGAGGAGTGCCATAGGTGCTCAGTCCAGTTGCTTGGTTGATGTATATTGTCTTACCTGACGAAAAGTCAAAATCCTGCAGCCAATCAGAACACAAATCAGTCCTCGGATCATCTCTGCCTGTGTTGTCTGCAAAGAATTCCCAGCTACTTGGGGTGGTGCCTTTCAAATTCTCTTCCGAGGGCTCATCTAATGTGCTTTTGTCTTTACATATGATGTCAACACAATCCTTTTCAGCAGGTAATGATAAAATACTGCTTGAAGAGATTGTGTACTCCCCTTCTGCGTTGATGAATGGTGATGGTGATGGGTTGACAGTACTTTGCATGGACTCTGCTCTCATAATGTCCGATTGCCTACATGCATCCTCCTTAGAAACACTGTCATTACAGTCACTCATTTCTCCCACTAAGGATTTATATGTTTCACAAGCATTTGACAAAGAATCGTTTTTTGAAGATTCAAGATCCAAAGAGTGGTTATCTTTTCTACACAAATCTCTTTGAAATTGTTCACCAAGTTGTTCTACTTCTTTGTGGTCACTTTTCATTCTGGAGAGTTTGGATGATAATGACCCTGGAAATGCTCTACAACTTGTAATTTTTTTACTAACCTGAGAGTAACTGGACAGTGTCAAAGGACTCTGACAAAGGGCTCGTTTGTCCTGTGACATTTCTCCACTGCAGAACAAAGCATCTTCCAAAAAACCAAAAACTTGGCTACTATTACTAGAATCTGTACCTTCCACAGCTGGAGTTTCACAAATGCTCACATTACTATGATTGTCATTCTCATTCTCTGAAAAGTCACAATTAGCTTGTGAACTGAAAACTGGGGGACCAAACTCTCTGTGTTCTGATGATGGTTTTGGTAGCGTACACTTGACTCTCCCATAGTATCTCCTGAACTTTTCTAACGAACCTGGCTGTACAGACCAGCTCAGCTTCTTAGAGTTCTGATATTGTGGCACATTTATTTGCCTTCTAGTGCTTTTTAGAACTTTTTTGTGAGGAATACCTGAAGTTGCCAGTGGCAACTGAGAAAAATTTGATGTCTCGTAATGTCTTTTACTGGTGGCAACAGGCATAGCTATCTCTTCACTCACCTCCTTTGACAAGGTTTTGTTATTTAGCCATTCATTACCACTGGCCATGCACACTTCTCTTGTGTAAGGAAATGTATATTCTTTACTTGTGTTATTGGAAATATCCTTAGCATTTAAAGACCGATTCAAAAAATTTGCTTTGTGGCAAAATATACCCTTGGCACTGACAGGGCCAGGCCTACACTGCACATTCAATGTAACATTTGTTTCTGGTTGTTCACATTCAGATGTGGCACTTTGCATAACACGTGTTGTGAGGCCTGTAGAACCCAGTTTTATGGAACTAAGAGTCCCTCTTTCTGCCTCATGTATCACTTCAGCTCTTTCCTTGTCTCCTCTTCTTACATTACGAGGTCTCATCAATGAACTTCCAGAGACAGTTCCAGGTCCCACTGTTTCAGTAGGGTCTCCTCTCTCACATGGCAACTGAGCAACATCACAATTTAAGCTATGGATGGCATTCTTTTTCTGTGCTTTGACCTGCTGGTTTACCACACTTTTTGTGTGAATCTCTGCACAATGCTGTGGGTCAACAGACTTGTCTGTTTTTTTCATTTCTGCCCTGGCCTCTTCACTGAAAGAGGAATGAAAATTTTCTGAAGGTTTCAGATGAGTATCAAACCCTTTTTGGGAAGTGTTAGTGTCTTTTGGCTCCTGCTCTGAGACATATGATATACTGAAACCAGAAATTGTGTCATCTTTGCTGGGCATGTCTGGAATATCTGTTTTATTATTTCTACATGGATCAGATGGTTCAGCATTCTTCTGATTTGGGGCAGTTTCAGTTTCCTGTACGTTTTTATTTGACTCTGTAAGATCTATAGACTTTTTTCCAGTAGCAGATTTCCTTTTGACATCTTTTGATTGCAAGCTGTACATTTCATAGGAATCCACAATTTCACTACATGCTTTTTTAAAACTGTCTTGGATGCTCTTATCATCAGAGATTGAGGGCTTCAGAGCTGGAGCATTATACAAACAAAAGTCATTATCTTCATTAAATTCTCTTATGTCCTCACTACATGGTTCAATAAATAAATGTTCTTGTTTCAAAAATCCTTTCACTCCTTCCTCTATGCAAGTTAGAAGGACATCCCAGTTCTGGAACTCAATTAGAGTCTTTGCAGGTTCCAGGCACACATCATAGTCACTGAATCTACAGGTTACATTGAGGATAAAGATTCCATACAACTCTGGGCCACAACGATGGCGACCAGGGCTTGAACTAGCTTGTCTGCTTGCAGGGCCACTTTTTGCCTTACAAATGGCACTTTCTTTTCTTAATAAAAAATCAATTAGTTTATGTAGTCTTGTCTTTAAAACAAGCCTTCTATTGACATACAAGAACTGCATATTCCTGTTGTAATGCCCTTCAGTACTGATATAGCCACTGAGCTCAAATCCCCCAGACTTATGATTTATTTCTCTTAACTTCTGTGATCTGCTCAGTCCATAAAGCTGACAAAACCGAGAATATACATCTCTTGTCTTAGGGAGCTGAAGCACCATGCAACAAGAAATATCGTTCCTTAAAGAAAATGAAACAGAGGGATGCATCAGTGAAACAGCCTCCACCTTCTGTCTCACTCTCTCAAATTCCAACACAGGATCCATACATTTTCTCCTCACTGGTAACTGATAAAACAGATTACATACAGTGACTGTAGTTCCACCACTTGGTCTGCTCAATTCAGCTTCGCAGACTTCCAGTGCTTGCCCATGATGAAATAGTTTCACAAATGTTTTTGCTGTCTTGCTGGTCTTAGATGAAACTTCCACTACACTGGCCATGTTGGTTATGCTTGCCACAGCCTCCCCTCTAAAGCCATAGAATGTCAGGTTCTCCAAGTCTCCCACTGAGCTGCACTTGCTGGTGAAGTACCGCTTTCCCATTGCATTTAAGTCCTCTCTCCCCATTCCAGAGCCGTTGTCCACCACCTGGATCTTAAAAGCTTCCAAATCCACCCTGACAGCTACACATGTTGCTTTGGCATCGATGCTATTGAGAACAAGTTCCTCAACACATTGCCCCAACGAGCTGATTGTCACTCCAGAACGCAGCCTGGCTCGCACATCTTCCACCAAACATTTGATCATGTCAAAATTAGATAGATGAGAAACTCAAACTGCAAGGATCTCACTCCTCCATGTTCCTTGGAACAACTCCCTGAGATAGAGGGGGAAAAAAATAAAGGCTTCAAAATACTTTAATTTAATGCATTCACTCTCACAAATATACCTTTGATGTGTAGAGGCTTTTTCAGTGATTACTTTTCTGGTCAGGCTTTGAGTACACCTTGTTCGTGCCTTCAGGGTAAATTGAATCTCAATCTATGCTCCTAACTAACCACCTATGTGATCCTCAAACTTATCATACCTGAATCAAACTACAACTGTGATGAAGAAAAATTCAAAGGAAATATAAAGTAAGCATCAGCAAAAGCCAGGTAGAGAGCTGCTTTCCTCTCAATTTTACCTCAGCGTCCTCACATAAACTCACAGTGCCCCATTCTGGCCGAAGATCATTTGGTGCAATTTGTCTAAAAAAGGATCAGAGTGGGCTTGGGAACAGGTCTGGGACACTGAGTAAACTGTTCGTGTGCAAGACAACCCAGTCTTTCCCAGCCCTGGACGCCTACCGGTTCCTCAGCAGTATGTGAGGAGACCTGCAGTCGCCCCGCGCAGCTCACCAAGAGATGCCTCGCTGTACCGCCGGTATCCAGGGGCTCCCTGGCCCCAGGGGCACACAACAGCACGCAGTCCCTGACGCAGGCCCGCTCTCCTCGTTCTCCCCGCGGAGCGCAGGAGTAAACACGCCCTGCCCTCACCGCCGGGGCCTCTGTCCGCGACAAACAGCGCCCGGATGCAGGTGCCCACCGGGCTGGGGTGCGCACGGGAGGGCAGCGACCCCCGCCCGCCGCCTCACCTCCTCGCGCACCCGCTGCCCTAGGGCGCGGCGGCCCCGCAACGGCCGCGGAGCGAGACCAACCGTTGCCGGCTGCCGGGCCCGCGCGCGGCTCCTGGGAGAGGGTAACGGCGGCGACAGCCCGGCCCCGGAGCACAGGGCGCACGCGCAGCTGCGAGCGGCAACACGACGGGGAACTACCGCTCCCGGCAGGCCCGGCAGCCGCGGGCAGCACCTGCTGGGAACTTTAGTTCCCATCCCTGCTGGGCCACCAGCAAGCAACGGCGCAGGGGACAGCCCTTCCCCGGCCCGTTTCTGTCATAGCGGCTCTTAAAGGGCCGGGTGACAAGCAGCGGCCACAGCTCTGCGCGCAGTCGTTCAAGCCCCGTACAACACATCTGCTCACACAAGGCACGAGCTCC
This sequence comes from Psilopogon haemacephalus, assembly GCA_013396835.1. NCBI lineage: Eukaryota > Metazoa > Chordata > Aves > Piciformes > Megalaimidae > Psilopogon > Psilopogon haemacephalus. The sequence continues at coordinate 235,472 of VWZI01002426.1, read as the reverse complement.
AAGAAGCTTTATTCTAAAGGCAAAATAAAAGTTCTTCTGAAACAAAATTAATCGGTACTGAAGCATTTACAGCGTAGCACTGATGCTTTTGGCGATTTCTTGTGTAGGCATTGATTCTATGGTCTCCTTCACGTAAGCACGACACTATGGAAACTGTAGTTTGCTCATGTGCAACTACTCAAAGCCACTCTGCATAGACGCTCAGAAACAATGAGGCCGTGTCCCTAAAAAGCCCCTTTAGTAACAGTAGCAGCACTTTACCTGCCAAAATTTTGTGAAAGGCTGAGAATTAGACTAACAGGGCAAGAAACAAATAAATTAGAAACGTAATAAAGTTCTCCAGAGCTGCATGTTGGCTGACTGAACAAGCAGAGATGAGGGGAAACATGCTGTGAGGGCAGCTCACACTCCAGACTTGCTTCTTCCCAAAGCTATTTCAAAATCTGGAAGTCCTTGTGTTCCAGCGCCGTGATCTCCTTCTCATTGCTGAAATCCGCCCGGCTGATGCGGGACTGGGGACTTCCAATCTTCCGGAGCCAGTCCTGTAGTTCCCGCACCCTGGCAGTCGGACCCTGAATTTGTCCTTGCACAGTGCCGTGGCTAGTATTTTGGACCCAACCAACCAGTCCTAGTCTCTTAGCCTCTCCCTAAGAAGACAATGTAAAGCAAAATGAGACCGACCCTCTAGTGTTTACATTGGAGAGTCAATTTTGTAGGTAAGACACACACACCTCCAAAGGAGTCCCTATGGCTCAGCCTGCAGGAAAGCGGCAAAGAATCTACCCGATTGTGGCTGAGACACTTTTCAATCGTGCTTACATAACACAGCACAGGCTGCCAGCAGCACTGAGACAAGAGCTCCCACTCTCAAGCAACTGCAGCCCAGGCCGTGCCCGCGGCCCGGCAGACCCCAGAACAGTCACCGGCTCAGCCCACAGCGGCGACCTAATTACGCTGAGGGCAAACACCTCGCACTCGCGGCGGCCGGCCGGCCCTGAAGAATGGATGCACCGCGAGATGACGTCTCACCCCACCCCGCCTCTCCCGCCCCGCACCTGGGTGTACTTGCGGAAGAAAACGCCTTGCACTTTGCCGAACACCTCATAATCCACGGAGAGCAAACCCTCGCCCTCCTCCATGGCGGCGGCGACACCCACCTTCACCTCCTGCCGCCACCACTGCCGCACCACTCGCTGCGCCTGCGCGATGCGGCTTGCGCGAGGGTCGGGGCGCAGGCTCTCCCGCCCCTGTGGCCAATGAAGAGCCAGGACGGGCGAGGAGCTGCTCCGTCATTACGCGTCACGTAGGGTGGGGGTCTGCTGTGGCTGCTTGGTCGCGTCTGCCGGCAGTACCGCTGGGGTCCTCCGGAAAGCGGAGTGGAATGGGTGCGTTCTGCAGGGAACCATCCAGAGGCCACTCGCCGGTGAAAGCGGCGCGGGACCTGCTATGCGTGTGCCTGTCTCCAGGCGACAGTCGTCAAGACGGCACCCGGGGCGGCGGCGGCGGCGATGCGTAGAGCTCTGCGCCGCCCCAGAGCGACGGTGCAGGTAGCAGCTGGAGCTGTCGGGTCTCTCAGGCGATAGGAGACCAACAAGTGAAACGGGTGGCGACGCGGCTTGCCAAGAAGGCCGGGTGGAGAGCCGGCTGCAGCCCCGCAGGTAACCCAGCTCGGCCCGTGAGGCTGGCCTGCGGCATGGATACCTGTCGCGCTTCGGGGCATGCGGTATAATAGCCATGGGAAGATGGTACTCAGCTTTACCCTGTGCCTGCTTCTCAGATCTCTGCAGTGCCCAAGCTGAAGAGACATGTCATGTGAAACACTTTCGAGTTGTCTAACAGTTTCTCTGGTAGTACAGCATATTTCTGCTACTACCATAATAAAGCAAGGCTCAGGCAGAAAGAGAAATCAAGTGAGTTTTTTTCTGGTTACATAAACGACTGGGACTGGAAGAGGCAGCATGACTGCTTCCAAGGTGGAAGGCATGTAAGGATTTACAGAACCCAGAAAAGTTACAGAACCTTTGCTAATATTTATTATAGACTCCTTGTAGGCTCTAGATGTAGACTGTTAGGAGAAAAATTGTCCAGTTTGGGGTATGACAGTCTGTAATGACTTTAACTTACAACATCAGTTTTTTTCTCAGGCACTGAACGCCTTTGCTTCCCCCAGCAGATTCTGTAGTGGCAGCCTATTCCCTGTACCCAGATGGAGCATCAGAACAACTTTAGCATGAACTCACATCTGACAAAGCATTAAAGGATCTCTGTGCTTGAAAGAGTTGAAGCTATTTATATTCTCATTCTGCAGAAAGCAGCCAATACGGCTGCAGGTATGGAGGCTCCTGTTCAGCTGGACTGTAGACTAAGTATCTCAGAACCCAGATCAAGACTCTGCCAGTTAAATTAGTAGCCAGACAGAAAGAAGTGGACCATGCTTATCCACTGAAACCAATTCTTCACAAGTGTGTGTCTTTTCAAGTATGTAACACAGCACAGCTCAGAAGATGCCCGCGCATGGAGGAAGGACCAAGTAGTCCTAGCTCAATGAGCAAAGGGAAGCCTCCAACAGGGAGGTTTCCGCTAGATGCAGTGCTCTGTCCTTGAACAGCAGTCTAAACCATCAGCCTCCTCTCTATAACAGGAGACAACAGGCCTACATCCTGAAGGTGGAGGCAAATGGACGGAAACTGAAAGAGTAATTTTGAAAGAAAGAGACCCTCCTTGGAGAGAAGCTGAAGAAAACAATGGAGTAGCTTAGGAGGATTCAAAGAGAGCTTGTCCAGGCAGAGGAAAGGAGACAGAGAAGCAGGGAGAACCATGAGCAAAAGGCCCCAAGGTGCCCAGAAGAGAAAATGTTCTGAGTTGTGGTCAGGCCCAGCAAAATAGGGTCTTCACTGAGGTACAGTGTCCAGAGGTCACTGTCCCCAAGCCTGGCATCACCCTCCAACCCCAAGAACTGGCTATGGGGAAACTCAAGAAGGAGGATCTAGTGACTAACAACAGCAAAATTTGAGACCATGCACCCATGGAGCATTTAAACTCTTGTCCAAAGCTGGCCCCAAAACGTAGCCCTTCTCCTTCTGCCTTCTCAGAATAAACCACCCAGAAGGAACAACTGGAGACAGACACATGAGATTTTCATCCAGACCCACCAGATACAACAAGTCATCTCCAAGGAAGTGAAGGTGCCTGACCTGCCCTCATTGCCTCCCATCCAGGCTACAAAGCCTATCTGAACTCCAGCCGTGGATTTGCTCCTCAAGCAGCTGAGAGGATTGCATTCTGAAATGCAAAACCACCAAGAACAGGCCCTCTCCACCAAGGAGGCTACTGTGATTCCATTTTTTGCCAGCTTGCCAGCCACAGACACTCCTGCTTTCCCTAGTCTCAACACTGGCTGTGAATACTGAGCTTGTGCATACAGCCAGCAAACAGTTGAGGAGGGATAAACAGAATACAACTTTAGTTCTTTGACCTAGGCCCTTGATTGCCTCAGGCAGGGTGCCCTTCTCAGGGGGCCACCTCATCCACCCAGTGAGCTCCGCAGGAATTTCATGTAGGTGTCAGGCTGTCACTATTCTCTCAGGTGAGTAGGGAAGAAACACTGTTGCTGCAGGCTGTCTAGGGACAGCAAGTAGGAGCAGACCGGCCCTCAGAATCATATTTTGCATGTAGGTTAGGGAGGCTTTTAAAAATTTGTTNTTTTTTTTTTTTTTTTTTTTTTTAGTGCCTCATGTGAAGAGAGCTACTCTTCTTTAGCCTGTCAGTAGCTGCAGACTCCAGTTCCTAACATCTTCAAGCTCAAAAGAGTAGTGCTGCTCATGAGAAGAGCTGGGCCAAACAGAACACTTGCCTTTTGTTTGCTCTGTAAATCAGTAGGTTCAGATGTTTACCCCTGCACATGCTAACAGTGACAGTGGCTGTGGTTGGCACAGAATTTTTATTGTAGCTATCTATAAGTGGTTGGGATGTAAGGGGTGCCTCACTGTTTGCCACAGAAAGGACACTACATTCTTCAGAATTATTTAGTATTTAGAGAAGGCATTTGGAAAAATCAGACAGAGGGAGGGGGGAAATCTAAGAGTCCTGGGGCTATATCTTACCAGCCGAAGTTCTGTAACATCACCTTTTTAGAAATCCAGAGTATTATTAAATGATTCCTCAACACGAGGAACTCGTAATCAAAGACTCAGGAGGGTAGAGGACCTAGCACTAGAGCAAGGCACTTAGGATTTGAGTCCAGATGTCAACTGATGTGCACAGAACAGCAGAGATGCTCCCTCCAGGCCCTTGAGGCAACAGAACAACTGTCCAAATGTGTTACTTATTACATATAATAACTAGGACTTAGAACCAGGAAAGGGCAGAAGAACAGCTATTTAATTAAAGATCAAAAATAGGTTGTGAGTAAGTGCAGGCCAGGTTTCTAACCAGCAGATGAGTGAGGTCATAGCAGAATCTTGCAAATACATTATCAAGGCAAGGATACTACATTGTTTCAAGGAGATTTAGAGAAGATTGTGGAAGGGAGCATACAGCAGGAGTTAGCAATTAAGAATGATGATACAAGAGCACTTGTTCCTATCTTCAGGCTTCTTGTCTAAAGTGTGAAGAGCATACCTGTGACAGTTCTGTGCCTCAGACAATCATCTCCTTAGAGACGTGCAGGAACTGTCATCAGTTAAGTTGCTTATTTTCCAGGTTCTGATTTTTAATGTATTAAACTACTTATGTTGTGTAAACGTTGTTTTAAATGGTTATGGAGTGCTTTGTGTTACCAAAGTAGGAACGATTTCCTATGAGAAAGTTGCAATAGGAAACAAACAAGGAACAAAAAAATTCCAGCAACTCTTTGTGGGAGTTTTTCAGTAGCATAGCAGCAGCTCACAGACACCTATGAAAAGTGGCTAGATCAAACTGGAGTAGTCAGAAGCAGAACATAAAGAAACACTCCAGCCTGCAATGGGTGAACCAGACTCCTGAAAGAAGATAGAGAGCTTCTGACCTATAGATACATGGGCAGAAGTCTTAATCCTTGAAACAGAAGTCTCGATCCTTGGAACACCCTGGAGTGTGATGGTCCTATAAAGGGTCAGTGGTGCACTGTGCCAGCCAGGTGTGAGTGTACAAATCTAGAGGAGAGTTTAAAAAATGAGAAAATTCAAAACAAGGGAAAACAGTGCTATATGTCAAATTGTTCAGAGAAACAAGACCATGCTCAGTTCAGAGCTTTGAAATACATGATAGCAACAGGTAACAGTAGGTATGAAAGGGGTAAACTGGAAGCTTCATGCCAGCCTCCTTGAATTAATATAAGGTAAACTGAACTAAACAAAGTAGTTAAGAAATTCAGTACCATTGCCTGTTCTGTAATATTAATTGCATTTCCCTTGCACCATGTTTTGTTGACTCTATTTAGTGGACTCTTAACAGTTAGCAGAGGGCAAATGGTGATGGGGACAAATACATACTGAAAAGCTTTTTGATCCTGTAAAGTAAATCCATCTGTTGGGGACTTCTCTTACGTGACAAACAGCTAATGTGGAGACTGAAACTATAGATTAAACAGGAGTTACTGAAGTCACCAGGCTTCATTTGTTATCTTTGTTTCTGGGCTAAACACAGACGGTTCACCCTTTTTTGCTAAGCCATTGCTTCAGATCAAGACAGGCAGCAGTATCTACGAAGTGTCTCATAACTAGTTTAATTTTTACTAACAGTTTAGCCAAAGCATCAGGCTCAGCACAGAGGTCTACCCTGCTGCATTGCAATTGTGGTTAGCGTTACCCTGACAGTACTCAACCTGTTACACCAGCTCAGCCTCCTCTTCTGTTACTGCAGTACAATTCACCTCTTGGGGATGTGCTGCATTTTCAGTATCCAGATCTGTGGCGATTTTAAGTCTTTAAACCTCTTCAAAGCATTTTACAGTTTACTGAAAACCCTGATAGAAAGTTAGAAGTGACAGGCATTAAGTACAATGTGCAAGACCAGTTGGCCAGACACGTGTACAGGCAGCTTCTCCCTTCTGTAAGCATTAATGCTCACTAGAATATGTTCTGAAAGAAACAAGTACTTCGTCTCGTTTCCCAACTTGGCCCTCACACCGTTGAAATAAACACACACACAAAAGCCCCCTAACGTCACTAGGAGGAGATGCAGCAGCAAAGAGTTGTTTGGTTGGCTTAGTTGTTCGATTTTTTAATGGAGACAGAATCTGATTTTTTTTTTCCCCACACAGCAAAGAACCTGCAAGCCCCTTAGCCTTCTTTCTTTAAGCAAAAAAACTCAAATGGTGAAACAACGAACTACCAAATTTCCCTCTCCTGAGGAAAAAAGAAAAAAGACTGAAGAGAATGAGTTTAAACATTTATTTAAACGGGAACTCCAAACCACTACACCCTTTAACCTTTCAAAAAAAAAAAAGAAAAAAAAAAGGACAATGACAAACTAGTTTTCATCCAGAGTGTCAGAGCAAAGCAGAAGTTGTGTTTTGCTATAACAACTCAGTAGCAATACTAGCAGGAGACCAACACATACAGAGCTAGCACTGCAAGAACGGGAGAAGTAAAAAGGGTTTGAAACTGCTCAAAAGCACTTCTGCCCCTTCTGTTTTCAGCCCAAGATGAAGGTACTGGCTTTAAACCCTTTTTTTTTTGTGGTTGCATAGGTGGCTGGTGTGAAATCTGTGGTCTGTAACAGGCACAACCTGGAGAGCGTGAATCCTCTAAGGCACATGTGAGATTGTGGAGTATCCTGTCAGGGACTCTAATCCTCCACTAGATCCAAGGGGAATCCAGTCTGTGCACCTAGCTTCCCAACTGCAGAGCATTGAGAAATGAGGATAGCAGTGCACTGCATGAGAGCGACTCCCATCAGCTTGGTGCCTGCATGGTGGACATGGCTCAGGCTCAGCTCTTCACTCCTCAAAGGCACTTCTGCAATATGACCAACTCAGTCATTTCCAAAAGCAACAACCACCTTCAGGCTGGGACCCTAACGTTAGAACTGGTTCAAACACATATGGGGGAAAGGAGAGCAGAGGCACAAGGGCAACCAAACAATGTGACAATGTCAGGGCACCTAATGCTCACCACATTCCAGGAGGGCTGTCCCTCCTGCTCTTCCTTCAGTAATTTTGGATAGGCACACCAGTACAACCCTTACCCTGGACACTGCACTGGAGAGACTGCACGTGGTTCAGCTCCAAGACACAAACAATAGGCACCAGAGAAGTATTTAAGGAGCATAAGTTGCAAGCAGAATGGTTTGGTATCCACCTCGAGAGACAAATGGGGAATACTGGCTCCCCTAAAGAGTCTCTCAAAAGAAGTCCAGGAGAGGTGACTGAATGTCCAACTCCAACAAATCTAAGGCAATTCTAGTGACATGCCATCGATAGGGATGGTTTAAGCCTACTGAAATCACAACCCGTCTCACAGCAAAGGTGAGAGGGACTCAGGACTCCTTAGAGGCTTCACGTAAGGCAGGAGGGGCTAGCTGCTCCCAAAAGCTTAGTTCAAAGTCAGTTTGCTAATAAATTTAAGGGGGAATAAAATTAACCTCATTCTCTAACAGGAATTGAGGAAATACTGAGCATCAGATCATGCCTCTTGCTATCTCAAATTTTCTTGGGAAAGCCTCTCACTTCTAGAAAGAAGGTGAATACCAGATAGAGACTTGATATTCACAGTCACTGGGGAAGGCTGCATCCTGTGACCACAGCACTAATGACCTATTCTGGGTAGGAAAATGCATTCCAGCTTCATCAAAACACTGAATGAAAAAACACTGATTATTCCCACACCTGCACAGAGCACTGGTATCAGGGGCTGAGCAGAACAGAAGCCAAGCAGGGAGCAGCTACAGGCTTGTGCCAGGAAGCTAGAAGCTCTGGCAAACAAGTTGAGCAGCTGGAGCAAGAAATGTGTGACTTACTCTGAGGCCCAGATGCCTGTCACCTGGTTGGAAGCAGGTGTCTGAAACGGAGAACTAGAGATCCCATCTCAGACAGTCCCCACTACCACTACTGGAAACAACACCTCATTCACTCATGTTGGTGCATTGCCTGGGAGCTGAAAAGCTCTAGGCACCCAGAATAAAACCTTTAAACTCTGTCTATACAGGCCACTGGACACAGCCATAGGGCCAGAAGCTGTGCCCCAAGGCCAGGGACATGCTGTCTACCACTGTCTCCCCAACAGGAAGATCTCCACTGCCTCCATAATGAGACACTATCTGCTCTCTCTGCCCCCAAGCAGAGTGGAGCAGCCTCACCCGCTGGGCCTTACCATGTGGTAGGGAGAGGATCCTAGTCCTTCACACCTCTGAAGTAAAAGTGGTGAGTCTTAGGGTTCAGCCAGCTTTAGTACAAAACATGTCTCCTCCTCCTCTCATCTAGAGATGCAGTGATGAATACTGAGGTCCCAAAGTCAGCTCCTAACAAGCAGTGGAACAATGAAAGGGCCACAAGCGGCTACTGGAGCCATCGCCCTAATGGGGCTGTTCTGCCTCAAGTGCAGAATTGACAGATAAGATACAAAGAGGAGCTGCTGCTGCTGCTGCTTCAATCACTGAGCTGGCCTAGAGCTCGAGGGCCCTTTCCCTCTCAAACTCACTCCTAGTTCATATCAAACGTCCATGGGTGCTGCTCTGGAGCCTCCGGCCTCGCTCCTTGTCTGCGAGTGCCCCGAAGCCAGGAAAGCCGCTCTCTGCATTCGGTTAGTGTGCTGTGAAGTTAGATGGATCCCAGTGGGCTCAGCAGACTACAGGCTGGACCGGAACGAGTCCGTTCCCAGGAGACACCAGGAATCTGAATCCAAGTCAGGTTTTGGATCCACTTCCATCTCCTCTTTGGCTGTCTGTGTTCCTTTGGAATGAACCTCCACCTGCCAAAGCACACAACAGTTATCCAAACAGCCCTAAGACTATCTGCAAAGAAACTAGGAATTGCACAGGAATATTTCCTGTTCTCCAGTCATCCAGAACATTCTGTGACATCTGACTGCCTCCATCAGGTGAAGTCAGAGGGAGTCCCAGGTCATTCGAGGACTGGGCTGTCCTCATAGAAAACTGTCTCTTTGACTTCACAGAATCACAGACACATCCACGTTGGAAAAGATCCTCAAGATCACAAAGTCAAACCTATAACTGTACTCAACAAGATTCACCTTAAACCATATCCCTAAACACCCCATCCAAACAAACTTTAAATATATCCAGGGTTGGTGACTCCACCACTTCGCTGGACAGCTCATTCCAGTGCCTGACCACTCTCTCCGTGTGGCCAGAGAGTGGTCAGACACTCTCTCACGTTAAACCTACCCAGTCTCTTCTTGAGGCCATTCTCCCTTGTTCTGTTTCCAGCTACCTGTGAGACGAGACCAGCACCAGCCTCTCCACAATGTCCCTTCAGGCAGTTGTAGACAGCAATGAGGTCTACCCTCAGCCTCCTCTTCCTCAAACCAACCATCCCCAGCTCCTTCAGTCGGTCCTTGTAAGATTTATTCTTTAGCCCCTTCACCAGCTTCATTCCCTGCCTCTGGACCTGCTCCAGCACCTCCACATCTCTCCTGAATTGTGGTGCCCAAAACTGAACACAACACTCAAGGTGTGGCCTCAGCAAAGCCAAGTACAAGGAGACAATCACCTCCATACTCCTGCTGGCCATAGCATTTTTAATACAAGCCAGGATGCCATTGGCTTTCTTGGCCACCTAGGCACACTGCTGGCTCATATTCAGCTGCCTGTCTATTACAATCCCCAGATCTGCCCCAAGCCTGTAGCATTGCTTAAGGTTGTTGTGACCTTCATTCCTGTTGTTACTACCAGAGTTTGTACTAGCAGCTCAGAGACAGATACCATGCTCAGTCCCTCTCATTATGCTCTAAGAGAGACATCTAACAAGAGCTGCTTTCTTTTGCAGAGCCTCTCTCCTCTACACAGGAGACATAATCAGTAGTGAACCCTGAACATGGATGTGCACTCAGATGATGAGTCCCCACCTGCTGCATTCCTTCTGTCCCTCTGCAGAACCGCTGGAGTTGGGCACTCAGACGAATGGTTTCCTGCTGCAGCCTCTTCTGATCCTCCAGACACTGTAAAACCAGGCCCCGGAGGTTCATCACCTCCACTTGAAGAGCACTGCACATGCAGCCTGCACCAGGAGATGCAGCCTTTCCTTCACTGCACAGGACAGTTGGACTCAGGCAAGCAGGCTGCAGAGATACGGAGAAAGTCAGGCCAGGTTTGAGTGCAAGGCAAGAAGACACCACAAAGGGTCACCTCACTTGGTTTCCCAACTTCCTAAACTTCTAGCAGCCAAGGTCAGCAAGCAACTAGTCATTACATCTTCAGTACAAAGCCACTAAATCCCACCTTTTTCTGGGAAAGCTATTCCTATCCTCCTATCACCAAAATCCATGTGGTTCACTCCCCTTTCCCTAAGCCTGTGATCTGTGCCTTCTCTTGGGACCAAACACTCTTGGAATAAGGTTCTCAGTGATTTCCTATTAGCTTATTTTCCTATCTCACAGCAGTTTTTCTGCTTACTGTATTTCTACCTTCCATTAGGCTTCTGGCTCCTAGGCTTCTCTTCTCTAATTGCATTAACTGCATTTTCCCACAGAACTGATCTCATTATTTTCAATATCACCAAGCCTCAGCTTTGTGTTATAGATTCCTGTGAATTATTCTCTTAGCAGCATTGTGTCTGATTATCAACAGCCCTCTTTTTCTCATCCAGATGAATGAGGTCAATCCAACACCCTCTTCTCAGCCCTCCCTGTAATTCAAACATTGCCATTTATGGTTCCCAAGAGCTTCTGGCCAAGCATGCATTTGGGCAACATTACCCATGGCTCTGTTTTAGGCTTGTTTAATGCAACAGGTTCCTCAGAGGCGACTTTGAGTCCTTGAAGTTTCTGGTAAGGAAGAGTGTCTTTCTCAGGCTCTGAAGATGCCATGCTCAGAGGAAAGGGGCTGTCAGGCATGGGGATGAATTCAGCATTCTCCAGCTCCTGGATATACAAAAGCAGCACTGTCAGGTCTGCTTGCCTTGCAGCATCTGATCTCATCTCAGTCAATGCACCAACACCCTCTTGTGGTAAAAAAAGCAGCGAGGCCTAAAAGGGTCCCAGCACAGCATCATGGCCCTTAAAGATTGAAGTGGCCACTGGCTTTTCCACAGCCTAGATTCCCATTGGAAGGCATTTCTGAGACACCTCATTACCTTGCGCAGCCAGCCAGGGCAGGAGCTGCTGTCAGCACTGTTGCCTCCTTTAGCCTCTGTGGTGCTGATCCAGCCTCCCAACTCACGATCTGCTTCCATGGTTCCCCGAAAGCCTCCACTGGGATTGGAGGTCTCTGCTTCCTGTTCATTATCCTCTTCCTCTCCTCCTCCAGTCGTGGAGCTCTGAGCCACTAGCAAACAAGAGTGAAAGCTTTGTACTTTACCCACCTCTCCTATTCCTGAACCACAGCTGGAGCAGAGAAGATGCAGAAATTTGGACTGTATGGCCACGGTGAGAGCATATGCTAGCAGCATCTCCCTCAACAGCTTATCTCCTAGTACTCCTTGTAAGCATTCCCAAAAGGGTTTATGTGCAGCAGTCTTTTGCACCTTTATGGCTCCAGCCCTTCCACGGGTCCAAGAAACTGGACTCTTATCTCTCTAGCAGCTGCCCCATAGTCTCCCTTTCCTTATCAGCAACCTTCAGTGAATTCCTCTCAGCTTTTCCTTGTCAAACTGAGTTCCTCAACTATAAAGGCCTAGCTGCATCCACGTTCCTCCTCTGTTTCAGTTCTCTCCCAGATTTGGGCTATCCCTTCCTATACCTGGCATCAACTAGATTTCCTTCCTTCGAGCTCTTCTGTGAGACCTTTCAAAGTGAAACCATTCTGCAAGATCAAACTGCACCCATCACACTGTGAACTTAAACCACAGCTCCCCAGAGCAAGTTACTTACCAGTACCAATGGACAGGCCACTGCTGTTGGAACGGATTGTTTTAGAGTTCAACACCTTTTCTGCAAGAAGAGAAACATGTTTTCAGTCAGAATGCTACATGGAGAGCAGAACAAACCCTAAAATAACATATAACAAAGCCCACGTTGCAGGGCTAGAGCTCGGAGAACCTTACTACGTCCCCCCACAGCACCCTGGCCTGTTCCCAAGCAGATTTATAGTCTGGGTCCTGGCAAGCAATACTTCACCATAACCAAGATGGCCTGCCAAAATTTCAGCCTAAACTTACCGACAATGATGATGGTGTGCCAGCCACGGCATGATAGGTCTGGCACATGATGCAACGATCCAAATATTGGCCGAGGCCATGAGGTACAAATATCTGAGCCATGAGCTCTCTCAGTCGATGTCATGGCCAGACGCCCATTCCCACCATTGCCCCAGGCAAAGATATGGTTGTCTGAGGAAAGAGAGAGATTCAGGAGCTTCAATTTCTCAGCCTGTAATTGCTAAAAGTATCACAGCCTCCCTGATATAGCACCTGTATTTAATCCAACAAATCTAACAGGCAGCCATCAATCTGGCACTCTGCAGCAGATAGCAAATGCAGGGTGCTGCACTGGGAAAACTATCATGGCCAGACAGCCTCAGCCTAGGAGGATTTCTTTAGTCTACTGCAGTGCTGCAAGGGTAGTCTAGGAAACAATCAGTGGGAGCCAGTTAACCACCCTGCAGACCTAATTCCAAGAAACCACAACTTTGCAAAGACCCACTCACCGTCAGTAGCAGCTATGGTGAATTCGTCTCCACATGAAACCCTGATCACCTGCTTACCCCCCAGGGGGCCTCCCAGCAGGTTAATTCCCAGGTGCTTCTTATAGTCCCCAACACCAAGCTGTCCGCATTTGTTGGAGCCGAAGGTCAGCAGGCGGCCTCGCTCTGAGAGGAGGAATGAGGAGACAGTCACAGCAAGGGCCCAGCTGTGGAAGCAGCCATGCATGCAGAGAACTAGCAGCAACAGCCCATGGCCAGAAAGAGCTCTGCTGAGAAGTCAGGCAGACTGGGAGGGGACAGTACCAGCCAAGAGGAATGGCTTTAACCTGGAAACACCTCCTCAGTTCCTTCTCCCATTGTTCCCCTTTTCTGATGCTGGGGGATGCAACTCTCTCACAGCTCTCTAACTGGTGTCGACTGAGCAAAGCCTAACTCAGTTGAACAATTCCTTTGTTATCTCAGAGCATGATTCCTTCCTAAACCTTTTTCTTCCCATTAAAAAAATAAGAGATAGATGGGTCAGACTGACAAGGCAAAGGTGATGTCAAATAATTCAGCAACCAGTATCCACATCTCAACAGACACAACTCACCATCAATGGAAGCTGTGTGTGTCTTCCCTGGAGAAATGGTGCGGATCTTGTAGAAGGACAGCTGCTTGGCCAGAGTAAGGGAAGTGGCGTATGGCACCTCACAGTACGTCTGAGAAACGACGTGGGTAAGCACAGAGTGAAAAAACACACACTCATCAGCAAATACCTACTCAAGCAGGTCTGGGCAGACCACAACCCAGAAAGTCCCAACATGGCTATGTTAAAGAACTGCCAGATACTGTGTCACTGGCTAAGTCACCCTGGAGCAGCTTACAATCTGCTCTGCTACCTCCGATCTGACATAAGCCCACAGCACAGGCAGGAAACTGAGCAACAAACTGCCTCTTCCCATAGTCCTAGTACCCACTGTCTTGAATTGCAACTAACAATCTGGTAGAAAGCTAATGAACGCTTTGTCACAGGACCTTCATTTCCCCACATACTACTGACCACTGGGAGCTGGAGCCAGTGAGACAAACACACTTACGTCATGGTTGATTATCCCTGATGTGCACTGATTCAGGCCCAGCTTGTTGAACTCATTGAGTCCACATGCCAAAACTTTGCCTGTCTGGGTGAGCAGGAAGGTCCCATCACAGCCACAGTAAACAGACACAATGTTTAAGGTCTTCGGCACATCCACCTATATGGAATAAATACATCCCAGGAAAATCAAAATCCCAACACCTATTACATTGAAGTTGGCACATGGGAAAGATCTGGGGTTAGAGCAGTGATTCAGCCAGTTGGGGCACTGCACTGACAACAGCCAATGCAGTTATTTTGAATTAAGGACATTCTAGGCCTTGTCTGCAGACAGCAGTAAGCCAGCACAAGAACCAGAAATATGTTGCACAGGCATCCTGGCCAGCTAGAGTCTACAAGCACCAGACTCAGCTAGGTTCTAGGCTCTGTGGCTGTGATACTGTGATCACAGGTATTTGGCTATCACATACATCCTTCTTGATTGTAACCCCCACTGGGTTAGATTACCTCAATTAGACCTGTACTTCAACAGCTGTGTTACTTCCAACACTTCTCATCGTTACCTCATGATGTCACTTTCAAAGACTCACAGCTGTTTGCACTGCTGTGAGTTTCCTCTATAGCAATCTGCTGTTTCCTACTGTGTATTCTATAACATTAAATTGGGCATTTCCAGTTCCAGCATAGAGAGCAGATTAATGAAACTATAAGTCATTATGCTGGTTGGTACAGAAGTGGCATGTTCCTTTGCCATGATCTCTAAGGACATATGAAGGAAAATAAAGTGAAGAAGTTAAAATGCTTGCAAACTCTGTATGATATGTCAGAAAACCCACCTGAGCTTCAGACAGTTAATATTTCCAAACAACAACTAATACGGATTTATGCCTATGCAGATCTTGAGAAGCAGTCACAGCCCTACCTTCTGGGGGGTATAGTGATCTTCTTCAGAATCCAAGCCCAAGCGACCTGCATGGGTTAGAAATGGGTTAGAAACACTGCGGTTAGAAATGGCCTCATGAGGTGCCCATCCCTAAGCAATGGTACTGCCTTCTCCACAGTTCCAAAGGAATCCCCGTGCACAACCAGAAACCTGCTTCCCTCTGTGCATCACTGTCTGCCAATCCTCAAGATAATCCAACCCCACTCACAGAACAACTGCCCTACCCCCAAGGAAGCCAAGCAGCACCCTAGAGCTTCCCAGAGTAGTCTCCAGTGTTCGGTCCACAGCTCTTCTTACAAGGAAAGAAAGCCCAAAAACAAACAATGGTCTTTGCCCCAGGTCCTGCAAGCCCTGCACTACACACCTGCACTACACACCTGCACCAGGCCACTTTCTGGAGCAGGCATGTCCCTTTAGGTTGCAGGGAGATGTTACCTACCATATTCTCCACAGCCCCATGTGTAAACTTCTCTGTTCCTCGTCAGCACTGCCACATGGTTATCTCCACATGAGACCTGCTCCACAGGGTTGCTAAGGAAGAAATCCAGCTGCAGGGGCTCAAGTACTTCAGAGCCATAAGCCTTGTCAACACCAATGCATCCATAATAATCTGAGCCAAAGGCATACAACTGGCCTTCATCTGAAGGAAACAAGGGAAACTTGGTCAGCACACCGAGCTGCATATCAACCTCCTAGGATGTGGCTACAGCAATATCTACCCTGTAATCATCATTCTCTCTAGTGCATAAAGGTTAACAGGAGAATATGGAGTCCTTTCTTGGTCACATTAAGACAAATGGATGATCTTACATCACAACCTGCGACTACTTCAGGCCACTAACACCAGAAAAATCTTGGGTTGAACCTGCCACTTTCTTCAGCAGAAACCCACAAATTCATTCTCTGGCTTTCCAAGTCTCTCCTCCAGCATACTGAGCATCTGAGCTTTCCTCTGTCAAACCTCTACTTTTCCAGCATTGGCAAAATAAGATGGAAATCACCTTGTCAAGAACTGCTTTCATGGGTAAAGCATGATTAAAATTCTTCAACACCACAGTTAAGACAATAAAAGTACGATCAAGGCTGGAACTAGAGACAGAGGTCAGGTCTCAAGGTTTCTGAATTAAACAGCAAATCTCTGATAAGAGTCTTTTTTTTTTATTGGCTGATGCCTTCCCCACACAGTCCAAAAAGTTTCAAACACAATTATGCTCTTGACTTCGGCTCCTCTGCCTTTAATATCTGCATGTGTGGAGGCAACACATGCACTGGTAAGAGCAGGGATTCTGCACAGCTGTGCTCAACACCCAATTTCATCACTAAAAAGGAGCATCTCCTTATCAAAACAACCCAATCAATACCCTCCTCTGTATAATGACGTTGATGTATCTCCACTGTCACAAATACTGTCCTCAAAACTGAGAGATGAGAAACATACAGGGCTTTTTCCTTTGTGCACAAAGCTGTTCTGCAAATCTTATTTTGAAAGCAAACATCTCCACGGTACAGAGATGTTCTCTGGTCTCACCTGTAATGCACACTGTGAAATCATCTCCACAGGACACCTGGCGAATGGCTTTTCCTTGAAGCTTTTCAACATGCTTTGGCTGCCGGTAAGATGCTCTGTCTCCGTGTCCCAGCTGCCCATGCAGCTTCGTGCCCCCCTGCATGTTCTGCAAGACAGAAACACTTGGTAAGGATCTGTACTCACAACTGCAGAGATGGTACCAGTAAATACTACACCTCAAAGGAACAACAGAAGACAGCAAAGAGCAAGAGAAAGTGTGTTAGCTACCTTAGGGAAGAAACTTCTGTCTGCTGTGTGGCACATCAGCAGGCAACATTCTAAATGGCAGGACAGGCGTTCAGGTAGCTATGTGCTAACAAGGAGTCTCCAGTCTCAGGCCACCAGCTGGTGAGGAGTCCCTGCTCCTTTCTCATCTGCCTGGCTACAGAACCTGCTCCCTGATGCGGAACTGAAATTCATCCTTCAGCTTTCTGACCTATTTTTCTACATCCTAATGACCACAAAAAAACCCATAACATGAAACAATTGTGACTGGAGTGGCAAGACCTATCATCTCTTTCTCCTCTCACCCACCTACCAGTATTTTCTATTCTGTCCTAACAGATTCCGTACCATCAATACAAAGGCGTGTGGAAGCCTGGAGATGCAGACTACCTCCATGCCACTAACCATCTAATCTTGAGAAGACCGGATTCTATTGTTTTGAACGCATTATGTACTACATTTTTTAGTGACCTTTAAACTATTACAGAGTTTCCACTCATCATAAAAAGCAGAGATATTTAGTATAAGACATCTCTGGTTTCACCCACCAGCTGCCTCACAGTTGTATTCCAGTGATGTTACTCATCCCACCCATTGTAATCTTGGGAATCTTTACTCAAGAATACATAAAGCAAACAGAGCATCACAAAGCCTCCAGTGCATTTGTAGTAGCTAAGGAGAGGAGGAAAAGATGTTTGACTAAGCGTCTGGGCCTGCAAGTCCACCACCTACAATCTTCAAGAGCATAGCAATTCTCCAATATATGTTATGGTGGAAAATTTGTCCTAGGCACACACTTGCCCTGGAAGAATTGGGTCAGTCCCAAAGCAGGTGTGTTCACAGATTTGTCTCTTTCCAAGCTGCTTGTCTATCTGATTCTAAGCTCATAAACAATGAGCAATCTGGACTCTCCCACCCACAGCCCCTTTCTGCAGTTTCTCTCACTTACCACCCAGGTGTAGAGCTCCTTCTCCACTGTCACCACAGCAAAGTGAGTGTTACCAGCACACACCTGGCGTGCACTGCAGCCACTTTTGATGGCATCCAGCTTCTGGGGGGTGGACTTCCCACCCCCCCAGACATACACCTCACTAGTGCGTGAAGTCACCACTGCAATAGGAGCCTCATTCATGGTACTTGACCTGCACGAGATCCCCCCAAAAAACACACATGCTTTTAATAACCAGTTTGTGTTCACTGTTATTACTCAATTCCCTACAGTTATCAGTTTCTTCTTTGCAACCACTCATAGAGGGATTGGCCTGGATGACCTCTCCAGAGGTCTATTCTAACCTTTCCTGATACTTCTGTGATTGATTGTTGAAGGGCTGTGAGGCCTCAGATGCTATAGAAAGACTCAGGACAAACCTGTCTCAGAACAGCAGAGAAAGTAGCCTCAAGGAAGCATTGGGAAAAGCCTGCAATCCAATTTTGAAAGACCAGGCCCCAGAGCTGAAAATGAAATCAAAATGCAGAAGCATCTAAAAGCTCTTTATTTAAATGACAGTCTTCTACCTGAGGACAAAAATACAATTCCTCAATGCAGGTAAGAATCAATTCACAAGCAGATTGCAAAAGTGGAAGTTATAATCAAAGCAAACCGTTTGTGATCAACCTGTGAAGTGAACAACTTCACAAAGAGTGCTCAGGTACTAGTTCCAAGTTTATGAAGGAAAAAAAAAGAGACACCTGACAAATCAACAAAAAAACATCTACACGTGTCACAGAAGCCATCTGCTTCATGGAGCAACCCTGCTTACAGGCTTGCTGCAGACTGCCAAGAACCTCTGCACAGAATCAGTTCATGAAAGATATTTATATTCACTTAATAGTCAACAATCAGACAGTCATATTCCACCTGTTTCAAGGGAATCTGCATGGAAGGAGGGATCTACATTGCATCCTCAGGTATTCAGGCTGTAAAGCAGGACACATTAGAGCTGTATGGGACCTGCTGAGCAAAGGCTCCAGCCGTACATAAAAGCAGGATATAAAAGGCAGAGTAAGACATGAAACAATGATGTCAATTTCCTATCATTTAGAGATCTTCTAAACTATACTGCTCCAGTAAGGTTATCACAGGCTAACACAGCAAAGTTCCTCTCTGGACAGCTTTTCTCTCCAGACTTCCTTTCAAACACATGCTCAAATAATTACCTTGGTCGTTTATTTGGCCCATTAAGCAATGTAACTTTCTCTTCCATCTCCCTGTGAAAGGACAAAAAACATTTCAGGAAACAGTAGCATTTCCCAGAGTAATTTACTGACAAGCAGCACACACAAAACTGCTTTGCTTTCCAATCAAATGCTGCTCCCTCTTGGAGGAAATGTGGCAGCTGCTTACCAGCTCACAGCAATACACAGTAAATGGGGCAGAAGTAATGTACTGTGTAGCTCCAGCAGAGGTGAGGACAAACAAAGCCCACATATACTAGAATGTGGCCAACCAATACCCATGTTGCACAAGAATAACCTTAAATGGCTAAACATGATCAGGATCTGAGCTTTTACCAGTGCATACAGCAAGACAAAGCTCAAATTTTGCTGACCACCATCTAGAAGACTTGGTATAAACAACTGTTCCCAAAGCAACCAACATGGCATCCAAAGAGTCCAGAACTATGGTCTACCTTTCATAAAAAGATTGCACATTCAGGCTGATAGCCACAGTAAGATAAAATGGGTCAATTTCAATGCAACTGTCTCCTGAAGAGGGAGGCAACAAAGAGAGAAAGCAAGAATCTCTATATTGCAGGAGGTATATATTTTGAAACACTGTTCCCAATAACTATAGAAGGATCTCTATGATCCTTTGGTTCACAGAGACTTGAAGAGCAGGCACCAGCACTCCTCAAAGAACCCTCAAAATGGAATGCCTCAAAGTTCTCAGTACAACAGCTTCTAAGACAAAAGATGCAGTATTTCACCATACTCCTGCACCATCAGAACATCAGGAGACAAGACAGTAAGAATGCACTTTTCTCCTACAAAGAATGAAGTGTACTCCAACAACTGCTAGGTCAAATTAACTTGAGGACTTTGCTATAAAAGCATAAAATACCTTAGTTTGCACAAACCCTCCTGTTCTCTCAGATACCTGTCCAGGTTTCAGGCAAGACCATATAATTACCTCCTGCGTTTGCTGAGCAGTGGATGTTCAAGCAACTCATCTGCAGTGGGTCTCTTCTCTGGATCCTAAAAGAAGCATGCCACAACTCATTGTCTGGGAAATGCTCATCACCTGCAGCCACATCTTGAGCCAGAAAACCTAGTTCAAGCCTGCATGGACCTCCTTCCCAAACTCCCTTCTGAAGGAGAACTAAACACTGGGGATGAATAAGCACAAATGCCAGGACTTGCGGAAGGTACTTCCACACTCTGAAGGTATCAATACTAAGTTTGCTTCTAAGAAATTAATTCCCTACAAAAAGCTAGAACCTTAAGAGACTGTACTGAGACAATGCTTCCACCTCCAGAGTACTGTATTAGAAAATAATTGCTTCATCCAGTCCATTAAATGGTTGTAATCAGAGAAAACTCAGCACCCCTCCAGAGCCTGCAGGACTGAATATGTAGAAATAATGATTTCAGAGGACTAGAGAAAGCCCAGCCTTAGTAATGCCTCAGACTTCACAAATTCCCCTGCATCAACAGCCCTCATGTTGCAACAGGCAGGTCATTCCCTTCACTCCTGAATTCTGTGGCTTAGGCAGTTGGGAATGGGTGTCTGGAAATGTAGAAGTATTTCTCTAACCTGATCAAGGCAGGAATTCACCATCTGGATCAGTTCCCGGGAGTAGACAGTGGAATCAACCTCCATGGCACGATTTCCCTGTACAATCTTCACACAAAGGTTCAGGGGATTCTAAGCAGAAAGCAGAAACCAGCTGTAAGGGAACTGAACAGGACAATGTGTCCAATGGAGAGAGATATTACAGGTCACCATTATCTCCTTTTCCCTTGTCTGATCAGGACACATCCTTTTTCTTCCCTGCCTAGCAGGTTCTCCAGAAACCTAGTAATAATTCCTGCATAAACAGTACCTCTGAAAGCTAGGAGTTAGTGACAGTGCAGGAAGGACAGGTTATTCTGTGCATGGAAGCACCTGTGCAGCATACTGCCACTGAAACACTGCATGGCAGTCAAGCTACCAGGGATTCAGCAGCCACAGTGAGAGAAATTCAGGAGACGATGGAATTCTCACATTGGCTCTTGAAGGGTCATAAAATCTTGCACCATGGCAGCTAGCAGCTTTTCCCACCTCATAACACCACCCGGTAAATGACATATAACAGCCAGCAATGCTTCCCTTTCACCCTACCCATGCCAGCTTCACCACACATCTCTTGCACTACAACTTTGATAAAGGGCACCAGGATTAAATCCTTGAAATCCAAAGGCTGGAAGTTTTCCCTACAAAATGCTGCACAGACAATTCACGGCCATTAAAGCTGGGAAAAAAACCAAGAAGACTAGAGTCACAAATTTCCTTCTTGCAGAGAAAAGGGTGTTTCATTCACAGCTACGATACAGGCTAGCACAGGCACGCGGTAAACCCAGTGCTGCAGACAAGGGTGGGTATGGTAGAAGCTAGAGGCATCTGCAATGCAGGGCAGGGAAAATCACATGGATATTCTCTCTGGTTGTAGTCAGCACTCCCAGGCCACCATTTTCTTATTCAGCAGATTTAAACAACAGTGAAAGAAATGTGAGTTAAGAAAGCTATAAGCCAAGTGTGAATCTTAGGGTGACAAAAAATAAGGCTACTCAGTCCATCCTGGTTTTCAGACTTACAGTAGCATCAAAAGTCCTCTTCAGAGTAAGCAGTTCGAAGATGACACATCCCACAGCCCAAATATCAGATTTGAAGTTGTATTTCACACCCTGGCAGAGTTCTGGGGACATGTAATACGGAGTTCCCACCAGCTAGGTAAAAAGAACATTTGAAAATCAGAAATTATTAAGCAGCCTTCAATTCAGGAGTTCTGAAAGGCCTGTGAGCATCAGAGCTAGATACAGTTCTGACACAGCACTGAAGTGACACAGATGACACACCCCACTAACATTCTGGAAGGATGGGATAAGAACAACAGGCACTCTTCATCCACAAGCCTGTGCTTGAGTTTTTTAGAAGATGCTAGACGCCTCTCTGCTCAATACAGTAGTTGTCATGACAACACGGCAAGCACTTGTCCCTCTCTTCAGTATAGTACACTTTGAGGTAGTAGGAAGCTTAAGTACTGAGCAGGCATAAGGAAACCCTCACAAGAAACTGAAGGAAGGGATCTGGCAAAGCTTCCAAACACAGGTGCCAGACCATAGCTATGGAGCCACTCTGATCACAAGGTACTGCCACAATAAAGGCTACTTTGTCTCAGATGAAAGAGGGGTTTCTTTTGGGTCAAGTAAGTTGAAAGCTAGCTTGAGTGCTATCCGAAAAGCTTTCACTTTCGAAGTAGGACTTCCTGAACATCTAGTTTCAGGAAAGAAAACACCTCCCACCGCACACAAAATCCCCAAACCCAGCGTTTAAACATAGAAGCCCTCCCAGGTGTAAATGAAATTGTGCCAAACAGCACATAAACATTTTACAAACTCCTAACTTGACTGATTCAATGACAAATACTGACAATAACATGTTTTGCACTCCATTCACCAAAAAAGGCTTCCAAGCAGTCACTTGTCATTAGATCACAAACAGAGCATCTAGCCCAGAGTACAGCCACCCTTTGTCTCTTATGCAAAATGAGAGACAGCTGAAGGTGTGTAGCTCAACATTTTTCAAATGTTAAAAAGGAAAAAAGCTTGCAGGTGTAGAACACAGAGAACCCAGGCAAAAACAAACCTGCAAACTTGTAACACAAACTGCACTTTCTCTAAAAGCTAAAAGGCCACGAGAATGTGACAAAACAGAAGTGGGTTTGCTGCAGCTCAGCTTAGTGAGGGATTTATGCAGCAACCTACTTACTGTGCAACTGCACAATAGCACTCCATGTTCTGGAAGAAGGCTGGCAAGTATTTAACTACACATCCTAACAGAACACCAACAGCTTGCACTAAATCTAATAACACAGCCTGGTAAGGGGAAGTACAAATTGGCTTGCATCCCAAACTATAATAAAGGCTTTTAGGGGAAGGAGCTTGAGACAATGTCTTCCTTTCCAGAGAAACTGATGGAGCTAGGAAATCTAAGCTGAGTATTTCAGATATCTGCAATACAGCTTACCCTGTGTCGTAACTCTGGCTGCGAAACTGCATTCTGGAAGGGTCTGGAACAAAGTCAAGCTTGACAGCCTTCTGGTACAATTAATTTCTCCTACAAAGTCCCTCTCCAAGAGCATGACCAATAACCCAAACATCTAGTTGGCATAAGAAGCACAAGTGCCCTTCTTGCTTCTCTGTAATTTAGTTCAGAGCCCAAGTATTAAAGAAATAGGAGACATATCTATAGAATGGTACCATGTCAGACAAGCACATGCAAACTACTGTAGATCCAGCTGATGAAAATGCTCCTGTCAACCCAGCAGTGTGACCAGAATAATTTCCTAAAATGGGCTTAAGCACCCCAGAGGGAGAATGCTGTACTTACGTGAAGGTCTATGGACCTTCAGACAGCAACCCGTTCAAATTACACAGTCTCTGTGCCTAGATACCAGGGTTAAGAACAGTGTTCTATAACACAGCTACACTGGCATAGTTTGATGCCCACACTGTACTTATCTTCAGTCTACTGCTGCTTTGAAGAGCAATAGAGCTCTTAAAGGTAATCTGGGAGCACGGATAACTGCAGGCTGCAATAGACCAGCAAATGTGCCAGTGTTAATGATATAACATCAAAGGAAATTGAGCTACGAGGGAAAGAAAAATCAAAGAAAACAAGCAGCAAGAACATACAGCATCCCTGGTCTTCTGCAAGGCATGCAGGGATGAAAGAAAAATATACCTCAGTTTGTACACAAAGGCAGCAGATACTTACAGTCTCAGCCATAGAGTACTCAGAGTTCAGCTTCTTTGCCAACCCATAGTCTCCCAATTTAATCAGGTTTGCCTTGGTGAGAAAGATATTTAATGTCTTTATATCTCTGAAAGGAGAAAAATAAAGGCAGATACTCAAATGTATTTTTGGATTTCACAGTCTTGCACACACTGCTCTACCTACCTCTCAAAATGCTTCTACCCTGCCAGTACTGTCTCATCTCTCATACACATAAAGAGCTCTCCAAAGGCAATTTTCCTCCTGGAGTAGTAACTGCAGTTATCCAGGTTTTATCCCATTCCCACATAAATACAACACAGTCTAAAAATCTCATGCTCCAGACACCTATGTAAAGGCCACAGATCAAAGATGGTCCTTTCTCCCTCTCGGTCTCTTCTTCTATGAAAGTCATTGAGCAGGTCTCATTGTTCCTGGTTTTATAAACAGACCCAAGTCAGGCGTGGCTGAGCTCCCTAAGAGCATAAATGTATGCGTGAATATGTACGTATGGAAATACACACAGAAAAGGTGTGAAAGAGAAGCCACTCTAGAAATTGAGCACAATATCCCTCTACCTTGCACCTCAGAGCAAAGAATTTGTAACAGAAATGTGCTGTGCTCAGATGGCCACGAAAATGCTGCACTCCAAAACTCATTGAAAACACTTCCTCCCAGATAGAGTAATTTAAACGTAGTTTCACAGATCAATACAAGAGTCTGCAAACACAGAGAGGAAGTCCCCACAATATGATATGCTTCCCATGGCCAACACTTCGTAACATCTCCTTTCCCTAATGTACCATCCACAACTTCCCAGTAGCAGATCAGGACAACATTAAGTGTTCCTCAACTGTGAACCCTGCTGTGAAAACGGGCAACAGGGTAAGCAGGAAACCTCACTGCAAAGCAGGACAGACATGACATCTACTTTAGGTCAAAAACTTAGGTCCTCCTTGTTGAGCACAGAGTACCAACCCTTCATTAGCAAGGCTTTCCAATTAGCAAAGATTTAGGAAGGCAGCAACCAGGATGAGGAGAAAACATGCTCATTAGTTAGAGGAGAATGTGGTGCAGCACATGATCTAACCATGTTGGAAACAGCTCTGTGTGCAGTCCTCTTCAGAACATCATGGCCTTCCTGAGGCACACAGAAGCCATGACATTTACCTCTCCCAAATCAAAAAGGGCAACAAAAAGAGGTAACTGGTGACACACTGAAATCTCAGAGCCAGTGTCACAATTACCATTACCAGCTAACAAGCTGTATTACTTCCTTAAATAACAGGCTGAAGAAACAAGATTATGCTAAATGCAGGACAAATCTTTGCATGGCAATGCACCAACACAAATTCTTCATCACTGCTAGCCTCCAGGCTAGCATGTCAGTTGGAAGCTACAAATTCCTGAGTGGTTAGGAATTATCTTTGGCCTGTGGCAACTGCTCTTCCTACCCTCTTCAGCAAACATTATTTCTTTGCTATGGCAATAAAGGGCAAACTTACTTCCTACATGCATTAACTCTTTGTTCACAAAGCTGCAGCATCGAACCCAGCAATTCCATTTTCATATACAAAATTTCTTGCACATTTATCACAAGATGGGTTCTAGCCCAATAAAACAAAGAAAAAAAGGCTACTCAAAGAAGTTCTGCACTCACTTCCATGAAGCGCACCAATTGTTTTAGATTTATTGCATGCCACACTTACCTGTGAAGAATTCCTGCTCTATGAATGCAGCTCACAGCTGATGCAATTTGAAAGAGATACCAAACCACCATCTGCAAAGGTAGGAATAAAAGTTTTGTGAGGCTTCAAATAAAAACCCCTTTGGAATATGAACCATTACCATTTAATACTCACAATGAATAGAAGTCATTAAAAGCTAAATAAGTGTAACCATTAACTCCATCAGCATAAGAGGGAAGCAGATAGCAGAAAAAAAGCTTGAAAAATAAAATAAAAAGGAGCAAGAAAAAAATCTCTGGTTAGACAGGTTTGAAATTGTTACTCAGAGAAGAACCTACAAAATTATTAAGATGAGAGAAATCTGAGTACCACCCAGAAACAGAGAAAGAGGTTTTAAAGTTAGAAGTTAGCCAAGATGCTAAGGAGGCCAAAGTCAGTTGAGCTCTCTTTCACTATTCCTCCCCCAGAATTTTATACTGCTTACACAGCCAAAAAGGAAAGGAAAGAATTGTTGATAAATGCTTGCAACGAGAGACAAAGGATGTCAGTCCCCAAATACACATAGAAACTTCCCACCAGCACTACAGACAAAAAAAGTACAAGTACTCAGATAACCACCAGGCCAGCTCCAGTGCTCCCTCAAACCAGTCCAAATTACCTCTTCTTCAAACAACTTGTCTTTTTGCCGCAAAATCTTATCGTAGAGGTTCCCTCCTGCAATTTTAAGTAAGAAAGACAAGAGAGTTCTCAGTAATCTTAGTAAATGGCAGCAGTTACTCTGCTCAGATACTCTTGGAAGTATTCAAATCCCCTGAGAGATCTTATGAACCACTACAGCTCTCCCTCAGCACTCTTCACTTGAACTGGTCAGGCACCCATAAAATTTAATTTCTCCCTCCATATAAGAGCTTCACTGGCATATTTGAGCTTAAGCAGAGATTATTTTCTCACACCATTATTTAATAAACTGAAACAGTAAGAAGACAGGCTAGCCCTCCCTACTTTTTAATCTGTAAATGCTTCTTGAGATATGCAGTAATTTATAAGCTGTACTCCAAATCACGTAAGAGATTGTCCTGCTCAGCATTATATATAAATAATACACGGAGGGAAAAAAACAAGCAATTACAAGTTCAGAGCAGTCTCTGAAACCACATTTCCCCACAAGTATTTCCCCAGTTACTGTCCAGCCCTGACCTGCCCCTCTCCTTCATCTGTCCTGCCAAATACACTGATGCAGAATGCACGAAGCATTGACGACAGCAGCATTAAAGCCTGCAATCAGCAGGCTCTTTAGGGAACCTCAAAATTTCAAGACAGCAGACTGAAGATCAAGGAAAGCTAAAAGCAATGATGAAGGCTGCATCTGACTCCCTGTCAGATTAGCATTGCATCAGTAAATAACAAATCTCTAATCATGTCCTGTTGCTGTTCCACTTCCCAATTATCATATATTATGTCCTCAGAGTACTGAAACACCAAGCTCTTTCCCATTCCCATAGGTATGATGCAAAACAGCTTTCTGCTGTATGATTTCCATGGGCCTGTTGAACTGCAGATGTTCAAAGCAGGCCACAATGGCTCCTTTGTCTCCTTGAGAGACTTATTTTAGACTTTCATGTTGGGAAGATTTTTCTGGTATTTTTTGCTTACTTTTGTCTCATTCAACCTCTCAGTATTTCTTTTTTCTGACTTATGGCCACATTTGTAAATTATCTACAAATCACTCTTCACATTCACCATTAACCAAAGTATTAACTTCTGTCTATTCTTATAGAACTTCTGTCTCCTTCCTAAAGATGTAAATTATGCAGGCTTCTAGTGAATTCTGTTCCTCTTCTATGATATTCTGCCATTTTTTTTTGCAGCTTTTCTGAGCCAAAGAGTAGCACGGCAGCCAAAATTCTACACCAGGAGACCAGGCAGCTCTTAACTGATAAGCAATACTTCTATGCACATATACTAAAAACTAATTACTTTCTTTTTTGCCTCACCTAATCACATCTAACCTCCTGACGCTCTGTTTTCTTTTTCATTGATGTAATTTCTTCCCAAATCTATTTCAGATGTATTAATTGATATTACCCCATGATAAATCCAAGTCTCACAGTACCATGATAAACATATAGAACTACAGGCTAATAGATCAGTAACTTGGTTTCCTCCCCTGTAAGCTGTAAACAGCATTTACTAAAATTTGAAAGCTCTTCCTCCATCTCCAAAAGTGCCAATTAAACACTAAAAACTTTGTATTCTGAGAAGTGCCTGATAGCAACTAGTGCAGCCTTACTTGAAAAATTACTCAGAAAATATCTCAAACTTGTGCATTTTAAAGAAAATCAGGGAAACAACTCTTAAGACATCGGCAAAACCAACATCCCTAAGTCTAAATGAGACTCCCTTATTCTCACGTCTCTAGTTCTGTATTACTCAAGACACACTCAGGCAAGGCAGGCTGTATGCTCATCTTCTGGTTATTGTCCCTGTGTAAAACAAACAGTTTAAAGACATGAACAAACACATACAGACACCAGCACTAGAGCTGCTCTCTATGCACTCCACTGAGTTTATAATGGCCCCAAGCACACAGTCTTTTCAGGAAGTTAAATAATTCACACAGTACTTCTAAAAGAAATGGTACATCAAAGAGCTTACATCCCCCTACCCTGCCACTGGACTCCACCCTGCATAGGTATAAAAAAAGCAGAGAAGCAAACCCAGCTTTGGCCAACCTGAGGATCTGACACCCTTCAAAAATACTTTGCAAAACTCTGTTGCCCTCTCCAACCTGTCCTAATGAAAACAATCTGCCTGAGATGATAGCAATATAATGCTAGCCTTTTCCATCAAAGAAAGTTTCTGATGATGACTTAATGCAACCCCCAAACACACAAAGGACACCTAGCCACAGGTGCTGTCCCACTCATCCAAGGAGGATTGCAGTTCAAGGTAAGCATACTGTTCTAGCAGTTAGCTGTATATGAGCTCTTCTTCCAGCTATCTTGAAGCAGATGCAACTCAGATCTTCCCATCAAATCCTTCTATCACTCCAACACAGCTGAGACCATTTTCCCTACGAACTCCAAACAATACCATCTCATCTACTCTTGGATGGAATTGTGAAGTTTTCCCCATCACCAAAAAGACCAGATTTCCCTTTAATAGTAAAAAAAAATAGAAGCAGACAGCACAAGGCAGGAAAAAATCCTAACTGCAGTGTAGTAGTTATTTTTAACAGCCAAATGGAGGGGTCTTTAAAGTGAGAATACTCAAGAACAGCCCAATCCTCTAGAGGCAGAAATGCCCAGATAGCCTCACCTGTTTTCCCCACCTTGTTCTCCTAAAAGAACACAGCAAGGCACATTAAAAACATACATTACACTTTTTTCTCTGAACCAGCTATTCAGAAGACTCAAAAACTCCTCTACTGCCTGAACTAACAGCTGGGGCTTTTTCCCTTGGCACCTGAGACACAAACCAATCAGAAGGGTTCTCAATCTTTTCTTCAGCAGCTATGCAGCAAAATCCGCCTTCACTCCTCTGCTTCCCAGCGGTCACCCCAGGAATATCCCATGCATGTTCTACAGGACAGTGACTCAGCAAGGTGGCTGCCACTTGTTTGTAAATGGGAATAGGGATCTCACCATTACAGTACTCCAGCTCAATCAGCAGCGTGGTGTTGTCCATGAAGTGATTGTAGTAAGCGATGATGTTCTCGTGCTGCAGCAGGGCAAGGATAACAATTTCATTCAAAGCATCACGACGCTCCTTTTCTGACAGACGAGTCAGGTCCACCTCCTTCCACACCACAAGTGAGTCATCCTGAAACAGAAAACCATCTTTTAATTAAAAACATACTACTGTTAAGACAACAGTACGTGCCTTTATAGCAGGGAATTAAAATTTCAGGAAAGGTCTAAAGACCTTTCTGTCTCTTACAGATTTCAAAGATTCTTCACAAGGTGAAGTTTTTTAGGCTGTTTGTCACTAGGAACAGTGGTGGCCTGAAACCACCTTTCAAGACAGCCAGCGCACTATTTAAAAACCCCACAACCTAAAAATTATCCTACATGATTGCCAGAGAAGAACAGAGTTTGCTTTGTTTCAATGAAGACTAAACATACTCTAGTTCAATAAAGTGAGAATAGTGCGTAACTGTAGGGTATTGTAGAAAACCATAAGCCATTACAAATATTCAGGTAGTCCTAATTAAAAAAAGAAAAAAATTCAAGATAAGTCCACCCATGCAGGCAGACACAAATGAACAGTGGTCACACTTCCAGCTGCTCAGGCCGTGATGCCTCAGGGTAGCCTTCCCCCAGAAAGGGGGCAGCCCTCAGGAAAAGGACTTGAAGGTGCTGGAGCACAAGAAGCTGGACATGAGCAGATAGCGTGGGCTTGCCGCTGCGAAGGCAAATCACACCCTGGACTGCATCTAAAGAAGCAAGTGCAGGGGATTCTGTCACTTGGCTCTCGTAAGACTGCACCTGGAGTACTGTGTCCAGCTCTGGTGCTCTCAACAGAGGAATGACATGAACCTGATGGAGCAGCCACAAAAATGGTCAGAGAGCTGGAGCCTCTCTCCTATGAGGACAGGCTGAGGGAACTGGAGAAATCTCCAGGCAGACCTAATCAACCCTTTCCTGTACCTGAAGAGGGCC
Source organism: Psilopogon haemacephalus (assembly GCA_013396835.1). Lineage (NCBI taxonomy): Eukaryota > Metazoa > Chordata > Aves > Piciformes > Megalaimidae > Psilopogon > Psilopogon haemacephalus. The sequence goes on along the minus strand of VWZI01002426.1, from coordinate 205,599 downwards.
CACAAGAAGGCTAGAGAGAGACTTTTATCAAAGGCCAGCAGTGACAGGAAGAGGGGCAATGGCGTTACATTAGAATAGATTTAGAGTGAATGGTAGGAAAAAAATCTTTACAGTGAGGGTTGAGCACTGGAACAGACTGCCCAGAGAGGTGGTTGAGGCCTCATCCCTGGAGATATTCAAGATGAGGCTCGATGGGGCTCTGGGCAGCCTGATCTAGTTGAGGATCTCACTTCAGGGAGGTTGTAGTAGATGACCTTTAAATTTCCCGTCCAACATGGGTGAAGCTATGATTCTATGATTATGCTGAAACACAAGAGGGTTACCTGTATGAGATGCCCCCATGTCCTCTGTGACTGGAATAAAACATGAGGAATCTCTCAGCGTCAGAAGACTCTCCATTTCCCTATACAACTTATGAGGACCAAGAGACTGGCGGTGCTCAAATGAGCCGAAGCCCAAACTCGGCGCCCCTCCACACCGAGGGCTGAGGTCGTCGCTCCGCAGCCCGGCTGGTCTTCGAAACTCCGGCGCCGGAGGCTGTCAGTCACCCCCGGGAACAAGCCCAGCTGCAGCTCTCAGGGCACCGGGGCCTCCAAGCACCCGGACTCTGGAAATCGCCCCGCTCGTCCTAACAGCGGCCCCCGAGCAGGACCCTCCTCCTCGGGGAGGGAAAGAAGAGGAGAGGGGCTCTCTCCCGCAGCCCGCCGGGGACTCGTCCCGCCACCGGCGGGAAAACCTACCTCAGTGCGGCGGTAGAGGGTGGCCTCGCCAAAGGCGCCGCGGCCCAGAGTGCGGATAGGGATGTAGTGCAGCTCCTCCTGCTCGCCAGGCAGGCTGCCGCCGCCGCGGGAGCCGCCCCGGCCCGACGATTCGCTGCCGAAATCGGAGCTGATGGAGTCGCAGTGCCGCTCGTACTCGCCCAGCGACATGGCGGCGGCACGGCCCCGCTGCGGCCCGGCTCTCCCTCAGCAAGGCCCTGCAAGCCCGACAGGCTCCATGTTGGCTCCTAACGACGACCCGGAACCGCTTCCTGCCGCCGCCGCCACCTCCGGGCTCCCGCCTCCCGCCGCGGCGCGGCACGGCCCCGCCGGTCGCCCCCCGGGGCCCGTACCCAGTCTCCCAAAGCAGGTTCAAAACGCTGTAATGTGTGTGTCGTGCTTCTGCCCGCAGAGAGCCGGAGGAAGTCACCGAGGCGGGGAACGCAGCGCAGAGTGCCGGAGCTATCTTCAGCCTGGGGCCGCCCTCCGCCTCCCTCTTAAAACTGGCAAAAACAGAACTGCCTCGACTCTTGATGGAGACGTTATTTTACTTCTCACGAAGTCCAAAATTGACTGCTACTTTCCTAAAAAGCTTTCAACTTGTAGTTTGGTAATAAAAAAACTGAAGCAACTGATTTGTATTGAAGAAGTCGTTACTGATTCTTATTGCAGAGAAAACGTTGTTTAACTGGACTGAAAAATTGTACACCTTACTGAAAAATAGCTGCTTACTAAAGAGAAAACACGGATAACCACCAAAACTCTATCCCCAGCTCTAAGATCTTCTGGAAAGACAGGCAGCTGTGCAGTCCCAAAACCAGAGTCCTTTAGAAAGTAGGATTGATTATATACCTCATAAAACTCTGGTGTACGTGCTCCAGCAACTGCAGAATTTAGTGTACTATTGCCTAATTCATTATAGTAAGGTGGTCCTATGTTTACCTTTTAATAATAAAACCCCTACCTCTAGAAGGAGAATTTAAATCACCACAAGTTACGAAGAGGACACCTCGATGTTCTGGTCTCTGTACAAATCTGTCTTCGGTTTGGGTAAAGCAGCCCTAATGAGACCATTTCTACAACAGCTGACACTTAAGAACAGTATTTAAAAACAGTAAAACTACTACGTCTTCCTTCTGATAATTTTAACCTTCAAGGTCATCCCATCCTTTAGTCCCAAGGGCCTTCTGTGATTGTTATCCTGTATTCAGAGCTTATTCACCCTAAAAATTTTTAACTCCATCCTTCCAACATTTCACACCACTGCTAGAACCTTGCAGTGCCCCTGCTGTGACACTCCTGATTCACGGCTTTTTTTCTCTCTAGCCCAGACGAAATAAACTGAAAGCTTACTAAACAGTATCTCAGATCTGGACCTGCAGTAACTTCTTCTCTGTCATAAGAAAGTGTTAGCGACCTCGGTCTTAGGTAAGTGATTTATTTTCTTCATAGAACCCCATCATCATTTAAATATTTTGTTTCCAAAGTTCAGCAGGCACAAGCACAGCTGAGAAAGAAATAAACAATGGTGTTCAGAACAGGTGATCACACACTTACAGGAGACATTAGGAGCTGAACCACAAACCCATTAAAAAAAAAAAAAAGGGTACAACAAAGCCTAGTGAGCTCTTACCCAACTACCTCAGGAAACAATGCTTTAATGCTCGAAGTGTGAAACAAGAAGTAGGGTTCCTTGCAATGCAGTGCTTACATACACCTATCTTAGAATTGGAAAAAAAAAATCCTCCATTGAAGTTTATTTGCTGTGCGTTGTAACTGTTACCATACAAAGCTGTCATCCCCCCAAGCAGCAGAGACAGCACACCAGCTCTAGAATAAAAGAGCTTGCAGGAACGCATGAAAAAGCTCAGACATGTTCTGTGAAGGCTCATTCATTCCCTCCATTGCAAGGGAATCAAAATATCATCTAGCAATTTTTTTATTTTTTTTTAATCTAGATGGCAAAATCTCACAAAAAAGGGATTAGGGAATCTGGAATAGTTGATTAAAAAAAAGATAGGGCTAACTTGAAGTGTCAATCTTCACCTTTTCCAATATGAAAAGCAGAGTTATTCTACCCGTTATTACCGATAGTATCATACAAATTCTTGTCTAAAATGATTACAGTAGTAGCTACAATTTGGTTTAGCCAACCCACAGTATTGCCTTTACTATGCTGCAAAAAGCAGGGCAGTAATTCCTACAGCCAAGATTCCCCTAAGGGAAGTAACAGTTACCACCCACTCAGGTTTATTGGAATATGACTAAAATAATATACACCCGACTGTACACAGATTTTTTTACTCAAGCATTTAAAGAAATCACACAACCTAGAGGCAATGTGCCATTCTGTCTCTTGCAAAGTTGTTACTGAATGATAAATTCAGGTAAGGGTAGGAACATTGCCGTTTAAACCAAATCATACCAAGTTCTGGGCTGCATCAAGAGAAACATGGCCAGCAGGGCAAGGAAGGGGATCCTCCCCCTTTACTCTGCTCTTCTCAGACCCCACCTGGTGTACTGTGTGCAGTTTTGGAGCCCCCAAAACAAGAAGGATATGGAATTGTTTGAGGCAGTCCAGAGGAGTGCCACAAAGATGATCAGAGGGCTGGAGCAGCTCTGCTATGAGGACAGGCTACAAGAGTTGGGGCTCTTCAGCCTGGAGAAGAGAAGGCTTCGAGGAGACCTTATAGTAACCTTCCAGTACCTGAGGGGGGCCTACAGGAAGGCTGGAGATGGACTATTGACAAGGTCTTGTAATGACAGGACAAGGGGGAATGGGTTTAAACTGGCAGAGGGGAGATTTAAACTGGATGTTAGGAGGAAGTTCTTTACAGTGAGGGTGGTGAGACACTGGAACGGGTTGCTCAGGGAGGTTGTGGATGCTCCCTCCCTGGAGATGTTCAAGGCCAGGCTGGATGAGGCCTTGAGCAACCTGTTCTAGCAGGAGGTGTCCCTGCCTATGGCGGGGGATGTGAACTAGATGATCTTTGAGGTCCCTTCTAACCTAAACCATTCTATGATCCTATGTATCTACCTTACTTCACAGATCTCAGAATCAAGACAGTACATTGATTACGTTGCTAAGGCAATGAAAGAGCAACACATACTCAGAAGGAAGAAACTACAAGGTAGCTACATGGTCAATTATACTTAAGAAGACAACACAATGAGATTCCAGTTATGTAGGTGTAGCAAATACCTTACACCTGGGGGGAGATTATCCAAAGTATATTCAGAAGGAAATAAAAGACTGAGCAGCTGGCATGGACAAGAAAATCCTAGACTGTAAAGTTCTGCAGCAGATCAGACCAGAGCTGCAATGGAATATATCTGGAAAACACAAGTACAGCCTCCCCCTCTGCCTGCCTTGTCTGTGTGGTGGCAATAGGAACAGCATCCCACATATAACCAAGAAAAAAACCCAAATTAATCTCCTTGCAGTTTCAATAGAGTCTCCTGGTGTGGCTTATGCAAAGATCACATAATCAACAGATTTAAAAGCTCAGAAATATCAGCTATGAAAGGAAGTTCAGTGACAGGAAATGCAGAAGACAGAGCAACAGGCACATGGTTCTGTTGTTGCCTTTTTTTTTTAACATGCCTTCAAAAGGGAGTTATTCAATATGTACATTTTACTGCAAAAACTGAAACACAAGTCCTTCAGGACACAGCAGCTTTCTCCAAATGTGAGCTAGACAAATTATCCTCATAGGAAAGATAACTGAGACAGACACCTAGAGACCACAGGTCCTCTGGCAGGCATTCCAGCAAGCTGGAACTGTGGAAGAGTTTACGGTGATAAACCACACAGACCTCTAGCAACAGAAGAGCAATCAGGCATGTGTTAGTGCCATTTTGCAGAAAGCTTAAGGTCACTTCAGCTGCAGCTGAAACAGAGCAACTCTCAACTCCTGCCAGAGCAGCAGATTTCCAGTGTGAAGCAAACCAACTTCCTACAAACATTGCCAAGCAAATACAAGTATTAGTGCTGCAGCAAAAGCTTGGGATATCTGTTTCAGGTTTACAAAAAGGTCCAAGAAACAGTTTTTCAAAATCTTCTGCTCCTTCCACCATCTACAGAGAAAGGCTGACCTGCCAAGGACACCACACCACCACCAGTGGTGGTCTGCAGGAGGAACAGAACAAGTACAAGCCAGACAAGTTTATCAGGTGGAGAAGGGGCAGCAGACAAAACTACTGACCCTGAACTCCTTCAGTCTTCACCAGATTCAACTTTTTCTCCCCTGAAAGATTCATCCATTTCAGATTTGTGCTCTTTCCCAGCAAGCCACCTTGAACATACAGGAGATTTCATTTCCCAGCTTTGTTCACTAAGGCCAAGACTATCTCAGGCCCATGAAAGACTAACACAGTGCAGGGATGCAACCAAAGCTGAGACACAGAAATACATCGTATGAGCCAGCAGGGGATAAGAGAGGCCATGCTAATTTCCCAAACCTCTGCCAAAGGAAACCATAAAATGCACAGGCGAGAATCCCCTCGTGATCTTGCCAATCAGTTGCCAAACTAGTTTGTCAAAAGTCTCTGATCTGCCAGTTAGGCGCAAAACTAGGTGATGCACACTTGGGTTATTTCTCACATACCTGAGCAGCTTGTGCAGAAATGAGCAATGGAGTGTGTAAAATGCTCATCCCCTTACGCGTGCATGCACCCAGCAGCTGCAGCAGGCGCTTTGTACAGGGTGCAGCCCACGCGGGCACAGCAGGAGGGGGAGTACACGGAGATAAACAGATAAACCTTACTTAGGAATGCTCACGCACTGTGTTAAGCAGTGTGATAATTAAATCGTTAGTCACATTGACAAGTGGGTGGAAGAGGCTGGAAACGTCTGATGCAGTTCTCTACAGGCAATTATAGATTTACCAGCGATGCATCTGTCACAAAGATGGGCTCAGACCCAAGTATCTGCAACAGCTCAACTTTAGCCCATTTCCCAGAAGTAAAATGGAACAAAGATACCAGCTCTCCATCTGCAGTACTCTGCAACAGCCCAGACACATCACCAACCTACCACAAGAGAACAGCTGTACAATTTCACACACTCAAATATTCATCCAGGCAAGAACTTGCAGAGGCTAATCCTTATCCAATGATCTGGGAATTTCCCTTCTTTAAATCCTCCCTGATAATACTGACTAGATAGATAGTGTTTATGTGCCCCTAGTCCTGTTCTGTGGCTCATCTTTCTTGGCTACTGCACAACAAAAGCCTTGCAGGATCAACAGAGATCTGACAGCAGTTTGCTAAATACTTAGGTCTCTCTTCAGGAAGCATCTGCCACTCACACAGGACTAACTCACCTTTGCAACAGTTTAGTATTTCTGATGAAGTGCAAACCTGAAATTGCATTTATCTCAGTGAGCTAAATTTTACATGGCAGACAATGATGACAAACTAGATCTTGTACTCTAGAACGCTAGCCCTGTTTCACTATCAGCCTCGAAATTCCTCCACACAGAGCAGTATAATTAAGAAGGAAGTGGGAGGAAAGAGGACATATTGTAAGCGGTATTAGAGATGCCTCGCTTGCTATGCTGGTCCCATTCCACAGAGAAGCCTGTGCAAGCCAGTACTTTTCCCTAGTCCTGAATTCTCAAATTCTTCAGAAATTAACGGTTGTTAAAGGAATAAAAAAATTTGCAGGGGGTCTGCAAACTTGCTGCTTCCTGTGACAGGTCAGCTTGCAGGAAACAGCAGTCGGTAGGAATGCAGGCAATGAGGACAGGACTCACGCAGACAACTGAGGTGAGTTGGTTTTCCCCAAAGAAATTTTATTTGAGAAAGTTGACAAAAATCCCCCAACCAGTAATTACAGGTAAATCCATACCAATCCCCCCAGCCTGCTCCTCTGTAATTGTACCAGTACAGTGGAGATCAAAAAGCAACACCAGAACAACGACAACGTAACAGACACCTGGAGAAAGATATCTTTGTATTCAACTAAGGAGGGGGAGAGGATATCAAAACAGACAAGATGAAAAAGCTTCTTTCTTGCACTCTTTTTAAAAGTTATATAAAAACAAATGCAAAACCTTAACAAATCTACAGGCTTCAAACTGTAATGCCTAGAACTACCTTTGAATTACTTCTATAATTCAGTTCTGTGGTATTGCTGCTGTTCTGCACTGTAAGAGCTTTCAAAAACATACAAGGATAACATGGATGCAACAGCAGAGGAGTGGACTTGGGTTCTTAATATGGCTTCACCAAAACAGGAACAAATTAAAAGCAATCTGAGCAATTGCCATGAGGACTAAAAACTTCAGGAGCTTGGCAACGGCAACGAAGAGGCAAAGTACATATGTATTCAGGGGACAGGTCATCCTTTCATCCTCTTTCCTATTGCCTCACCCTGGAAAACCATTTCTTTTCCAGCAACAGATCAGATTCAGGTCAGAAATTATAAAACTGTGGGGTTTTTTTCAAAATGGTAGTCCAAGTCCAGGGCTATGACATCTCCTATCTTAGCCATAAGTGTCTAGGCACATCACACAAAAATGCTGTGTTGTTGAACCAACCGTTTTCTCTGAAGGAATGCAGAGAAGGTAAAAAAAATTTTAATCACTGCCTCAAAACTGCCTGCTTTTTCCCAGTCTGGCTTGTTTAACATCATGCCATCTGGACAGCTGAGAAACAACGAGAAGCTGCCTGCTCTCTCTATAGTACTGCACAGAAGAGTAACAATTCTGTCAAGAGCAGACTTCTGTCCAGACTTCACCCAGACACAGAATTGGCCTACTGCTATCCTGTACTGCTTTTCTGAGTTCATCCACATCCTTCCAGTAACTCTGCCAATGTACAAAGCAGCCCTTCTTAAACTGTCATACCTCAAAACAGGGCACAGGCCCTCATGCTCCACATAAGCAGAAGCCCACCTTGTTTTTAGGTCTCAGCAAAGGAGATTCAAGCAGCTGCCAGCTGGACAAATACTAGACTGTTAGGCAAGAAAAATCTCCTGTTCCATCTAAGACCAAGTTTCCAAGCATAACCTGGTCTTATTTGTTCTGTAACTGTATCTGACTAAGGCGTCCTGTCTGCACAAAAAGCTGTCCCTGACAAAAGTTTTCAGGAAAACTGCTGCATCATTTCAGAACAACAGAGGCAAATCCATGATAAGCATGTTGGAGCAAGGGTGGGACCAAGGCTGGACAGCTCATTTGAACAAAGCAGCCTTCTCCTTTCCGAGCTCAAACATGTTCTAAGCCTTCCATCCAAGGCTCCCCTTCCTCCAGGCTGAACCATCATATGCTCAAGTGCCCTGACCTGTCAGCACAAGACACCAGCTCCCACAGGGAGAAACACAGAGGTCCACAACACGAACCAAACCTTGGACCTCCCTCTATCCTCAGGCCCTGCTGGAATAATGAATCCTATTGCTTTACACTCATCTCCATATGTATGAGTCTTAGCTCTCAGGTGGTCAGAACATGGAATGCCCTGCTCTGCCCTGGTGCTGGCTACGTGGCACCTGAAGAGCTCAGCAGTCAAGCAGCTCAGAGTAACACTACAGTCACAGACAGACGGGAGACATCATCAAGTCAAGGTTATAAAAGAACAGACAGCGCAAAAACTCACTGCAGCTGTCATGGAAACATCTTTTTTTATTTAATCGCTGCCCCCAGGGACCCCTAAACCCATCACAACCTCCCCCCCACCCTCAACATCCAACCAGATTTCACAAGTCTCCTATTGCCTCTAATGTTTAGGCTCCCCTCCCTGTTTAGGGTCCAAGTTCCTGTAGAAAAGCCAGTGGGTATCATCTGTGATACAGCTCCAGGGGGCCATGGCTGTGCCCCAGTGATGTGTAGCTGGGTCTGAGAGGGGAGAGAGGAGGACTTGATCCTTTACTCAATTAGTTTCTTGGCCTTGAAGAAGCGACGCAGGTAGAAAACCTGCCAGGTGGCCAGTCCAATGAGACAGCACATGGAGAAAATGCTGAAGTACAGAACCCGAGTGTTTGTTGACTCTGAAACAGAAAACAAACAATTGCATGGAATCTCACACTCATGAGGGCAAAGCTCCCAGGATTTTTCTCTCCCCATCCCTGCAAAACTTCAAAAGCAACGTAACATAAAGCATGAAGGCAAGGGCACTGAAGCACCAGCAGAACTTGAGAATAAAACCAGAGGGAACAATGAGAAGGATAATGAGATGGAACAAGCTGAAACTACGGTTAATGGGCAACACTAAGCAGTACAAAGTAATTCATGTTAGAAATGGAGACAGACAGAAATGATTTCTAGAGCTGGGACACGTGATATGCACTGACTGCTTCAGAAGGAGAGATATACTGGCAGATTTCCCTTACTAGGAACAGAACAGGCAGAGACCACTATAGTTGCTTGATCTCCAAATGCTGTCCTAATAACACATTCAGCAGAAGTAAGGGGTCTCAGAGTTTCATCCCTCTGAAGGGCCACATCATCTCTTACCATTTGTGTCTCTCATCTCCTCTTCTCGTTTCTTCATATAGGCAAAGTCATTAACAATGGACTCTGAAAGGTCTTCCAGTCGCCTCAATTCTACTTCCAGAGGCTTCAACTTCTCCACTTTAGCAAGCTAGAAAATAGAAGAGTAAGGCAATCACCGAGCCAAAACCAAAAGCTCCCATGTGAGATCTTACTGCCAGTTTGAACGACTCCTCCTCACATACTACAGATCTGGGGCATCCTTCCCCTAGGGAAACGCCTCTACAAGCCAGAAACTACCATTGCATAAAACACTATCACTTCTCCCACTTGTTCTCTGAAACACACTCTCTGCTACTCCTACACAGCTGAGCAGCACAGTGTGCATACAAGCACATTTCTTCCTTATTCGGCCTAATGTTAGCTTATTCACAGTTGGCTTCTGAGGAGTGGGTAGAAGAGGGTGCCACATGACTAAACCTCCAGTGAATAGAACTCATAGACTGAGATACAGGTGACTAACTTGCATACGACATTGTGCTATAGGCACATAGGATATTAGCACCCAGACTCATTTTGCTAACTGCTGCCACACGCCCCACAAAGCACTGACAGGCTGATTCCCAGTAGTAGCAGTCTGATTACACCCACAAGAGCTCAGGGTTTCTCACTTAGATTGACAGCCTCCGAAGTTGCGTGTTCTTGGTGGGGATGTGGCAGCTACAAAGTGCTCTATCTGCCTCCAGCCACCAGGTGACGCTGCTGGCACGCTTAGGGGGCGGGCGGGCTGCCTGCCTCTGCGCCCCTTGGAGAGGATAAACCACCTCCCTAACAGCTTTGCAGGACAACTTGCGCCCCTAACTCACAGATTTGTATCCCAAAATGAAAAGTCCACCAGACAAAAAATATTAAGGGAGTGGAACATCTTCCTTACGAGGAGAGACTGAGGGAGCTGAGGCTCTTTAGCTTGGGGAAGAGGAGACTGAGAGGTGACCTAGTTCATGTTTATAAATACTTAAAGGGTAAGTGCCAAGAGCATGGAGCCAGGCTCTGTTCAGTGATGCCCAGTGACAAGACAACGGGCAATGGATAGAAGTTGAGGCATAGTAAGTTCCCTGTAAACATGAAGATTTTTTTTTCACTGTAAGTGTGACAGGACACTGGAACAGGCTGCCCAGAGGAGTTGTGGAGTCTCCCTCTCTAGAAATAGTCAAGACCTACCTGGATGCATTCCTGTGTCATCTGGTATAGGTGATCCTGCTCTGGCTGGAGGGGTTGGACTGGATGATCTTTCAAGGTCACTTCCAGCCCTTAATATTCTGTGATTCAACTGGAAAGCCCAGTCCACAGCAGCAACTATTTAAAGTTGAATGTGGCAGCACATGTCCTTCCTTGCTGCAACCTGGTGTCCATGACACAAGGACATTGCTGAAAGGAAGCCAACTGCAATTCCTGCCACTGCTGCAGCATAGGATGTGGGTCATTCTGGCTCTTGTGTAGTATTTGTCACTATTACCAACAAATGACAGGACCTCCTTCCATGAAGGCCAAACCTTGTGTCCCCAGGAAGTGCAACAGAAGATGAGCGACAGAAAACACACTGAGCACCTGCAGCTCTCCATGAGTCTCACAATCACACAGGATTACTCAAACATAAGCTGCAGGACAGCATCCCTCAGTGGTCCAAGTGCTGACAGGCAGGCAACAGGGTGTTCCAAGTGAAGACCATCCCAGAAACTTCCAGAGGCAGCTGCCAGGGCATCACAGCCCATCTGAAGAGATGCTCATGACCAAGCCAGTGCTAAGCTAATCAGCCATTTGACTGAAGGGTCTTCACATGACATGTGTATCCTGGCAAGCTGCAGGCCATCAAGCAGTCATCTGAGGATTTTTATGCTGAGGTGAGCTGTATATTACAGCTCTGCCAGCACAGCAGTGTCAATTTTGGAGTGTGTTTGTGAGGAGGGGTAGGAAATGGGATGTTAAACCCTTCCTGCTTCCTAGCCAATAGGTTATACTCAGAAAACCCAGCAGCCTGACAGTAGCTTTACTGGAAAATGGGCACCATTGCAAGTGTGCCTATGGCCCAAACTCTGCTAGTACATCTCAGGAAGCTTTATTGACAAGCCAACCCAGTACTGATCGTCTCTCTGCTATCTTCCTGGAGGGCACTCTTCCTCATTCACAGAAGGCTACAAAGGTTCCACTGGGACAAAAAATACAGCTTGCATGCTCCATGCTGCATCCTTTCAACTGCTCTTAACAGGCATAACTATAAGCATCCAACAGCTACTTTTAGTCCTGTGAGTACATTAAGATGCACATCCTGGAATCTTTTTCATCCCTAGTAAAGCCCAAATGCAAAGCTGCTCCAAGGTATTTTGCAAAAAGTCCACCAAGTACCTGGGATGGTGGAAAACCACCACCCTAAAAGGAACATCTGGACCACCAGAACAACCAAGACAAGAACTCTGCTGAACATTCTCACCAGCCACTCAAAGATTTGTCAAAGTCTATCTCACTTCCTAGTATAGAAAGAGGCACACTATAGTGAAGGATTGACAAGTAGCTGATCTGGAAACTAATCCAGATCACCAAAGTTTCTTGTTGCACTTTGAAAAGGCTTTTGTAATTTTTGCTGCTTCCATTGCTACTTAACAGATGAAGCAAATTATTCCTCCCTACCCCAGAGAACTAAGGAGTGACAGTACCATAGTTAGGTTCTATAACCCAGTTCACTCTCCCAGCTGCTTTGCTCCATGAACATCTGAACCTAACAAAGCTTACAAAGCTAAGCTTGGACATCACCACTCCTCTCATTCCATATATCTATGCACATGTACACCAGTATCCGTGATTGTCACTCAACTTCCTGCATCAAGTCTCCTTGCAGCAATTAAAAAAGAACTGGGGAGGAAGACAGGTCACTAGTACCTTACAGTAGATGAGTATCACAAGCAAAAGGCTCAACAAAGCAGCAATTCCAGGTGAGAAACCTGAACAGCAGTCATCTCCTCTAGGGCCTTGTGGCAACCCGTCAAGTCAATACCCACAAACACTACAGCCACTTGGGCAAAGAGGATGAAAAAGAGAAAACAAACCGCAAAGCACTGTGGCTAAATATCCATAGTAACTGTACAAAGAATTGTACAGCTTAAGTCCTGCAGCCACACAGCTCAACAAGGCTTGACACAGCCTACCACTCCAAGAGGTACTCACAAGTCAGATGCTTGTCAGTGCTACCAAGATCTGCATTCGGTATCAGGTGGGAATGTGAGGGTGAATTATTCATTTCCTCATGGACCTTTTCCACCAATCTAACTACACTGTCAAGCATAATGGATATTTTGATTCCTAGACAGTTGTATCAGTACAACCACTGAGCATGTAAATATGCAGACATAAGAGAACCTTTCTGCATAGGGACAATGTTTCTAGGTACCACTCAGAGTGTGCTTCAGGGTTGTATTTAAAGAGATTATGTAAATGCAGTCACCGTAATCCTTCTAGTTACACTCTCAAGGGCAATCCCATAAGATTACAACGTCTTGTAATCCTTCAGTAGTTGAATGCCAGACAGATGTCCCAATGGTTGCTTTACTCTTCCCTGACCTCAAGTGCTTTTTTACTCTCCAGGCAGAATGTGCACTAGATTGACATCAGCAACGATTGCTCTGTTCCTCCCTGACCGAGGAAGTGGACACAACAACTGCTATTCCACAAGGCTGGCTCTTGGGTTTAAGAAAGCTATGTCCTGCAGAGATGGAAACATTTAGGCTTTATGCCTATTTACAAGGTCACACCTTCAAACCAAACACCAACTACTACTCTGCCAAACACCTTTACATTGGTAATGTACTGCCAATTCTTAGAAATGCACAAGCACCACTTCAGGGCTCTTGAGCCAATGTATTTTACTGTCAGGAAGGTAAGAACAGTAACAACACAACCTGACCATTAGGAGGATCTCATATTAACCGAAAATGCCCACTGCTGCTAGGGCTGGGGAAAATTCACATCTCAGTCTCTTGTTGCTTCTAATGGCTATGGCCAGGGGTTAGGTAATGCTGTTGCCTAACAAAGAAATTCACACACTAGGCCCCAGTTCCCAGAATACAGAATTAATTTTAGTTGACATATTTTTTTTTTCCTCCCCTAACACACAAAGGTTCACTGGAATTGTAGGCTGCAGACAGGCTTTCATCACCACTGGGAAAACAGCTTCCCATCGTGAGCCCCAGATCTACAAATGGCATCACGTGAGTGCTGGGAAAGGGGAGCCTGCAGTGCAGGCAGCCAGGGGACATACCTCCTCGTAGTTCTTTGCTTCAACTCCATGCTTCATATCCAGAATCACGAGCTGGTCCGGCATCCTCCCTGTTCCTGGAAGCATAATGAAAGGATTCATTGTGCAAAACATTCAGCCTGCCAGGAAATCACCAGCTTTCTCCACCACTGAGGAAGAACTCACAACATCCCTCCCCTCCTTCCATGTCTGTAGTTAACTGCAGAGGCAGCATAGTCCAGCCTAAAAATACAGACTTCACAATAAATCCTGGCTGAAGGAAAGCCTCCCAAAGATAATGAGAACAAGCTGTAACTAAAAGTGCTAAGTGCATGTAGGATGCAAATCTGTAGAAACTGCAGAGGATTAGAAGATGAATACCAGCTGCTATGTGACAGCCTGGCGAAAGACAAGCCACCAGAGGGACAACCATTCAAATGTGAAGCCCACGTTCCTCCTAGCGGGAAGTACATCAGCAGCTTCTCAAGGTTACTGTGGTTGTAAATGATTCTCTACATGGAAAGGAGCAGGAGGTAAAATGTTCTGATTGAAGAACACGGCATATAGGGACTACTGACCCTCACACGCTGCAGTTTCTGCAAAAACAAAGGCAATCCTTTTCCCGACACATCTTCTCAGGGAAACAACAGCTCAGATATGAGACCTACTCTGCTAATGCAAGCCCCATGATGGCAGAAGGCTTCTGACACTGGGAAAGCCTCACTTCAGCAAATGGCTATCTGGAGCTGCACAGCGAGCAGGAGAAGAATGTGTTCAGCAGCACAGTAGGTAATTTTTAAGGCTGTAACCCCCAAGGCAGGGACACCTATGGCTAATAGCTTCCTTTAACTGCTACAACCTGTCACATCTGAGAATATTCACAAGAAGAAAAAAACACAAACATATAGAACAGACAAAGAATGTGCCACGTAAACTGACTTCATATTTCACTATACCACCCACCAAGGAAATGTCTGTACATACACATGCCCAAATTCCAGCACTTTGGGGCATGCAGTTTTCCTCAGCTGGCTGCTAACAAAACACAAGGTCTGAATTCACTTACACTATGACTTTCATCATATTTATCCAGGAGCACATCCAATACTCACACTTTGTCTTAGGAAGTTGCCAGGTGGACACTCCATCAGACCACAAACCAATTCAATGTATGTGCCACACCAGGTCACTCCAATCAGAGCTAGAAAGATACTCCAGATACAACAGCCCCAAGTTTTCTCACTACCCACTGAACAGCTCTTCAATACCAGAGCAGAGTCACCTCCACCAACTTCTGACAGAATATGGAATAACCTACTGAAAAAGTGTATAAACTACAATCTGTTTCTTAGAGTTCTTGAGGAGTAGAGGAGCTGGAAATTCAAACCTGCTATGTAAGAACCCAATGCATAAATCAGGATTAGGACTGCCTTCTTTGTTTTCTTACAAAAGCCCAGTTACTGTAAAAACAAACTTTAGATCCAGCACTTTTCTTTGACGGGCTGTATCCAACAACCCAATGCTCCTTTCTCCAACAAGTTTTGACTGCTTATCTCATATGTATACCAGCATGCCTGAGACTGACAGGTAGGACAGCCAACAGCAGCTGCAGAATACAATTCAAAGGACGTGGTTCAGTGAGACGGTTTTTTAAAAAAAACATTGTTTAAATTACAGCAACTTGGGTGGACATCTGAAGCTTCCAGGAAGACACGAGAAAGATGAAAAGGGCAGTGAACAGGAGAACAGAACTGGAAAGATTAATTCGTCAGGCTGGAAGGGCAAGCTGCCAAGAGCCAGTAGGAAAGCAGAAAATTTAGAGCTGTTGGGAGAAAAAGGACGGAAAGCAGACATTTTGCAAGAGGTTAATATTATCAGGGACCAGTCTGAAAAAACTCAAGCTGCTCTTCTACAAGTTCAGTGAGCCCAAGGCATTAAGTAGCTCCCTTCACACTTGTCATATTCTCAGTAACTCCCTGCTCTTCCTGCAGCTATGGCTCACCACAGCAGCAAAGAGAAAAGCTGTTAACTCCCAGAGATTTTACACTAGATCAATACCTACACTCCTTAGAAGATCTTCAAGAGATCACCTTACAGGAGCATAGAACTGTTCCTGGGAGATTAGTGCTGTTCCTAATTTGCAAAGTCACTGAGAAAAAAGGATGGCTGAATAGGATGCAAAACACCTTTCCCACAGGAAATCCAGAAAAAAATGAGCCATAACATTCTTAAGAAAGAAAGAGATAAGGATTAGCACACAGGAAGTGCCCTACAGAGAAGCACGTAGCACAGGCTGGGCTGTTCTCAGAAACTGGCACAGAGCATGAGAGTAAGTATCCCTGGGAATAGAGCACTGGTAAGGAAGACAAGACCCTTCCAACTTTGCGAGAGAGGCATAAAAGGCCTGCAAACACCTATAGTTCCAAGGAGCACCCTAAGAAGTCCTCCACTCAGATAAGGTGGGCCTTCTAAACAGGATCTCTTTCTCACTTCCTCTTCCTCATTTCTGCGGTTATGGATTGTGAAATCCCAGTTGCTTAGATTCCTGAAGTCCCAACGGCTCTTAATTTCCTCTACCAACCGTTTTTCCCTTCAGTGCTCCACCAACATCCTCCTTGCCTGCCACAATACAAGTCCTGACCACTTACTTGGTGAGACTGTGGAAAAAAACAACTACCCTCTAAAGAGAAACATCAGGACAAAACAGCACTTGGTCAGTTCCCCTACTCCTATTCTGACCTTGTAAACAACACACTTCCTTGTGATGTATACCGTGGTTACTTCTTCCACAGTACCTTAACCAAGTCCTGCAGATGATCAAGCCTCACGGTGACAACTTCCATTACTTTAATACTTGATTTCCAGCATAGGTATGGGAAATCTGGAGATACTCATCATGCAGTATGTCTCTTTAGCAAGGAATTTGTGTGTCTGGGTCCAAACCAGAAAACAGCAACTTTGAGGCCCCCTAAGACAAAGACTCCAGAAGACAACTCAGATATTCAACTGAACAACTCTAGATTTTTGGCATCTCACCACCTCACTGGCCACTAGATAGAAGCTGGACTTTAAAACATTTTACTCTCATCAGTACTGAAAGCTTTAAACAAAACTTGCAATAACACAAGTGAGCCAGGAAACAGACATTTTCTACCAGCAAAAGACTTGATCTAGGCAAGACTTCTGGTCATAAGCACTGAAATAGGAATCTAGGCACAACTAAAGAAGTCTTTCCTACCTCAGTGTGTGGTCACATGGAAGCTATGAAAGGACTTGTGGGACTGTCTGGAGACATCCCAAACACTCAGGTGTTGCATAGTAAATAGCATCAGTCCCAGATGAGTCACTAGAGCCTGCATGTCTCAATGTGCTATGCTGCATTTAGAAGCCCTGCTGTTGGAGTGAAATAGAAGCATTTGGGGTCACTGTCTTATCTGTAAAATACTACAAAAGAGGTATTACAAGACAAATTCCTCCCAATTCCAGCAAAGAGGATAGCCTTCTGTTTCTAGAAAGTTATCTTCAACTTGCAAACTATTCGTATCTTATACATGGAGAAAAAAAAGCAAAACATCTTATGTCTCCATAGATATGAAGAATGATGCTAGTGATTACCCTGTGAAATGCTCTGGGATCTTTTAAGACCTAAGAGCCAGGTCTAGGCAACAGAACTCTTGTCAGTGACCACAAAAGGATGTGAGCACCTACAAACTTGCACGTGCTCATACCATCACCAATGAGACTAGAGCCCAAGTGTTGGCTGTTTTCAGCACGTTTGTCCTGAAGTTGAGCCTAACCAGTCAAAGCAACACAATGCTTCACACCCACAGGAAACCAGCCAGAGCACTCCTTGGGTAACCATCTCTGCAGATCAAGTGCGAGGCTGACGTTTTGCTCATTTCCCCTTCCCTTTATGGACCACTTAGAGAGTAGCTGGGGACAAAACCAAAGTCACGTTTCCTATGTACAGACACACTCCTCAGCCTCAAAACACAGTTGCTGAACTAACACAGGATTGCGTACAAATACACATTGTAGAGAGATCACGTTCCACGAAATGTTAAGAAATAATCAGCTGGGTAGAAACACAGGGTCCTGGAGATGATGGCATCCTGCTTTGTCTTGACTGAAAGATGAGGAGAAGTATGAAAAAGGAAAAAGTGGTATGGTTTGCTCCCCAGCAGAGCTGCTCATTGCAACTGTGGTGACCTCTGTGGGAGGAACACACGATTCCCCTTTCAGAGGTAACCCAAGCACTCCACACAATAGCCACAGAGGATTACTTAACTTCAGATGCAACACCAACAGCAGATATTCTGCAGTGAGACTCCTCACAGTCTCCTGGAGACCATCTTTAAAAGTCAAACTGTTCTGTGGACCACACTCACTATCACTTCACTCATATGCCTAACGCACACATCTACATGAACTTGTTGAAATCTCAAAGCAGCCAACAGACCTTTCATTTCACCTTCACTTACCCACAGGAAGCTTGCTCTCAAAGCATGCCTCAAACATATCATAGTCTTCAGTGGTGAAGGCAAACTTGCCCTTAGTGGCATCCTCCTTGGCATACAGGATGTGCCCAGCTGAGTCAGTTATCTGTAAAACACAACAAGGGTAAGGAACACCATGTTTCACTGCCTTAGGCTCATACTGCCTGTGCTATTCAGGAAGAATTCTGTAACAATCCCTTTGAAGCTGTTGCATTCTCCTTTCAACAGTTGCCCTCCTTTCTCACAACTATACCAATGCCTCTTTTCCTCATCCTCATGCCAGAAAAGTCAGAGTGTCTATAAGATAATTATTGACTCTTGGATTAAACAAAAGAACTCCATCTCGAAAAAACAACCAGCCAACAAACCCCAAAACCACATCAGTTCCTCTTTCTTCTACTACCTCTGAATATAGTCTCTACATTTAGGAACTCCATCTGAACCAAACTGTTATTCACTGCCTTCTTTTTTCAAGCAAAATTCCTAAATTTCCATAGCAACAGATGAATGGAGAAGCCTTATGAGAAAAAAGACTACTCATTCCCTAGAAGATGGAATGGAGAAGCACACATCTATTCCTCTAGAAATAATCCATCAGCATGGCCCTGAGTTATACAAGGCTTAGATGCCAGGATCCATTGAAATGGCCACTGCAGAGGACAATTCACACTACACAGACAGACTAATTACTGCTTTGTGCTAAATCTCTGAAATAGTAGTAAGAACAGGCAAAAAACACAGAATATCTAAAAAAAAAGCTTAACCAGAGTTAAAAAATGACAGACACATATATCATAAACAGACTTGAGAAGCATTGTAGTTCATTAAAGACCCCATTCACTTGAAACGCTGACCCTGGAGATGAGTGAAAATAAAACTAAGATGCAACAACACTGCATAAAAGTCAACAATGTGTATTCCATGGGAACACTTCCCCATCTCTCTTAATTCTGTCCTTTGCAGGTAGGCCTGAAAAAGCATGAGTGCTAAAGTCATAAGGTGTCTTTGGAAGTCCTGAAGGTGAAGAGACTAGAAAGCTAGGGAACAATTTTAAAGTTATGCAAAAACTGAAGCACACAAACCAATTTGTGATGTGGAAAAGGTTTAAGTCAGATATTGCCCTTTACTCCATCTTAGAAGAGAAAACCACTGTCATTTCTCTGTACAAAGGCCATACAAAAGGGCTACTCACCCCAAATTAAGGAAAACACTCTTCTTTATTCTTATCAAAACGCCTAATGAACTTCCTGCTGTGGGACTGTACACTGCTCTGGTGAGACTACACCTCAAGTATTGTGTTCAGTTTTGGGCATCTCATTACAAGAGGGATGTCAAGATGCTAGACCCAGTGCAGAAGGGGGCCACAAAGCTGGTGAAGGGCCTGGAGAATAAATCTTAGGAGGAGCGACTGAAGGAGCTGGGACTGTTAAGTTTGAAATAGAGGAAGCTGTGGGGAGACCTCACTGCTGTCTACAACTACCTGAAAGGATGCTGTAGAGAGGCTGGTGCTGGTCTCTTCTCACAGGTAAATAGTGATAAAATGAGAGGCAATTGCCTCAAGCTGTGACTGGGTAGGTTTAGACTAGGTATTAGGATTTTTTTTTTTTTTTTTCCACATAAAGAGTGGTCAGGCATTAGAATGGGCTGCCCAGGGAGGTGGTTGAGTCACCAACCCTGGGTATATTTAAAAGTCATTTGGTGCTTGGGGATATGGTTTAGGGTGAACCTTGTAGAGAAGGGTTATTGGTTGGACTTGGTGATCCTGAGGGTCTTTTCCAACCTGAATGTTTCTGTGATACTACCGATGTCAGCAACCTAATGGTGTGAACCTTCACAAAAATAATAAAGGATGCTGCCTTAGACAATAAAAATAATAAAATATATAAATCCTTATGACTCAGACTATAAGACATAAGAGGCAAGACTTTAGGACAAGCTTCCTCTGCACAAGAGGTTATTCTGTAATTTTCTGTTACAGGGTTCATCGTACCTACCCTTGCACCATACGGTATTGCTCCAAGACCAAGGAGGAGCTCCATTCTCCTGTGACGCAATCCCTGCTCAAAGCTCTACCTGCATTCAAGTGGCCAGCAGAAATAAGCACAGCTGCACAGTCAGGCACAGGCAACTGCTGCGCCATCCCCTGCGACTGGACTCAGGTCCAGTCAGCAGGCCCTGCTGGAGTGCCGGATGTCTGCATCTGATGATGCAGACACCATGTAAAAGCATGTGTTCTGGCCACCATACAGTGCACGCTCGATGGAGTGGTCCCAATTAACCAAGCTGCTAGCCTCATCAGGGTGGTATCACATAACCTGCATACTAGATTCTCCATCCCAAGAAACAGTGACAGGAACACTGTACAGAAAGCTCTCCAACGTCCCTATTATTTTCAGTACTATTCCTTTAGGGCTTTGTAGACAGCAGAGCTAATCTTTAGCTGGGGGATATTATACACTTTGATCCATTTTTGCCCTTTGCAGCTCTGGCAACAGCCTGCTCTTGAACAGGATTCCGGACAGTGAAAGCTCTGCTATCCGCTTTCATCAAAGCTGAATAGCATTACCCAAATCAGCCCAATACACTGCCCATTCAGCTGGGCCTGCGGGGGTGGCAGGAGCTGCTAATAGCCCAGCCAGAACACTTGTGGGGGAGTGGACCTGAAAGAGATTTTTCATGCTATTCTAACGTTATTTACGGTAAGGCAATCCCCTACAGACAGGGCATTGTTTGCCCCTGACCAACGGCCTGACAGTTCCCCAAACCTCGTGCCCTGACAATGGGGCAGAGGCACGTGGCTGGGCCCAAGTGAGACCTCAGACGCCCTGACGCAGCCCCTTGGCAGCCAGCTGGCAGAGCCCACAGATTCCACCAAAACAGAGGGTGCCACTGTTAGTGACGGGGTATCACACACACACAACTTAGCTCACCAGCAGGAGCTGAACTGAGCCTGGCTAGAATTAACTGCCCACCTCATACATTCGGTGGCCTGATCCAGGGGACCAAGGCAGACTGCACACTGCAGAAGCAGACACCATCTGCAGACGTGATGTCCCACACAGACACAAAGAGAAGGTACGTATCTACTAGACGAGCTACAGCCCTTGCACAAAGCCCAGCATGTTGGGAGGCCACAATACACCTGAACAATAAGGAAAATGAGAACTGCATAAATTATTAATTCTTCTGTGTAGCTTTTCAGAATAGTACAGGACTTTCTTCTTCTATTAATTTTCATACTGCAGTTAGAATAAAGTAAAACTTCCATTAGCAGTTCTAGCTGGACACCAGCTTCAGCAGCAAGGTAGGCTAATACCAAAGTATGGGAGTCATTGCTTCACCATCTCCCAAGAGAAGTCCTCAGTCACAGAAGTGAGTTTTGAAGGAGATTGTGGAGTCAGCTGACCTAAGAGCAGGCAACCAGAGAACCAGGAGGCTTCATCACCAAGCCATAAGAAACTGATGGATACATGCACCTTACCAAACAAATACTACAGTAACATTTTAAAGTATTAAAGTATTAAAGGTGCTTGCCTCTGCCTGTACACAGACAAGTTTCCTCTTGCAAATTATGTAAAAACAGCAAAACACGATCATTTTAAAAAGCAAGACTCCAGAAATAGCTTTTTGTAGACAAAATGAAGCACAACTGCCAATAGCCCAAGGCTGTGTGTGGTCTGTAGGCAGATGTTTAAAGGGCAACTTGATTTCAGGAGACCTCAAATACTGAATGGCACTGGGCTGAGACAGTTCCAAGCAGACCATTCTGTCCCTGTTTGCATATTTACCTTTGAAGCTATTGGGAGCTTAGTCAGAAATAAAAAACAGATAGAAAGCTACTGTGAATTGATTGCATAGTAGTAGACCTTACTCAGCCAAGTGAGAAATTTGAAAAAAGCTTAGAGAAGGCAGAATGGGGACAGAATTAAAGTGAACCTGTAGAAGTTTTAACAGCTTACAACTAGGTCCATTAGTTACATATACTCTGCTGACTATACTACCTAAAGATCCTTTACAGTAATTTTCTTCCCCGGAGCAAACACCTCTCTCCTTAAACTCCATGTCAGCCACGATGCGTCAAGATGGGAATAGCTATTCTGTGTACCAAAACCTGGTTTCTAATCCCCAGCTTGCCCCTTCCCTGCGGCCTGCTGTTGCACCTCGCCGTGACCGGCCGTGCGCGGGGAGGGAGCCCCTGGAAAGCCACGTCAGCTTCTTTCCTCCTCACACGATCTCTTATCGCAGCGGCCCGCCTTGCCTTCGGCGTGCGGCTCACATGGCGGCTAGCGGGACGAGCCGCTGCGATCAGATCTTTTGGGGGCAAAAAAAAAACCACTGTATTGGGCCGAAGCCGAACCCGCCGCGCTCCCTCGGGAGCCGATGCGCAGATGGCAGAACCGTGGTCGAGCTGTCGGCCCCTTGCATAAGGCGGGCCCCGCCCCGTCCCGTCCCATCCCTGCCTGATGCGGCACGCGTAGGCGGCCAGGCCCGCCGCAGGCCCACGCGGGGATTGCTGTCACGCGTGGGAAACGTCATTCTCGCCCCGCCCCCGCACGGCCGGGTGGGCGGGGTCACACCCAGCACGGCCGACCCCCCGCCCCCAGCCCCGGCCTGTGGCGGCGCCTCTGCCGCCGCCGTACCTTGAGGTTGGCGGAAGGTCCGGTGGAGGAGCCCGGTGGGGCGCCGATCTCGTACTCGCCGGTGACTAACGTGTCACGGTGAATCTCCTCCCGCAGGCACTTCCGCGCCTTGCCCGGTAGCTGGAAGGAGATGGGCCGCGCCGGGCCCACCAGCAGCAGCAACAGCGCCAGGAAGAGGGCCTGCCCCAGGCGGGGGTGGCCGGGCAGCGGCAGAGGCATGGCGGCGGCTCCTGGTGCGGCAGGCCGGGCCTCCGCCTCCGCCACACGTGACCAACGCCAGCATCTGCGTCACGCCGGGGCGGGGCCCGGGCGGGGCTGCATCGCTGCGTCCCACGGGCCCTGCGCCGTGGCGGCCTCTGCCTCCGTCGTGGTGTGGAGCTGTGCAACTATTAAATAATGGTTAATGCCATTAATTCGGGAGTAGTGGCCCATGGTGATTCATGGTGACTTCTTCCGCTAAAGAACTGAGAAATTAGGAAAAGATTGAACCAGGCAGAGAGGCGTGCTGGGGAGGGACAAAAGGTGTGAATTTCATAGAGACCTCCAAAAGCAGATGGAGTCATTCGCTGTGCGACACGCCTGCTCTTTATGGGTGTTGTTTGTTGGGGTTTTTTTCTTATTTTTAGATTTCTGAGTAATTTTCCCGTGGGCTTCTTCAGCCAAGAAAATTCAAATTTATCTTCTTGCTTCTTTACAAATACTGCACAACAGTGCAAGAGGTATGCGAGTGGGTTTGACAGCAAATAAAACCGTGATGATTTTTAAAGATAGAGGAGTCGTTTTTTCTCCCCCTATCCAGCTCACATCTACATTTTCTTTTTTACCTCCTAGCCTATTTTCTGTTTAGGAACACCGATAAGTAACCCCCCAGCCAGCTCTGGACTACTGCTTCCTCTGGCAGCACACACCGCGGGCCTCCGTGCCACGGAGAAGGTGTATGACTGGAAGAAGCAGCTTTCCCTGCAGTGTAAGCTGCCTTTGCATGGGAGTACAGGCAGAAGGAAGATTTTCCAGGTGTCTGGTTATAATCACAGCTGCAGTCAGCTCCTCAGATCAGCTGCAAGTATTCAAGTGTGCTGAGATGTAAGAAAAATCAGGAAGTTAGAAAGTAGCACCTATAGAAAATAAAATAACTCTTTTATCAGCTTTAGGGGGGGCGGGGAGGAAGTGACACCATTGTTTTGATTTTATTTCTTACACATCTCAAGTCTTCTCTCTGGGTATAAAACATGTCTTTGGTGTCAAGCAGTAGCTAGGAATTGGTACAAAGTTCAATCTGAAGAGGCTTAAAGGAGCAGACTTAATGTCTGGATGTGACCTGTCTAGATGTGCACATGAGCATCGTAGCCAGAGCACTTCAAGAACAGTTCTGTACTTTCACATCCTTGAGTTCATATTTACTGAGACAATACGATGAAGCCCTCTGTATGAAGGAACAGAAACTAAGCCAAACCATACAGAGTCGGAGTGACCTCCTTGCTTAGAAGGAAATGAAGTGAACCTCACAAAAAACCCTTCCAACATTAGACTTTTGCCCTTTGTAAAAATGGCATTTTAGGGAGATAACCATTTTCTTCAGCAGAGAATGTATCTTTTAAGCAAAGGTCAACTGAGCTCAAACATTCTGTTTACTATTTTACTTTAAGCTCTTTTTTTTTGTTTGTTTGTTTGAAATAGGGCCTATGGTCACTTAGTGCACATTTCAGTACATCTTTATTGGTTTGGTTGTTTCACAGACCTTTCCTTACTTGGGCAGTTAAATTATTTGCTAACTTAACCTTAACAAAAGAAACATTTACCTCTTTCCGCAATATCTGAAAGCGTTTTTGCACAGTGAAAAAAATTCTTTCCATTGCAGCACTTAAGGCAGAAATAGGTATTATTTCGCAAGCTGTAAGAAACATAGATTACTAGAATCTGAAGATATGAAATGTTGTAATGTTGTACCACAAAATTCCTGACGAATCGTGCGCAGGACGACAAATCCCTCTATGCAGAACATTCCTCATACCAACGACACGTACCCAGCCTTTTAGCACTTTCAAAACATTCAATTGTGCCTTATTTTCTAAGGCAAATATCAAAGAAAGTGCCTCATTCATGCTAAGATAGCCTCATGTTCTACAATCTATGTGTGAAGTCAGCCATCACAAAGCAAATATTTAACTGACTACAATCCCTCCCTATTGTGGCCATTTTGTCACAGTACATTTTTAGATGAGTTATATTTACGACCAGCAAATTTATCCCCCCGTTTCTGTTGTAGCCTTTTCATGCGGATGCGTTATACTACAAGATGCTGTGCAGGCAAGTTCAGATCTAATTATAAAACCCCATCAGAGATGCTTTAGTCTGTCGTGAAAGAAAATAGTATGGAGCTACTGCAAGTCTCTTCACAATCCCCAGCTTTTCACTCTTTAAAGCACTTAAACCTGCAGTGGGACAATCTTCTTTGAGTGTGCAAAGTAACTTCTAGCAGAGGGAAAGCATTTTAAGATCCTTCCAGCTGCAGGTTTAGAAATAACAGTCTTGCAGGGACATGCCTTAATCTTTCCACATAGCAGAGGATGGCAAGATGAAATGCTTCCTGCAATTCTGAAACACTTAACTGAGGAGGAGAAGAGATTGGTAACTTGTTACACAACTTTGCAGATGAAGCGATAACCTATATTAGCCTTAGCTGCTGTGTTCAGCATTATGGGAGCTTGCCAATTAGCCTCATCGGGTTTTCATTCTCACTGTCACTAATCCATAGGCAGATGGGTGTACACCCAAAGTAAACACTACCTCGTTCTCTGCCAATCAGAATACATTGCCAAAATTTATAAAATTTCATTTTTGTGTATCTTTTTTATTTCCAAATATCCCTAATTCGCTTTCATTGCTGTCTTGAAAGAAACAATGACAGACAGCAATGATTGTTCAGCTTTCAGCCCTGTATTAATAAAGAAGCACTAGAAACCTTTGGGTATTTCTGTAGTTTGAGGCAGCAATGGCCCCTGAGGAAAATATGCCCTTTCTTATTTTTTTCCCAGCTGACAAAGAGTTTCACAGACTGTTGGCAGTGATCGTTTTTCACCATACCAAAATGTATCTTTTAACTACAGTAAATGGCATAAAACAACACTAACTTTCTGTCTCCATGAAACAATGTGTATGAATGTTGTAGTTAGCCTTTTTTTTCCCTTGCATTTGTTTGTGCGTCAGCTGCAGTGGCATTTCTGTCTTTTCTTATTTTAGACAATAAAAAGTTGGAAACATTTTCTTCCTAAAAACTATTCTAGACCTTTATGCTCTAATTGTTTTACATTTTGCTTTAGACCTGGAAATCCATTACAAGCTATTGAGAAACTTCTATAAGAGCTACATATGCTTTGCAACCCTAATTGCCATTTTTACTAACCATACAAAATTATTGAGTCTCTTCTTCTGGAAAGTGCAAGTTTTCTTCTTTTAATGGGCTATCTTTGAGCTCATTGCTGGGATATAACCACCACAGTCACCATTGTGATCACAATCTAGATAGGGAGGTTATTAATTCAATAAATCAGTGGTAAACAGCCATAAAGCAACACTGTACTGCTCTACCTCCCCTGCAATCTGTTCCAGAGACCCCAGGTACCAAGTGCTGGCCATATAGCTGAAATATCTACTGTTTGGATAAGAGGCATGGAACAAAGTAAGCTTTAGACATCAAGACACATATCCCTTTAAGGAGACAAACTATTGTTACAAGGTATTTATACATATCTGTTTCCATTTCACCTAGTGACTGAAGTTATTTCTACCTAAAGTAATTAAAACTGCTATGTAAATGTGAATTGATTTTGCTTGAAATCAGTACTATGGGGCTTGATCTAAATTACGAACTCATTTAGGGAAATGAAACTCATTTTCTTCATCTCACAATAGCCTTGGTGATTATTAATCAAAGGCAGCTCAGGTTCAAACACACAACAAACCACTTTGAGGAAGCAACCCTTTAATGATGCTTCTTTTGGCTCTTTCCAGCATTTTGCCTGCTGACAGGCAAGTTTTTGGCCTTCAAGCAGTAGTCTGGCAGGCTTATAAAGCTCCATCCTAGCCTTTTGAGGAAATCTCCCATCAACTTTCACCTACTGCCCTTCTGAAGTTCAAGGAGAGCCCGTTCCCAACAGCCAGCTCCAGCTGTTAGCCTCTCCTGCTCTACAGCAGCTGTTTCAGGATGAACCTTCCCAGCAAACACCAATAGAGTCCACCTAGCAGTCTCCACCCTCTGCAAGAAGCAGCTGGCTTAATATCTCCTTTCAAACCCCTAGCCTGGGTCCTGTCCTCCACTGACCTCTATGACAAACGCCTCTTCTCAGGGAGGGTAAAAAAGTGCTATTTACATAGGCTTTCAAGAAGCTCAACAAAAGATTTCATGCAATTTTATTACCTAAGCCATGACTCTAAAAAAAAAAAAAAAAAAACTAAACCAATGATAGAGGCTTGGGGTATGGTCATGCCTTAACAAGTAAACTGTCCAACGTTAAGTTCTTTCAGTTGTGAAACACAGGGCAGGCTCAGGGCAATACAAGACATTTCAAGGCTTGGGACATAAATTTATAGTTACTTTTCCCTACAAGAATAGAACTAAGAACCATCTGATCAAATGCCCATCTTTGTCCAACGTCTGTGAAAATATTTCCTTAAACCAATTCCAGTTTTTCGTAACTGAAAGCTTATCTTTCACAAAGTTTGTCTTGCAGTTGTATCTGATGGGAACACAGCCAAGTCCAATCTCAAGGAAGATGACTGCCGAAGCTGTGAGGAGACAGTGACTGAGAGAAGACCATGAGCAGATATGAGGAAAGGCTCTCATATGAGTGTGTTTAACTGCAGCTCTTCCAAACGATCCCCAGTTGAGATGAGCTGTGATTTCAGCTGCATTTTAAAAAGAAAAAATCTGAACTAAATTCTTAACCATATAGAGACACCTTCACATGTCAAAAGTAGTGTAGAAGATATCCACAATTTTAAAAAAGGAAATATTCTTGTGTAGGCTTAGCACATGACAGCAGTAAGTCTTTACTGCGTAGGAAGCTTGAAGTCTTCTCATTATTCTACTCTGGTGATGATTAAATTTCAGAAAGGTTTGTTACTAGAGGCTGTATTTCTTGAAAGGCTATTTTAAATTATTTTTTAACTTCTCAGCTATTTAGCATTTGTATCTGTCTGTTCTCAGATCTTTCTTCTTATATGTGACAAGTAAGTGTGAGGACACTGGAGAGGGAACACCATGACAGGAGAGATCTTGAATCCTTGTTTTAAACACAAAATTAGTATCAGATGTATTTGTGGAGCCACTATTTCTGAATCCTGTTATCCTCATATCACCTGGTAATAATAAACAGAAGACATTTACATACAGGGATGTTATATATTTCAAAGATGTCTTCATTCTTGATACAAAGGGGAGTACCAAACCAGGTTCTCCTGAAGACAATCCTCAATAAGTTCTTCCAGACCTATGTGATTTTTTTTTCATCTCAGAATAGCCTTGGTAATTATTTGAAGAACATTTCCTTCATGCAACTTATCTGAGTGGTCAGCATCTAACAAACCACAGCTTAATGAATATTACCTCATAGATATCAACAACAGTACAGTTGAAAGCTACTCAAGTTGCCAACTCTTTGGGAGGAGGCTTGGCAGCAAAGACAGCAGCTAGGATAGAATGTTTATTGAATGTCTTCCACCAGCTGCGCTGTGTGGTGGCTTGAGTGTTAGATTATAAATATTTCCCCTTGTGAAAAGGGGAAGTTGGCTGGATGAACACTGATTCAGCAGGACATATTCATAGCCTCAGTAGAGATCGGTGTGTAAGAAAGAAGGAATGGGAAGCATTGAATTAGGTCTGGGAAGTCCCTTCTCTCCACAAGCACATGAGGAGAGCACTTATCCTGGGAAGCTAGTCAGCATGGCACGTGGGCAATAGGAATATTAATAACTCCTCTATGGCAAGACTTCTGCAGGGCAGGATGGCTCACCCAAACCACAGCCTCCATGGCCACTTGGTGCAGATGGGCCACTTCTGCATTGCAGACTTCCTTCTGCAAGAGAAGACTGAGCTGCAGGGTTGGGTTAGGGTGCAGAAAGCACCCCAAACCCCAGGGAAGTGATTTTCTCCCTACTGGCTGCAGACAAAAAGTCACTCCTAAGCATCATAGCAAAAACTGGTGTGCCTTGCAAGCCTTGCAGGTGCACCAAAGGCATGCCTGACCTAATTGTCATGCCTTCAGCATCTGATATGGAGAGTGTTAGCAGAAAGGCCTTTTGGTGATCAGAACAAGAAAGGCCTTCTAGCTGAAGGGAACAGAAAACCATGGGTAGCGCATGCATTTGCAGGTTCTCCTTCTGTCCCATAGCACAGCTAAAAAGAGCTGATATGGTCAGGTGGAAAGGGCAATGCAGAAATTACTTTTGCCCTACAAAAGCTCACTCTCCCAATAGGAGCAGATCAGAGGAGAGGTGTTAGAGTGGTGGGATAGCTCTGGAGTTCGTCTTGGTGTTGGCTTTGTGCAAGTGACTCTGACTCACCAGGGCAATTCTGGACTAGGGGGTTTTCCAGGAGGCAGGGGGCTAAAGTCCCCAGGGATGTCAGTCTAGACAGGGTGTTCTTCCCTTTGACCTCATTGAAGTCCTCAGCTTCCTCTTTATGCAAGCAACACCAGATGCCAGGACAGGTTATTTTCAGTTACAGAACAGTTATGAAAGAGCAATGTGATGAGGGTTTGAGGAAAAAGATGCTCCTGTTGTATCCTTTTCAGACCACAGTTGTGTCAGACTGCTCCTTGCTACTGTTCACAGGAAACAATTTTTATTCCTGACATCTAAGAGAATCAGTCTGAGAATGGCTCCATGCCTGATGCTGGGTGAAAGCTTGTAAAATGAGCTTAAATCCCCCCAGGATAACCAGAAGGAAATCCCAGTCATTAATCTTCCAGCAAGTGACGTAAGAGGGATTGTAAATTAATCCTGCTTCACATTCATCTCATCCCAGCAGTGGTTCCAATAGTAAAAAACAGTTCTCCAACAAACTCCAGGGGAATCCCAGACTGTATTATAGTGCTCTCATGCCCTTGTCTGAAACACATATGCCTGACATTCAGTGTTCATGTGTTGCTTCTTCTAGCCCTTGAGCTAGTGTGCAGGACAGGACATGGAAGAGGTGTGAGTGTGGTGGAAGCACCAAAGGTTTCCTATATTCCACCAAAGGCTTCCTATATTCCATGCTGTCGAGCTGCATGACCCTCTCTTTGCTTTTCCAGCAGCTGGTCCATGGCTGCCTCACCTGTCTTTGGACTCTTCAGCAACAGCCGGCATGATCTGAGGAAAGGTGATTTGTGGATTGTGGGGGGAAGTGACATTTTTTGAGGACCCCTCTGGCCTGTCTCATCCTTGCTTCTGTCCCTTCTACTTCTGTCTTCTCTGCTATATCAGAGGCTTTCTGCTACTAAAAAAAATCTAGTAATTTGAATAAAATTAAGGGACCCAGTAACCTGGACAACCATAGGATGGATGACCACTGGTCCAGCCAGTCAAAAGCACCAAGAGCTTCGCCTGTGCACAGTCAGTGGTGTGGGCAGCACTGGGCAGGGACCTGCTCAGAAAAGCATTGCAGGTGTTTGAGTCTGTGCTGGGTCATGTGGATGCAGATGCAGCTATTTGTGACTGAGAGAAGTCATACGGACTTTGGTACCAACCCAGAAAGCTTGATTTTGCTGTGCAGCCCTTTGATTCTCAAACATCCTTTCTGAACTGCCTCATTGAATATGCAAGACCAGCTTGTGCCTCTTCTGGTGCTCCAGCATGCTGTGCATGCACAGATGTCTTGCAGCCTTGTCATGTCACAGGCCAAAGGAAAAGAAGATAGTATAGGACACAGGGACATGCTAGCTGTTCTGGACAGTGCGGTTGACATTTGGATTGCAGGGTAATTCCTCAGAAATCAATGAGATAAGATAACAGTCATCGATGGATACTCAGCAAACAATGTCCCCAAGGAAATGCAAGCAACTTCCAGGTAGCCTTTGGCAGGCTGAGAGCAGAACTGAACGAGGAGGCAGCCGGTGGTGTGACGCTGGTATCTCTCCTCTTGTCTGGCCACTTCTCCCCTGTTGAACTATTCAGCTCCAGCAAATCAGTTTTTTTTCAAGCCCAACATGAGGAGCTGCTGCTGTAGCTGCCTAGCTTGCTCTCTTGCCATGCTGCTTTTATAGATCTGTGATTCTTGACTCCAGGGGCTGGCTGGGGTCAGCCATTTTTCTAAGAGCAGAGGTATCCAGCACTGTTGTGTGACAGAGTTGGAGTGGGAAGGTGGCAGAGCTCCAGGGGTCAGAGTACAAATAATCTTCATGAGTGTGCATAGCACTCAGACCAGGAAAACAGTTTTAAACCCCCTTTTTTTTTTAAGAGTTGGGAGGTTTTGTTTGTTTGGAATTTTTTGGGTTTGGTTTTGGTTTGGTACCTTTTCTATAAATAAAGATTTATATAGAAATTTTCTCCAGGGCTGTTGTCATCTTCAGTGTTTGATAAATATTAACTCACTCACCTTACCATATCTTTGTCCTGTCAGCTGAATGAGGATGAAGAATGTTAGCCCTAAAGAAGAGGATGGGACACAGACATGGAGACATCAGCAAAAGGTGTGTCTAAGGTCACGGATGGGGGCAATGTCACAGTATAGTTGTGTACAAACTGCATTCCTGGTTCCATCTTCTCTGTTAAGATCAATAAACCAATAAATCAATGCATCTAAAAGAGAAAGCTGAAGTCAGACACCTTCATCTGCATGTACTTTGAACAATGACACTTACTTTTACCTAGCATTCAGAAGCTTTGAGCAATTGTACTTCTCAAGTCATCAGGGAAAGGAGGCTCAAACCTTATCTGAGTCTCTATAGAGAGATGTAGGTGACTTTTTAATCTTCTAGTCTAGCCAGGTTTTTTTGTCCTGACTCTTTTTTTTTTTTTTTTTTTTTTTTCTGTTAATTTTTCACCTAAAGTGCTCTGAGTCTCCACACAGTGTTTTCTGAATTAGCTTTTCATCACCCTCCAGTATTACATAGACTGGTGCTCCACCAGGTCGCAAAGTCAGCAGAGGTGGATTAGGGCTGGACAGTTCTATGGATCACCTCCCAGGACACAGCAGCAGCTCTAGGTCCAAGCCCATGGAGACATGTTTGCTCAAAAACTTTGGCAGGAGTATTCCTCATCCGGCAATCTCCACTCCTGAGCTCAGCCTTCTCAGAAACCTCAGTCTTCAAGAAGTCCTGCTCCGATTCCTGTGGTGCCAGCGCCGGGAAGGTGACGGTCAGCGCGATGCAGAAGCCCAGCTTGCATGTGAGCACTCTGCGTTCCCAGCAGACAGCAATGAGGCGTGGAGCGGTCCCCCGGTGCCTTCGGCAGCCGTGCCCGCCCCCCGGCCCGCGCTGCCTCCTCCTCTTCCACACATCGATCCCTGCGGCCTCACACCAGCCTCGCTGACGGATTTTACTTGAAAGCTCTGGCAGGCTGTGCTGCTAATGGCAGAACCCTGAGCCAGCTCCCTCCGTCTCCCTGGAGTCCCTGCGCAGACGTAGGTGCACGTCACCGCCTGCTCTAATTTTATCTGTGTTTGATGGAAGAGACGAACTGAGCAGCAGGGAGGCAGCTATTTTGGTTTTCTCAGTGGCTGTGGGTTATATAAAGCATCCTGCCATGACCTGCATCACTCGGGAGCTGCTTCGTTTTCCCCATCTCAGCTGCCACAAACCAGTGGCTCAGATGCTCGCTCCCAGCAGCCGAGACCTCCAGGCGCAGGGCGGCTGCGTGGGCCAGGTATGCCGTACGTGCGTGCGTACCCAGAGAGAATGTGTCAACGAGATTCAGGGCTGACCAACCTTAGGGGGAGACCAGGTCTTCTTCTTGCCATGCGGTGGGACATGCGCGCCGGGGGTTCCACCTGTTCCCGTGCCTGCATGTCACACGTGCTCCCTGCCAGCGTGGACACGGGCACAGCCAGGCAGCAGGCTGCCTGAAGAGCACCAGCTGTGGCCTGCCCGTGCAGAGCACTGCCGCTTTCATCTCACCCTGGCCAGAGGAGTGGCTCCGTTAGGTGGCAGCAGCAGCAGCAGCAGCAGCAGCCACAGCAGGAATAGCAGTGGCGGCAGGAGCTTGTTATTCCCACGGGACCTCTGTAGATGCACAGGAGGCCAGCGGGGCCATGGAGAAGGCTGGCAGGGCCAGCCCTCAGAGCTGTGGGGTGGAGGGGATGCAGGGTGTTTCTTCCCTTGTCACCTGTGCTTTCTGGTAGTCTGGGGTACTCGGTGTAGCACTGGCTAAACCCCTGTGAGGTCCTGTTCTCTGGATTGACCCCCTGAGAATGCCGGGTTGTCTGGTGCAGTCCTGCCCCGTGCTAGCTGACTGCAGCACCCAGCCTCCACACAGTAGCTCTTTAGCTATTTCCCAGCTCTGGGGAGCAGAGGACTCCTTGCCCTCAGGGGTTGCAGCTTCTCCATGTCTAGTCCTAACAAGAGGTGGATTTGTCAGCAGTGCTGTGGTGCCTGGTCCCAGACTGGTGAGGCAGGACAGCAAGCCTAGGACTTGTTGGTTTGGGCATTTTTGCCAGGAGAGGGTGTGACCAGGACTCCTTCCGCTGTCTGGCACAGGCAGAGCCTGACAACATTTGGGTTTGGCACTGGAGTCCACTGCTTAGAGAGGGGTTTGGGGAATGCCTCTTGCTTTTGTTTCTCATGCCAAGCAATAAAACTTAATAGCACGATGTGGATTTGGAAGCTCCAGTAATTAGGATGTGTCACAGTACTGACTGGGAGCCCTTTACCCCTCCACTCCTGGTCCTGCTTACCGTGTGCCCAGCTCTGATGCTGACTCACTTCGAAGCTGCCTTCTTCCTAATGACTGGGGGTCAGGTCAGGGCCCAACCCGCTCTGTGGCTCTCCTCCCTCCCACACAGTTCCCGATGGGCCTCCTGCAGCACCACCGGCAGGTCGCACCCACTTCCTAAAGAGTCACCTCCTGGGAACACTGCCGAGCCCGCATGGCGGCCGTGGCACCTACCGTCCTTCCCCTGGGCATGTGCTCATTTGAAAGTCTGAGCCTGCAACCCAGCTGCTCCAGACGAGGCAGTGCTGGGTGCAGGATAGCTTGCAGCGCAAGGGAGCTGTGATCCATGTACAGCCACCAACCACTTGCTGGCTACGGGGTAGAGCTGTCTTTTCAGGGTCTTCCTGGCAGGACCCATATGTGTGTCCCACATCGGTGCCGGATCCTCAGGCTTCTCCAGCATTCCAGTACATCCCTTTTACCAGTACGGTCCCCAGGGCAGGTCCCTGGGAAATCTGCAGGCACAGAAGGCATAGCAGAGGAGGGAGAAAGGTGTACATGCAGGAGTGTGCATGTGCACACGTCAGGGAGAAGGAAACAAGGCTGCGAGTGCTGCAGGCATTGTGAGCGCCAGGCTCAGGCTCACAGGCCAGAGCTGCTGCTCCAGTATGAAGTTAAACTATTTCACAATAACCACGATTGCAGGAACTCATTCCAGAGCAATTCTGCTTGCTGGGGAGGGAGAGGACAATCAGGGCCAAGAGGATGAACATAGCCCAGCCTGGGATATGGCAGAGCAACCCAAAAAATATGTGAGAGGATTTCACGTATGTGGAAGGAGAGGATTCACAGGGAGAGTGCAGCAGTTCTGTAAGCCCCTGTAGTGCTGGCCAGACAACCTACACCAAAGTGAGGAGAGGAGTGATGCTTTTACAGAGGCCCCTGCAATGCTGCTCTGGAGGCACCTTGCTATGAATGCCACCCAGCGAGAAGAGGCCACTAAAATCACCAGAACTGACACCAGAGCAACCAAGAAATTCACAAATAAACTAAAATGCTTCAGGGACTGAAAATGTTACAGGCTTGGGATAAACTGGAATGCAAGAGCAGCCCACCACACCCCTCTTCAATTCTGCAGGGAAGTGCAAATGCATTCAAACATTGTGTAAAATGGCAAGTGACTCTGTTCACCCTCCTCCAGTCCCTCCTGCTAGAGCTCAGTTCCAGCACTCATTAAAGCTGTAAAAGCAAGGCAGTTCCTTAAAAACATGTTTGCTGCTTGGATTCACAAAG
Source organism: Psilopogon haemacephalus (assembly GCA_013396835.1). Taxonomy (NCBI): domain Eukaryota; kingdom Metazoa; phylum Chordata; class Aves; order Piciformes; family Megalaimidae; genus Psilopogon; species Psilopogon haemacephalus. The sequence goes on along the minus strand of VWZI01002426.1, from coordinate 170,847 downwards.
GCTATGCAGATAACTGGGGTTCTATTAGCTCAGGATTGCCTGTGTGGCCATGGTTACACTTTTTTGGTGCCAGGGCTGTTTGAAGTGGTTTAAGGAATCCCAGCTCTTTGGCCCTTGCTCATATCCTTTCTGTTGTGCCAGTTCAATGCTATAGGCAGCTGCTAGGCAAACCAGATCCAGGAGCTGATTTGGTAGAAAAGCCATAGTCTTTTGTTTTCCAGGGGTTAGTTGTCTGCCACTGTAAAGCTCTGGAGCAATACCATGCACCACGGCCAGGCTGAGGAGGTGCCAGCTGTTCCCCACAAATTTGGATTAGCTGATGTAGAAGTTGGACAGCTGCCAGCACCACATCCTGCATCATGCCAGTACGGTAGGGTGGCTCTTCCCACTCCTCGTGGCACAGAACCCAGCCTTCTCTCTGCACTGCTTGCTCATTCCTGACTTTGCTCCTAGCCATTTTACCATGCTAAAACGGTGGAAGACTGATCGACAAAACACAGCAAAGGATTTTCTGCTGGGTTAGCACAAGACGGTCTTGGCTGAGAGCTGGACCTGGCAAGGAGCAGAATGGGGCCCTCCAGTGGGGAGGAGACTGTGGCAGCAGTTTCAGCCCACAGCAAGCCTGAGCAACAAGTGGCCCAACTTGACCTCCAACCGACTGAAATAATGAAGTGCTCCATTTCCAGCCAGGTCACTACTCTGAACTGGCTTGCTGCAAAGCTGTGTCTCCCTATGGCCAGTGCAAGGGAAAGAAATACACAGCTCAGGAAAGAGGGGACCAGGAATGACACAGGGCTGCACAGCTGTCCACTCACACCCTAAATCTCCAGCTGTTTGTTCTTACTGCATTTTGCTGCTCAGTTGGGCCTATGCACTTGTAGAGCAGGGCTGGTTTGGGAAGGAGAAGCTGGGACAGGGGTGGATGGAGGTGATTTAAGTGCTGCACATTGAACTCTGCCCTCTGCCCTGCTGCTCCTTCCCATGGGTGATGTCCTGCAGTGCATGGGAGGGCACCCTAGACAGGGTGCAGTCACTGACTGGCAGGATGGGGCACCAAGGCTGCCTAGTTGACTTGAGAGGAGGCAGGAACTAACAAGGAAGAAGACACGGGGCTAATTGGCCTCTGTGGCTCCCTGCAGCCAAGGAGCTGTGAGCACACATGTTAGCAGCACCATTGCCTGCATTTCAGGATGGGAATGCGTCAGAGGGCAGACAGCCTGTCCTGGGTTAAAGGGAGCAGGGTGGGTAACTAGCAGATTTTTCCTTTTCTCACTTCAGTGTAAAATGTAGAGGAGAAACCACTCACACTTTGTGATAGTTACCAGCTGCCTGGACAAGACAAATCTCACAGAGTGCCTTCTGTGTGCCAGGCAGTAGTAGCAGGCACTGCCTGAGGTAAGGAATGTGGGAGGATACAAATCCCAGTGGGACATCCCTCCCACTGGCCTCAGTTGCCCTAGCAAGGGATTTTGCACACAATCTGCATTGCAACTGGGCAGACCCCAGGCATCATCCCTGCCTTTGACTATCTACCCACACTTTCCCATGTGGCCAGCAGTCCGTGGGTACAGGTGACTGGGCAGCTGTGACATGTGGAGAGCTAGCGTGACCATGCAAGAAGGCCTTTTCTCACGCCCAGCGATTACCTTCCAAACACTGGCACTTCGGGCTTGCCCTTGAGAAGCAAACACTAATTTCAGCCGCACCCTTTCCTGCCTCCAGGCTGCAGGGTGAGAGTATCCTCAATACACACGGTGTTCACCAAGGAGGGGTGTGGGACAGGAACCAGCCCTCGTAAAATCACCCAGATTGAACCTGCTGCCCTCAGCCTGCCAAACCAAACAGAGCTGATGTAAAGCAAACGGCAATGACAACAGCCTGGCTGCTGGTGAGGGTTGGGCAAGCAGCTGGTTTCCAGTTTGCTGGCCTCAGCAGATGGCTACGGGAGTTACCACCCCGCAGGCACCCGATGAGGCAGCCAAGGCCAGGGCGGTCCCAAGGATCCCTCCTCTCCTGTCTGCCAGGAGCGTTTGTGCAATCACCAATCTAAAGACAGCCTTTGAGGTTTCAGGAGAGCCCCCTGACCAGTGTGACCCACCCACCTCTCCCTCGGGAAATGCCGGTGGGTGGGTCCCCCGCCAGCCAGCCAGCATTACACCTGAGAGCGCTGCCGTAGAGTGTAGGGGAAGAAGCTGATGTCACAAGACACCCAAAGGCTGGCAGCAGGGGAAACGGTAGAGCACTGAATGTGGGGCTCTTTGGAGCAGTCCGTGCCACCCTGACGGGGAAAAGAATTTGGTCTTCATTGGCCTCCACTGGGCATTGCCACTGCCAGCTGTGGGAGCATGTGCAGCCTGCCAGGCACTTTTGTCAGAGCATGCTTTGCAGAAGATGCTGCCAGGAGGGGAGGGGATGGACCCGGCCACTTCTCAAGAGATGGACCAGCAAACGCTGCAGCATCTGCGGCTCACTTTTTGGTTTCTTTCTGTTTCAAGACCACATTTCCGAGGTTTTCTGGACACACAGTTCACGCACACACATCACCAGCACCCCAGATTATGAGCACAGCAGACCCACTGCATGCATGCTGCCGGTGCTCAGCCCACACCTGCAGTGAGGAAAGAGCTCACACCTGCTCCTCTCGGAGCGGTGCCTGAAGTGTGGCCTCTAGGGCCACCCATTCATCCATCTGTCCTCCGTCTGTCCCAGCCTTGGACTCTTCCTCCAGCTGGGCTATTAGTGTGGCCAGTCAGGTTCCCTAATGCAGCAACACGGTGAGCCGAGTGGAAAATAAACACTCCTTTTCAGACGGATTATTTTTAACCTTGGGCCCGTTTCCCTACTCAGATTACCAAACCCTGCCCTTCTGGCGTACCAGGCAGGGGTGCCCTGCAGCCATCAGCGTTGGGGGGCGGTCAGTCCAGCTGGCTAAAGGGGCCTCTGCCATCCCACGCCCCATCTGCTGCCTTATGCCCGTGGCGGCATCGTCGCGGCCGGACACGCGGGCTGCCGGGCTACCCCAGCCAGGTAGGCAGCCGGGGCGGCGGCAGGAGGGTAGGCTGGGTAGGGATAACCCGCCGCCGAGGCCGGAACGTGCAGAGCACCAGCACCCACACCCTCGTGGGCAAGACGTCGACGGGGGCCGGGACCGCCACGGACTCCTGTCCGGCCTCACCGCCGCCGCCTCCCAAACAAACAACAGCCGCTCCCGCTGCCGTGGCGACCGAACCCCACCCTCCGCCACTGCCATGGCGACGGGGCTCCGCCCCTCCCGCCGCGGCTGACGCCGCTGCCTGCGTCGCCCGCCAGCTCTGGTCTAGAGAGGAGGAGGGAGAGGGGGAGCGATGACGTTGCCGACCCGTTTCTACGGAAACCACGCACCGACGTCACCGGGTTTGTGTGTTTTCAACGTTCCGCCGTCTCCCGGGCAACGTCAGGCGGCCGCCCCGGCCCCAGCAACAGCGCCGAGATTGGCCGGGCGGGGAGCGGGCGGGTCCCGCGCGGCGCCGAGCGCTCCCCCTGCTCGCGGCAGAGTCGGGGCCGCGCGCGTGGGCATGCCCCTGGCCTTGGGCTCGTGCTGCGGCTGCTGCTACGCAACCAGCACCAGGGCTGCTGGGCCGTGGGGGTGCCCGCGCCGCGGGCATGGCCTGCGGCGGCTCCGTCAAGCTCCCGGCCGAGGGGCGGTAGGTTACTCGGCGGCCGCCAGCTGCCCGGACCTCTTGCTGCTACGCCCCGCGGGCCTGAAGCGGGCGAGCAGGGCCCGGCAAGGAACTTTGCGCGGGGCATTGGGCTGAGGACTTGAAATACAGACCTCAATAAGCACCCCGCAGGTCCACTGGGCAGTGCAGGTGGGCTGGACGGACTCTGGGGACCTGCAGGGCTCCTGGTGAGCCCTGCCCCCGGGAGAGGGCGGAGGCGGTAGGCCCCGAGACGGCCTCATGTGCTGTGGTATATGAGCGTTGCACATACCGTCCCTGTTCTCTGGTCATTGTTTCAGCTGCTGGAGCACAAATTGACGTCTTTTTCCCCTGCCTCCTCATTAGGGCTGGGCTATCTCCAGCCCCCCGGTAGATAAAGGTTTTGCCTGAGGAAGGCCTGAGGGAATCCCTGTTTACGGGAATGGGATGTGGGCAGCTCTCCCTTCCGGATGACTGGGGCTTTGTGCTGGAGCACAGGGCGCCTTTTCTCCACTCCAGTGCCTGTCCGCACCCTGGCTGGCATGCTCGGTGCTTGGGAGGCCCGCAGAGTTGAGCGGGATCTCCTGCTGAGCTCTGTCTATTTGAGATCGTAAAGCAAGCGGGGAAAAGCCAGGTTAACCTGTCCCTAGTCCAGCAGCCACGTTCTCAGGAGGGGACTGCAGAGAAGGACAGGTCTTCCATGTGCAATCACCAGTCAATCTCAGTGGTGGTGTCAGGCACTTTCAGTTTACAGGCCTCTACTCTCTGGCTTATTTATTGTCTGCATGTTTTCTAAGTGAGCTCAATGGGGAAGGAAATGGTTGATCTCCTCAGATGCTGGTATGGGCTGGGGTAATGGCAAGTGCTTTGCTCAACTCGGAACATGCTGCAGGCTGGTAGCAGTGAGCCCACTACCATGCAGAGATGAAGCAAAGCACCCCAGGTGATCTGCAAATCTAATACTTCTAGCTCTCTGCGCAAGCATACGCTTAGCTCTTTTTGCAGTTGCGGAGAGATGAGTTAATACAAAAGATGTTTCACCCTCCCAACAGATCCCTCCCAAGCCAAACCAAATTTCTTGGCAGATCTGGGTCCTTGGGGAGGATCAAAGCCTCAAGACTGAGCTGGCAGTGTTCCATACTATTTACATGTATGTATATTCATGGCACTGTTAACCATTTAACAATGCTGAATTTCATATTTGTTACATTTCTTAGATACCATTTAAGGAACCTAAGTTTCCCGGGGTATTCCCAATGTCTATTCCTAGGGCAGAGTTGGCTTCCTTCAGCTCTACCTGGTGTGCAGCCTGACTGTCCAGCCTGAGGTACAGCTCAGCCAGAGCAGGGCGCAAACAGCTTGCTTTCAAATCTCACCATTTCCCTTCAGAAGCAGCAACTGAATGTGACCCTCTCCAGGGTCCTTTCTCCAGAAAGGGCTGAGTCTCTCTGCATCCCTGCAACAACCTAGTCACTGAGAGCTGAGAACTCAAAAAAAGAGATCCTGCTTGTGTTAATGGTTGTCCTCTGGGGCAGCCTGCCTACTGTGCCGATCTCTGACACCAAATGGCATAGCAGGAAGGTAATCTGGGGACTACCTCCAGTGAAGCAGTGCTGTTTCTCCAGGCAGTGGCGAAACTTCAGGCTGTTCCACTCCCTCCTGGCCTATATTCAGTTGTGATCCTGGGTCCTGAGTCCCCTAGAGCAATTTCACAGTCAGAACAATTAGAAGGTTCCTTTCTGTCCTGAGCGAAACAAGATTCAACATCCTATCTCCCCACTTTGTCTGCTTTGTTCACTTGCAACAAAATCTCCTTAGCTAAGCACAGCAGCTTTTCCCTTCATCTCAGCACTTCCTCATTTGCTACCCTCTGCCCATTTTCCTCAAGAGTCACCATACTGAGGAAGGAGCAGAATCCCTTTACTCAGATCTGCTTCAGCCCTTTTACCCAGACCCCAGCCTACAGCATAAGCATCACTGCAGGTGTCCAGCCCCATGGGGGAAGAGGCAGCTTGAGCAATGGAACCACCTAGCCACCACTTCCAGAAGGCTCTTGGACACAATCAGAAGGCCAAGTTTTCTGCCAGTTGTGTGGGACTTTATTGCAGGTTTCTTGCAGGGTTCCAGCAAGGAAAGAGCAGCAGTGCTTGCCTTGTTTGGATCATGTGATTATCAGAAAAGACTTGCATCAACCTGTCTGTCACTGAGTTTCAACTGAGAAGCCATCACTGCCTCTGTCACTGCCTCTCACCAAGTGCAAGCTTAATGCCTTTCATTTCTGGGACTTCACTTCTAAATATTGAGCAGTTCCACAACTGTGCAGGTTGTTTTGGTTCAGCTGTTTTCCTCTCCTCCTGCCTGGTCGGTGCCAGGGATTAGAACTGTGAGCACGTACAATGCCTTGGGACAGGCCTATGGCATTGGAGATGACTGGCAGATAAGAGTCCAGCTTGGCTGTGGCGCTCTGGTTTTGTCGCACTGCCATGGCACACAAAGGGATGGCACCAGCAGTAGCAGGAACTGTGGCTGGAGAACTTTGTACTTGAATTGCTCTGGGTTATGAGCCCTTGCTTGTGGAACCATGTCTGCCAGCCTGGCCCTGGGGCAGTGAGGTGCGGGGGAGGTGCTGTGTTGGGTGAAGCTGCCTCTGGAACCTGCTGGCTGTAAGTTGTGCGTGTGCAGAGCAAGGTCCAGCAATGGCAAGCTAGCACCCACCATCGTTCAGGTGAAAGCAGCATTAGAGCGGTGAGAATGGGTGGGAGGGTTGGATGGTGCCATCTGCAGTAATTATCATTGCGTGGCATGTGGCTGTGGGACCACAAGATGCCAGGATGTCTCTGCTCACAGTGTTTGTTCTGTAGGATGTCCCTGTCACACAGCCAGCTGCTCTGATTATTAATTACTATTTATACTTTACTTCAGATACGGACTGCATTTTAAAGACCAGCAGAGATGGGAACCCTGGCCTCCTGGAGGCTCCCAGACTGGGTGGGAAGGCAGAAGGGCAGTAGCAACGATGTGTCTTGTGGGGAGCTCAGGCTGCCCTGGATGATGTGCTAAGAACCCTTCTTCCACCCCATGCTCCCAGATACACCAAGGTAGGAGGCAGGCCTACCACTGATTTATCAGCCCCCTTTCCTGCTTTTCAGTCTCATTTGTTCTGAGCCCTGACCAGCTTCAGAAGCCTCCCCAGAGCCAGGTGGATAGAAAGGGTGCCTCATGCTGCCCTGGGAGTTTGTGCAGCAGGGGATACTGAAAACAGTGGGTGTGGTGGTATGTGTAAGGGAAATTGCACTAATGCCCCTGGAGCCTGCCCCTGAAGTCTGTACCACAACAGGTATTAGGCTGTTGTGTGGATTCTCTGATACTATGGGCAGGATGCTTGGCCAGGCAGTGATGGCTTCTCAGTGCAGAGGTGCATTTTGCAGTTACGAGCTATTTTGAGCTATTTTGTGTGTGTGTGTGTGCCCACAGCAGTGTCCTCTGTATGCCAGCTCCATTGCTGGATTCTGACCCCCAAGTCTCCTTCTGCTATACCCCATCACAGTTTGTGCCTGGAGACTGAAGGTGGAAGCAAACTGGTTGGTGCTGCTGACAGAGGGTGAGTTGGAGCTGTCATATGGCTGCCAAAGAGCTACACTGCTGGCATGAACTTGCCCCTGGTGAGCAGCCAAATATAGGCACAGCCACCTCCTGCCCCTGAAGCAAGTTTTTGGCTGTGCAGGTTGCACCGACCTACATACCTCAGGCAGGCACTTCTCTGTTGTCATTTTTCAAGCCAGGCTCAGCAGCAATCTCAGCTGAAGGTGGGGTGTGAAAGCAGAGCCAGGTTCCCATGTTGCTCTCGGGGGCCAGGAAGTGCACTGCTCCTTTGTAAGCGCTCCCACCTCTCTGCTTGGTGGGAGAAAAGCAGGGCCAAGCAGATAGCATCCTGTTGGTACCCTAAACAAGATCTCACTGGAATGGATGCTCTCATTCTGTCATGCCAGTACCATTGTGAAGCCCAAGCAGTACAGTGGCTATGGTCTCTTCCATCTGGCCAGACATCTGGGAAGAGCCATTTCTATGCTGGTGGTAGTCAGCAGCCACCTCCTCACCAGCACAGGGCATACATGCCATGGACTTTTCTGGAGCAGAGGGAAAGGGTCATTCTAGGATGGAGGACCTATACTCCTGGGCTGGACAGAATCCCGGCCCTGACAGTGGTGTGTCTCCAGAGCTGAAGCCCAGCCAAGCGCCACTGGAACCCAACAAAATCCTGCTGGTTGTACAGGTTTAACAATGTTGTGGTACTTGATAGACTCCTGTTCCATTCCTCAGATCATGCTATTTTGGAAGGGCTGAATGCCTCATCCTGTTCCTGGCTGGTGAGGGTGGAGAGGAGCCTTCATCAAGCCCTGGCAGCATGCCGGTGAGGGCAACCCCATCATCTGGGCAGAAGGGTTTGCACTCTGATTCTGTATTGTCCCTGCGGTACTACTTGCTTCCTCTTTTTTTTTTTTTTTTTTTTTTTTCCCTCACAGATGCTGTGGTAAAACCGTGTGCACCCCACATTTGGGGCAAGCAACAAACCTACGTCATGTGTTTTCACTTTCTCTGTTTCCTTGCCTCCACATGTTAGAAATGTGCAGCGTCCGTGCACTTTCCGTTTGGTACAAACAGAAGGTGCTTGGTCTCCAGCAGAGATGGCAACAGACAGTTTATATGGGTGCCACAAAAATATTTTGGGTTTTGGTGAAACAGGTCCTCCTCCCTGATTTCCAGACATTTCTTTTAGGGGTGTAGTTTGGCTAGAGGAACCCCTCTAGCAATTTCTAGACAGCGACAGGGCTAAACAGGGATTTTCTGAAATGTACTTGGCAAATGTTTGGGAGTTAAAAATGTGTTGGGGACTCTCACCCGTGCAGGGTACCAGCATGTTAACCTAGGGCCTGCCGGGGACATAGTCCCAGAGGTTTGGCAGGGACAGCAGGATTGCGGCTTTGCTAATTTGCTGGCACTTCCCTCCTACGGGCCATGCTGAGGAGGGACCTCCTCGCCACAGCCTGGGACTGCGGAGGAGACCATGCTCACACCACTGCTTTGGCAGCTGACGTAGGGCACTGCTCGCCAGGACGACAAGCTCCCGGCAGCACAGGGTCTTGGGATGGCTGACGCCTGCTCTGAGAGGCGAAAGCGCACGGACCGGCGCTGAGCTAGTGAGAGGCAGCGCTGGTCGCCGCAGGTCCCTCCCAGGGAGCGGTGCGGGCCGTGAGCTGCAGCAGTCCTTGGCTGTCCCCTCCGCTCTGACGGGCAGCTCAGAAATAGCAGCTGGCCCAGTTCTCCCGCCCCCGTGGCCCAGATCTCTAAGAACGGAGGTTGCTCGCACAGCAACAGCAACAGCAGCAGCAGCAGCATCAGGCACTGCATTTAGCCCATGAGCTCAAACAGCGGGAGAAGCTGCCAGCAGGATCCCAGCCTGGCTGGGTGACGCTCCTGCTTGGAGACTGCGCTGCAGGCTGTTTGTTGCTGTAAACACGCTCGCTGCTGCAGCTTCCCTGTTACTATCTATAGCCGCGATCTCTTGGCTCCCGTGCAAGGCGAGTCTGCGGTCTGGCTCCCAGCTCAGCCTGACCTGAGCCAGGGCTGCCTGACATCCCCGTCGTGGGTGGGTGTCTCCGGGCTTCGCTGCAACAAGGATCAAAACAAAACCCAAACTAGAGGAAAGGACGAGCCTCACGCCTCACTCGTCGCCGGTGGTTTCCCGGTGGCCCCCTTCCCGTGCTCTTGGCGGGTCTCCCAGCATCCCCGGGCACCGTTCCCAAGGGCTCCCAAACTTTATGGGGGGCTGCGCCCCGCCCCGCTTCCCAGAGAGAGCTTCCCGGGGCTTTCTGCCATCACCCTCGCTCTCGACCATTGCTCTGTACGTGTAATAGACAAGCAAAGGGTGCCATATAACGCATTCCTCGTTGCAGGACTTGGGGGTATGTCAGGCTTTCCGTGTCCCGTGCCCAGATACAGGCAAACCCCACTCTGTGCTGCTGAGTTTTGACCTGAGAATGCGAAGCACACCCCTGCCGGTCCGGCCTACTGCGGGGCCCGGCCTCCGGCCCTGCTTTGCCGCCTCCCTTGGAGAACCTTCTCGGCGACCCGGTTACACAAGGGTCCTATCGGACCCTGGGAAAGAGTTCACCTGCGGCGGGACGCCGCCTGTGAGGGCAGCGTTGATGCACCAGGGCCTCAGCAGGGCCAAGAGTTTGGGGGTGGCGAAGGGG
>VWZI01002426.1:0-151270 GCA_013396835.1 Psilopogon haemacephalus | reverse complement strand
TGAGGTCTTGAGCGTTCGGATCTAGGGGGAGGTGTCCCTGCCTGTGGCGGGGGGTTGGAACTGGATGATCTTTGAGGTCTCTTCCAGCCTAGACCATTCTATGATTCTATGATTCTATGAAATGGGAAAGAAACAATCCTAAATTCAAATGTAAATGAGGAGGCTAGAAGTTGATTTATAATTTCAGAACAAGGTCTTGGAGTAATAGTAGTTCCATAGTAATCTTGGCTCAGGGCTTGGTAAAGGAGCAAATCGCATGTTCAGAAGTAAGAAAGAAGACAGAGAGAACAAAACAAAAAGCGTCATTATGGCACGGGGTAAATCCATGGTGTGCCAGTGCTTTGACTGCTGTGTACAATTCTGGTCTTAGCTTCAGAAGGACATAGAGCACTGTAAGAGGCACAGAGGAGTAAAGAAGTGCTCGAAGGTGTGGAACAGCTTTTGACTGAGAGACAGTTTAACTGAATTAACTAGAACTCTCCAGCCTTAAAAAAGTGTGGAGGTGTGTTTGTTTCTTTCAACAGAAGAATGATATACATCAAATGAAATGTGGGGACAGTGTGGGATAAAACCAAACTTGAGGAGGCTGCTCGCTGCATATTGTTGTTACTTGTGGAAAACCTTGTTGCATGATTTTGTGGGTACTTCAAGTGATTATTTTTTTTCCTGAAATACAGGAAAATGAACAGAGGAAATAGCTAATGAGGACAAAAAAATATCTCCTATGACTGTGGGAGTCCTGATTTCTGTAAATTTCTGGGGCCTTGGGGAATGTGGCCTGGAGGCAGCACTACACCCTGACTTGGCCCTTATAATTTTCTTTCAGTGGTTCCTGTCAGGTAGTGTCAGAGCCTGTGGCTGATAGCAGAGAAGGGGAAAAAGTGTGCTTGATCTGATCAGTTGTGACTATTCCTCTGTGGGTTTGTTAGTAGTTAGCTGAACTTTTGCTCTTATTCTGTGCTTCCTTATTGTAACGGTCTTTGAAATTTGTTTAAATTACCACAAGATGTGATCTCATGTGTCCGTGCTCCTCATCCGTTCAGATCTTCTGCTGATAAGGTTGTTCTTTGACGCTGCTTCCGGCAGGCTTTCCAGATATAGTAGGTAAGCTGGTGACCCGGTGAGGTGCTGAAGTGAAACTAACAACACTCATTCTTCTAATTGGGAAGCAGCGGATATCCACAAGGGACCTGGATATTATATCAACAGGATTTCATGGGAAAACAAAAGAAGGTCATAATTAGCATGTGAACCAAGTATCTTTATCATTTCCACTTATGGAACTCTTGTTCTACTGCCCACTGTCCTCCTCTTTAGTGCCACAGATTTCCAGCTTTTCTTCACCGATTATATTTGAGCTGATTTTATCAAAGTGTTTTGTAACTTGATCCTTTTGACTAGAGACAACCAGCTGCAGCGTTAAGGGAGTCATTTTAATTCTGATGGCATCACATCTTCCATTTGGTATGGATTTAGCTCTTTTTAAGTAGCCCATCTTGAATCTTCTCATGCTAGGAAATAAGGGAAGTGAGGCCAACTCAGAGAATTTATCTGGCTTTGTTTGCAAAACTAAATAATTTGCTTTGCATAGGTGACAGTGCTGCAAAGGCTATAAAATACAGCAGCAATCTCAGTCTTAAAGCTTAGAACTGAAATGTTTAGGATCCAGATATTATTAGGTTGTTGGGATTTTAAGGTAAAATGTTATTTTGACGCTGCTCTGACCACTTGCTCGTTCACAAGAATGATGCAGTTCCTGCCAAGAAGCATTTGAACTCTTTAATTGTAGAAGAAATGACAGTAGCTAGTAGCACATGGTAGAAAGAAGGACAAGGTCTGTTACAGCATTTAAGCATGTGGTATGGCAATTGAACTAAAATAGTAACGTAACCTAATGATGATGTGTCACTAACCTCGAGGACATCAAGGAAGATAAACCAAAGTAATTTGCTGTCATTGCATAAGAGCTGAGTGCAAAGCCAAGGGTGGTGTTTCAGCATAGATAAGGATTTCACTCTGAGACTTTCAAAGAATTAAACTCTTCAAAGCTTAAACTATTCAGGGAAATCTCAGATCCTCCCATCCTCTCTGGTTTTGTTTTTTGGTTTTTTTTCCCTGCTTTTTACCTGCTGTTGGTCAGCAAGTTCCAGGTGCCACAAGCTGAGGTTCCTTGGCTATGCTTATGCTGTTAAATCAACGGAAATAGGTAGAAAGCTCAGGCATTGAACTGCTGATTTCCCACCCTGCTCTACTATAGAGTGGTAACTCTGGCTACTGAAACAGTCTTGGCCATATCAAGGAGCAATCTCCAAGAAAGTGCTTGGGCATAGTTCTGAGAGTAGCATATTTCCTTTAGCTTTGTGCTGTACATTGCCGCTCTGGGCTACAGTACAGACGTAATTTCTTCAGCTCTGGGTGTTTGAAATAACACTCCTCAATTAATACTTGATGCCTTAGGGCTACAGGGACACCGCATGTAGTTCAGAAGTGACCACAGGCCAAGTGCTGTGTAGTGTGAATGTGATGAGTGTTATTGCCTGTCCCTTTGCCACAGAACACTTCCTAGCTCTGCTTCATTTGGTGTAGCAAATGCTGCCTGCGTCACCACTCTGTAAATGAGCTGTGGCAGCTTAGGGGATTTACCTCACTGTAAAGGTTCTGTGAGGTGTTCACTGCTCCAAAAGGAATCCTGAAGACTGCAATGTTTGTTAAACTACTCCCAAATCATCCTAAATATTAAGTGGGATTTAAGGTGAATGTGAACTAGTTCACCAAAAGGTAGATACAGAGCTGTAACTGGAGACAAATACATTGAAACAACACAGGGCAACATGATGTTCTGCCTCCTTGTTTGTCTTCAGGATCTTTGTTTCAGTCTGCCAGCTGAGGGGCATGGCAAGTTGATGGGATTATTTCCACAGCTTTTAGAACTGCAGACGGATACTCATACAAGATACCTTCCCCAGAAGGGGTAGTGCTGATTAGGAACATTTATTTGAGAAAAGTTGTGTGTATGCTTTACACACCTCTATGTCCCTGTGAATCCTACTGAGGGCAAATGGCTTCTGGCTTCTAGTTCCAGCACATTTAGTCAAGACCTGAACTTGTAATCACCTTCCTGATGAAAATGTTTTAGTTGCAGCCTTAACTTTGTTGTGGAAAGGTACTACAGGAGTGCAAGACTCGCTCTTGTTGCACCAGAGCAAGATGAACATGACTTCTGATAAACTTGCCGTATAATGTACGACAAGTACATTTTACTTTGCTGAGAGGGTTTTAGCACTTCAGAATTGAAATGTTCAATTGTTTCCTCTCCGCCCCATAATTTTTAGAGCCTGTAATTAAAAAAATATTTTACTGTGCAAGCACTTGCATGCCAAAAATGAAAGCTTATTTGACAATTCCTTGTAGATATTAGTAAGACTGTTCTGGATTTTGTGATACCTGTATGTTTGTGATTGAAGTGGCAACTAATTCAATTTCCTGGAATGTATAGAATTGAGTATAACTCCATGCAGCTAAACCCTTGCAAAATCTCCTTTTCCCAAGCCACTTTATGACCAGAGTCTGCAATATTTTCTCTTTCCATGCTACATTGTCACTTGCTGTTGTAACATCAGACACTGGCTGCTGCTAAAGGCCTGAAGTGTTGCAAGCATGTGAGAATGATTATCATAGCTAATTCAAGGCATGTGTAGTTGCACAGGGAATGACCTCAAGGCTTCCAACCTTGTCATAAATATACCTTAATTACTTCTGGATATTGCGTGACAGATTGTCCTGTAGGTGATCAGGCGCAGAATGTGGTGAAGGCAAGCTCTGACTCTTAAGCAAAGGTTTGTATTTCCTTTCAAGATATGTTGTGCACTGAAATAATCACCTGTGTTTATGAGGACAAAATACTTATATAATGATTTCTACCTCAGGATCTTACAGCTCCTTATGAGAACTAATGATTGAAGTGTTCTGTTCTGTTCTGCAGCTTACCACGAGCCACTTGGAACCACATCTGAGTACTTTCCCATTAACCTCAAATGTGACTAACACACAAATGTGTGGTTTTTCCCCCACTGAACAACAGATTTTGTGTTGCAGCATATGTCATTACAGGTGAAAGCAGCAGAGCTTGCAGTCGGAATAAGCAGGTACTGAAGGGTCATTAGTCTCTAGGGAGTTAATTCTCTGAATTTGCACGGGTCCTTGGAAAATTGGGTGTCTTGCACAGGCGAGCATTACATTGCAGTTTTTCTTGTGCCAGAGGGTCAGAATTGTTGCCTGCTGTCTATCTTGGTGTTTTGGGAAATTTTTGGTTTGTGTGGTTTGTTTTGGTGCTTGTGGTTTTTTGGGTTGTGGGGTTTTTTTTTTTTTTTTTGGGTGGGGTGGGGTGTTTGTTATTTTTTTCCCCTGATGTGCTGATGCCAGGCTATGGAGTGTCTTGAAGATGACAACCCTGTTTTTTTACTGACTCAATTAGCTGTCCCCCAGAACTATGTGAAGCAGGTGAAGAGTGTGATCTTGTCTTAATATCCAGGTAAATTGGGGCACTGAAGCTACAGTTTCAGGACAGTTTAAATCAATCTACATGTGTGGTCTTGCTATCTTCTCTGCTCCTATCCATTAAATTCTGTTTCCTTCCTGTCTTCTACACAGTTACTTGTCTGACCTCCCACTAAAATGGTTCAGGAAGTTGGCCTGGCAAAACAAAGGTATTTATGTGGGGGGGTTAAGTTCCATCTATTCTAAGTCCCTGACCAAAGTTACTGCAGGATCAGTCAAATGCTAATACCTGAGCAGTGGAAGAAGCAGACCTTGTAGCTGACAGAGCTGTATAAACTCCCATGGAACAATGTATTGATTTTGCCTAGATTCAGTTTGGAGTGCTGACTCTTCAGAGTATGTGCTAAAATGCAAATGTTTTACCATGAAAGTGTTCAGTACTGGATCAGGTTGCCCAGAGAGGTGGAGGAACCTCTAGCCTTGGAGGTCATCAAAATGTAACTGGTAAAGGCCCTGAGCATCTTGCTCTAACTGGCCTTGCCAGGTGACCTTCATAGACCACTTCCAACCTACACGATGCACTGAGTCAGTGGTCAGCAGGATCAGTTGGGTGAGGGAGTGCAGAGGAATAATGCAATCGTGGTGTGTGTGAAAGCAGCTAAGTGGTGGCACACAGGGTTTGTGGTGATGAAATGCCTCTGTGTATATATATGAGCATCTCTAAGATTTGGCTGACATCCTCTGACAGATCTAACTAGCAGTTTAAAATGCTGCCTATAGTGGATTGGCAGCTCTCCCAGGTGACAGGAGCCTCTGGTGTTAGCTAACCAAGAGGGGAAAAGGGCTTGTGGAGAGCTCCCCTATGCCCAGTGAAAAAGGCTGAAGTTCCCATTCCTTTATGCCTCCCAGGACTGGGTCTCTTAACACAAGCTGGGAGAGTGGAGTGGAGAGACCAGCATGGGAATGCCATGCATGTCAGGCATGTCCAGCAGCACTTTTAGAATTAGCCATCTCTAAATCCAGGTCTTTGGAGTCCCAAAACATGTATTCAGAGGGACTTCTTTCCACCATCTGGTTTTCCATACTTGTAATCTGTGGATGAAGGGCCACGGCATAAACTAATATGCTCTAATTTTCGCTGAAACTGACAGCGACATGCAAATGTCTTTGTGGCCTTTGTGTTCACTTAAGTGATGGCTGTGACTGTGATCATGAGCTGTAGCAAAACCGTCACAGCAAAATGGCACAGGCCTGCCTGTGCATCTGAGTTTTGGCAGTCCCCTGCAGGTCCTATGTCAGCGCAAGAGTCACGGTGCTACTTGGGATTTCATCATTGCAGCGCCTGGAGGCATGTGGTTATGTAAGAATTTAAATTTCGGTTTTTTTTGTGAAGCACGAGTTTAGATCTTGAGATCAAGGAGTGAAGTTGAGCAATATGAACCCTGTAGCCTCATGCTCTTGAAGCAACACAGCGTTCCGCAATGACAGCAGCAATATCGACCCGGTCTCGGGAGTAACAGGGGATCTGGCTCCTGGGCTGGCACTCCTGGGTGCAACCACCTGGGTACGCTGCAACGGACTCCTCAGCTGAAGAAAATCTCTCTGTGCCTCGGCTAAGCTACTCCGCAAGTCCCCTCCTGCCACCGGTGCTCTGCGCGGCTGCTCCGCGCCCTGTGTCCCCGCAAACCGCTGTCACCGCGCGGGAAAATCCCCGCACGGGTTGCCGCTGTCGCGCCCTTTGCCTGCGCGGAAAGGGCAGCCCGCAGTGCCCTCTGATGGCCAGTGGCGGACCGGGTGCCTACACTGCTTCCCCAGGCTGAGGCACTCGTAGCTACAGCCTTGGGCGGTCCCGGCTTGATTTTGCAGCCTTGGAAGAATGCGGCTGGTCCGGTGGGTAGCTCTTCATTCCTCTCCCTTCGCTGGTCTCCAGGAAGCTCGGCACTGGAGGAGAAAAGCAGAAGCGACTACTTCTAGTTAGAGAGAATTGCATCAGGATGCTCTGACCCCGGAGCTCGTTACTCCACCCCAAAGCAGTTCAAACAAGAGTGTGTTGCCTAGTGTATTGTCCAGATGGATTTTTTAATGTCCCTGGGAATGGAAGTTCGACAACATTTCTGGGTGACTTGGTCTAGAGTTGGATCGGCCTTGTAGTAAACAATCAGGATTCTGGGGACATGCTCTGAAGAGTTAGTATTTCCTGACTGCATTCCAAAGGTTTTGCAAATCCCAAGCACTATTCCAGCAATGTGGCTTCTCAGACAGATACCACCCTGTACTGTTGGTGGGGGGGAGTTGTTCCTTCCCAGGTTGGGAACTTTGCATTTGATTAATTTGGAACTTCACAAGGTTCCTATCAGCATTTGTTCAGCCTATTGGGATTTCTCTAAGTGGTAGCAGTGCTCTCTAAGTATGTCAGCCACTATTCCTTATTTACTCTTGCGCATGAGTTTGCTGGCCATATGCTTTGTCACACCATTCAGGATGTTAATAAAGACACACCACAAAGTACTGGCCCCAGTATTGACCCTTGAGAGGTGCTGCTTGACTCCACTGGGTGTCACTTGGACTTTGTACTGCTGATCAGCTTTGGCCTTGGTGGTCTGGCCAGTTTTCAAACTACCTCACTATTCATGTACCTGGCAACTATCTCACCAATTTGGTTATAAGATTTACTAGGGAGATGGCATTGAAAGCGTCACTAAGGTAAATTACTGGCTCAATCAGAATTAAAGAGTTGGTGCTCCACCACTAGTGCTGCAGCCTGCTTTGCCAGCTGCCCCAGACAGACCCTTCAGTTCTCTCAATGAAAACTCTACACCACTCACTCACCTGATCCTATCTCCTATTTGCACCAACACCACTCTCAGACTGTGCTCCTTGTTCTTGTCCATCTGCTTTCCAATGATAGCTGAGCCTCAGAATGGTGCATCCTGGGGCAGGACCAGATAGGCAAGTAGACTTTTAATGAATATATAGGTTGTTGATACATGGCTGGACTTGCTCTCAGAGTACTTTGCCTTGCTGTGTATCTGCTGTGCAGTCTGATAATTGAAATGCCTTTTGATGAAATCTTAATCCTCTCAAATATGTGCATGTGCTGATACTGAGCCTAGTTTGCCTAATGAAGCCTTGGATAGAGTGATAAACACCATGCAGACCAAGGGCCTGGCAACCTCTTATCAGATATTGCCCTAAGTGACAGTAAAAAATCGTGAGAGAAACTGTGGAATCTGGCAGAGACTGTGATATGACACTTGTGAAAAGCGGTGGAGACTAAAGCAGAGTACACAAGGAGTGTGGACACCCACATGCTAGCAAAGCAGAGAGCTTTGCTGCTGTTTATTTTGTGAAGTCTGTTTTTTCACTCTTTGAACTGTATTCTGCAGGAAGGACTTGGAGAGATCTTGGCTAGTCTTGTCTCGGGCCTGTGAGAGAGCCCGATACTGAATGGGTAATGGAGGGCAGATGCTGGAAGGAGTGTCTTGCTGAAATTACCACCCTGGCAGAGGATGTTCAGAGGGCACTGCAGCAGAAGGACTCTTGGGATATAGAGGAGATTGTAAAGCTCGTTGAAATCGAACATCGAACTGTGTGTATAAGTTGGGGCTGATTTTTAAAGTAAGTAATAAGGTAGGAAAATACACCTCTGGTGCAAGGTACCTTAAAACTTTCTGCTCCGCTATTGAATTACTCATGTTTTTGTAAAGTGGATAGCAAGAAAAAAGCCTATTCCACATACCAGATGCAGCATTTGAAAGATAGCTTGCTGAGGTGTTAAAGGTCTGTCCAAACCCAACTGACCACTGTGGTATGTGCTGCAGTGCTTTATTGGAATTGTGGTTTCTAAGGCATTTCCAGTAACAAGCATGCTCCTAGTGTTCTCTATTTCCTTGTTCTCATCAAAGAAGCATCTATAGGTTTAAGCTAATCTTGACTTCCCTTATACTTGACAGTCTGCTATGTCCAGCTGTGCACCATGCCAGGTCAGAGAACCAGTCCTGTGTTATCTGAGACACACTTCCTTTGGAGACAGGACGTTGAATGACCAACTAACTCAAGCAAGTACAACAGAGTGGCCTATAGAGGTCTCTCTTGAAAAACAACACAACTAGTTTAATGTTTGTCTTTTCTCACCCAGTGCTGTCTTTCTTTATCCCTATCCAACCACATTCAGCAAGTTGAAAGCAGAGCAGTGGGTGCCCTGCTCATAGCAGTGAGCTGTGCAACAGAAATGGTCATTGTTGTGCTTGCAGTGGTGGTTAATTACCTGTTTGGAAACAGTGTGTTAGCAGTTCTGCAGCTACATAGTCCCACCTGTCTTACAAACTCTATTCTGTTCTCAAGACCTTCAGAATAAAATGCAGACAGTGAAATGTACAGGCAATAACAAACACTGTCTCACATTTTGTTGATGCTGGAAGCAGGGGCATTTTGTTGTGATCAATTTCCTTCTAAGTGAAGGGTGTTAGTCCCGGGGAAATGGTCTTCCTTTCATAAAGGCTATCAAGAAAATTCATGACCTTCTCTTTAGGAGCTCTGTCACTGGAGTTGTGGAGCTGTAGATAGTGTCTGTAGAATGATCTTGACAACGCAGAAGGAGTGAGCTTTGCTGAGGAGGTCTAATGGCTACAGTACCTGAGTAGCATCCTCCCTTTGCTGAGCCTAGCAGTAAGGTCCTTCTGGTCCTGTTAATAATCTCTGCTCAAATCCTGTGACACATGAGCTAGGTTCTATCAAAGCTGAGCAGGCTGGATGAATCCAGCCAGGTGTTTAAGCTAATGCTTCATAATGCTACATTGCAATTAATATCCTGATGGGCAAGATGTTAAAATAAAGGCTGTGTGGCCTCTATTGATTCTACCCAGAGCTTTTTAAATTTCCCCCCCTTATGGAAGCCTTACATGCAAAGCCTTGCACTGTGCCTTTCAACTTGGACTGTGCATCAAGCCTCACAAAGATTGGGTGCAGCTGCAAGACTGCTGGAGGGGTTTTATCCTCACATCAGTTGGAGCAAGGGAAGAAAAAAAAAAAAGAAGGTAAATCACAGAGCCAGCAACTTTCTTGGCGTCTCTGGGATTGCAGCTCCTCCTGCCCCTCCGGCCTTCAGAAATGTACTCGGCAGAGCTGCCCACATAGAAAAACAAATGCATCCCAAACCAAAACAAACAGAGTTGGGTGTTGGTAGTGAATGGGCCAACACTGTGTGCTGGCGTCATCTCTGCCCACTGCCAGCAGGTTGTCATAGGAACAGCTGGGTTATTTTACAATCCAGCTGTGGAGCCAATTCTCCAAATGAGTAGCCTGGAGGGAGGAGAGAGGGGCGGGCAGAAGGGAGTTCTGCTGCATTTTCTGGTAACTGAAGGGAGAGGGAGTATTACTGCAGAGAGGGAGGGAAGGATTACCCCTGAGTGCCATCTATCAGAGCCTGAAACCACAAATAGTCATCTCCAGATAGCTGCCTCTGCTGTTAGCTGCATCTGGGAATTAGGAGCTGCCTTGTGGGAGAAGGGGGATGAAGAAAAGGGTGACTCTTCTTTTTGAGTTGAGGCTGATAACCTGTGTATCACAGCATGCTGTTTTCCAGTGATTTTTGGCTTGCCAGTTGCAGGCAGTACTGTGCCCCTGTACTGGGCCCCACCATGCCATAAAGTTGGAGCTGATCAAGT
The DNA here is from genome assembly GCA_013396835.1 of Psilopogon haemacephalus. NCBI lineage: Eukaryota > Metazoa > Chordata > Aves > Piciformes > Megalaimidae > Psilopogon > Psilopogon haemacephalus. Next base: position 141,107 of record VWZI01002426.1, on the reverse strand, counting down.
AATGGGTGTTTGCTCACCAGGAGAAAGTTTCATCAATGTTTCCCTTTCCCTCTGTGAAATATTTGTTACTCTTGTTTCCTTTTTGGAAGCTCCTTGTATCCTGTTTTGAGGCTACAGAGCACTGAGGGCACTGCGAGTACCTAGGCAGAGGCTGTTGTATCAAAACGAAGGAGCTTGGTCCGGTGGCAGGATGTTTGCTTTTAAAGCGAGCTCTAAGCCTGGTGGTTTAGCAGGTCACGCCGTTCTTGTGTTTGATGAGTGTCCTGCAATGCAGAAGAGCCCGCAGCTGTTGTGAGAACAAAAGTAGTGCCTTGGTTTGATACAGCTGGGGCTGCGGCTCTCCTAGAAGGGGAACTTAGGCAGGCGCAAGGTAAACCAAGCCTGCAGGAGCACTCACGGCTCAGCAGTGAAAGGGGATAAGGTTTGACTGGAGGCTTTAAGGTAAGCAGCTCTCTCGTGTGCCATGTCCAGGGCGTGGTTACACCCAGCATGTCCAAAATGAGACACCCCCTTCGGTTTTAGCTGCGTTGGTGTTAGAAGCGGGGTCTCGGTGGCGAGGGCCGCAGACGCTGCTAACGCCGCTGTGCCCGGCAGAGGGCGCGCCCGGGCAGGCCCGTGCCTGGCGCTGGTGCCGGCAGCTGGCAGAGCCCCGACCCGCGCCCCCCCGGACTGCCCTCCGCGGGTTGCTCCTGCCGCAGATCGAAGCTGAGCACTGGGGAACCGCTTCGGGAGACCCCCGGCCATCGAGCTCCTTGCCCCTGGGGAAGAACACAGGGGCTGCGCTGGCAGTGTGCCCCAAGGCTCTACAGAAATACTCCTTGGATCAGTCACAGGGAGGGATGTCCAAGCAAGAACTCAGCATGAATTCTGTGCCGGGATAGGTGGATTAAACTCCTCTAGAAACCAAGTAATCTGGCTGCTCTGATAGGCCTGGGTGGCTCTGGAGACTCCGTTGCCAGAGCTGGAAGGACAAGTCCAGTCTTATTGCTTGATTTTGAAGTGATGGGTGCGTGACAGAAAAGAATCACAGAATGTCAGGAAGTGTAGAAGTCTCTGTCATCATGATTTTGCCCTTTGTTGGAATTCAGAAAAGATACTGAGCCATTTTCCCACAGTTGGTGTTTTTATTTGTCTCGTACATGGATTGATGCTGAACATGCTGACTAGGGCCTGGGGCAGGTTTTAAACGGGTATGTCTGTCCCGTACATTAAAATATTAATAACATATTAATTAACATATTAAAATATTGTTTCTGAATATTTTAATAAAATAATAGATCAGAGTTGCAAAGAAAGATTTTTAGATGCTGCAGTACCTTCTTCCATCCCTCTTGCTTTCTCTGTTCTTCTGTCATCTCTCAGTTATCTCTGTTGACCCTGCTAGGTAACATCCTTTAGGGAGTCACTGTCACTCCCTTTAGGGAGGCAGTTGGCAAGGCTTTGAATACTCACATCTAGAGTAGCTACCAGTATTTGGGCTTCTTTGCCAGTGCTTTTCCAAGCTTGTGAGAGAAGCTCCAGTAAGAACTTCTGGCTTTAAATTCTTTGCAGGATTTGGACTTAACAATAAACCCACCTATTTTAATAAAGTGAGTTCTGGGATTTTTCAGTAGTGCAGTTGTAGACCTGGCCCCTGTGCTGGAGGAGTTATTTACAGATGAGAATAGCACTGGAGAAGAGGTCAGAGTTTGGCCCTTGAATATACAAACCACATTCTTTGCCTGCCATCTAAACTGCCACTCCAGTTATTTCCATGTTTTCAAGATTCCTCTTTTACAGAGATTCCTCTTTTCTCATTGTGTTTTTGGTCTTTACTGCTTTGGGAGCGTGTTCGAGGAGGCAAGCTTGCAGGCAGTGACTAATGAAGTTGATCAGATGTCTTTCCATGATGAGACAGCCACCAGTGTGGAAAATACTGCACTTTTTCTGGGGGAAATTTTGTCTCTTGCCCTCTGCTATGGGGAACCCACTTTCTTGTTCTTCTTTATTTTAGCCTTCAGCAGAGGAGGAAGATTTAGGGGGTTTCAGGCAAATAACATTTTTTTTCCCCTAGAGCTTCAGCAGATTCTCACCACTGCGGCATTGGGGTTAGACTTTGTTTCCAAGTTATCCTCAGTCTCAGCTGCTACAAATTCACCTCGATTCATCTCCTCATGCAACCTGTCACCCTGATGCTGTGCCAACAATTGGCAAGACCTGCTAACCATACCACTGTTGTGAGCAATCCTTTGAGCCAAGTGACTTGGTTGGAGCTGTGGCACCAGGCAATATGATGAAAACAATGGCAGTGAAGGTCCCACCATGGTGATGTCTGGGCGTGCTGGCAGGTGGCTGTTGCCAGTGCATGAATCTACTCTTGTGATATGTGCAATGAGAGCAGCAATTGCTAGGACCTTAGATTTTGCATTTGTGCAATGCAATACAACTGACTGCTTGCAATACAACTATATGGGGCTTTTATTCTTCAAATGTTCATGTTGATAGGTAACAGCACTGTCCATCTAAAGATGAAACATTGAAGCTGGTGCAGAATGTGGGAAGGAAGCAGAGAACAGAGAAAATGAAATGTGTACCGGGTAATTGCAAGACGTCAGTGATGGTGTAACTTCGGCTGTTATGAGGAATACCCTCCCTTGATGTGGGTTCAGGGAGAAGCAGGCAGCTGAAAACATTGTTGTCTTGTGGAATTACTTGGGCTAAGCCTGATCCACATTGGTACTTTAAGGGTGACCATGTGGTTACTGGAGCCCCCCTGTGCTCCAGTGTTTCCCCAGCAATTGATGATTTCTTGGCCAGGTGAACCCAAGGTCCTGGAAAGAGAGCCAGCATTTAGCATCCAGGCTGCTGTGCCACTGCTCCTGGCAGTGGCAGTGGTAATGCCACTGCAGGGAACCCACACAACAGTTTGTGTGTTTGCTGGCCATCTCCTTCTGCCTTTCAGGTTCTGTCTTTTCTTAAGTGGTACTGAGCAAGGCGCTTGTGGTTGATGATGGATCTGAGACTCTTGTGTTTGCATCTCCAGAAAATGAGGAGTCTGGCATTAGGGCACTGCTTGGCCGCACTTTCAGACAGAACTGCCCATGTATAAAGGAGCATCAGGTACTCCAGTGCATTGTTAGCTCAGGTGTTCCTCAAACTCCTGTGTTTGAGGATGTCGTGTAAGGAGTTCAAATGCTTTTCTGGAAAAATGATCATTAACAGACAGTCCTTCAGGGACCCTGAACATTTTTCTTACCTTGAACTGGAAACACAGACAGGAGTGATGTTGCTGTGTCTTGGTGTTTGTTGTTCTTCCAGGCACCAAGTGTATCACTGGCTTTCCACTAGTAAAGCATTAGAAAGTAATTTTGTACCAAATCACAGTATATTCCTCTTCCTTAGATTGCAGAAGCTTTTCTGCTTGCAAGTTTTTTCAGTCTCCTAAACTAGGCAATTAAAAGAAAAAAATATTATTTTTTTTTTTAGGGAGACATCATCAGGTCAAGATTTGGCCCTCCAATGTAGGCTTTAGCTAGTAGGAGGTGTATTGGAATGAGTGATCAAAAATAAAGATCAAGTGAACACTTTCTTGTAAGAGCCCAGATGTGCCTTTGCTCATCGTGCTTGCAACCTCAATATTGCAAGCATAAAATCCAGCAAAGGAGAGTGGCTTAAAAGTATGGGCAAATGTGAAACTAATTATCTTGATGTCATCGTCTAAGCTGAATGAAGTTCTGAGAGGAAACAAACATTTGCAGTGAAACATAGCATGGATCTAACCAAAGTCTTTCAGCTTCACTAATAATCTGTAGTGCTTCTTTACTGAGTGAATGACCTCTTTAAAGCCGAGGTTGTGTTTTGACACTGCCAAATCTGCACAGTTAAGCACAGTCCTGGTTTTCCAAAGGTCTTCTGCCACAAGGGCTGGGCCAGACTCTTTCTCTCCCTCCTATCCAAATGTTTCTTTGTGCAAGCAATCGTGGTAGGTGTGTGTGTCAACTAAGCATGCAGCTGCACGCATGGTTTTTCCTGTTACTTTGGACTCCTGCCTTTTAGAGATCAGGCCACGAGTGATTATAGCTTTTAAATCTACTTTGCAGCGAGTCTGATTTCTGAGGGTGCCTTCACTTCCAGAAAAGGCTGGTCAATGGATTTGTCTTTAGATAAAGACATTTCTATGCTCTGCCCTGAGTGGAGCCTGTTGGCTGCAGGGAGGATTGTAGCTGCAACTATGTCTGCTGCTAAATTCCCAAGATTCCCACCAGCACCCTCGTTTAAACATCCCCCAGCCTTGCTATAAACAAGTGAAAGACACTCACCCTGCACCCTGGCTGGGGCCCAAGAATATTGAGCGCTTTGGCTGAAGAGAGAAGAGGGTGCACAGAAAACAGGGTCAGGTCATGAATCGTCTCAGTGAGGATGAATGTCCACCATCAACAAAGGCAGGCAAACCTGGGGTCACTGCTTAACAAATTATTTATTTCTCATTGAAGTTACAATGTGCAGGTGAGCTGGAAAGGTAGCGAAGTACCACTATAAGCCTTCATGCACACAGGGCACCTCCTCACCATGTCTTGTTGCAGCGAGATACCTGTAGGGCTGTGGATATAATGTGTGGGCCTCTCAGCTCTTTCTGGCCAGTTTCCTAAGGTGACAAAGCCTGTGTAATCATGCTGTTTACCAAGGGGCCCTTCTGGCAACTTTTGAACATGCTGGACAGTTTCAGCTGATTTTGAGAGAAATTTCCAAGATTGCTATGTTCCTACAGACTTTTACAGGTGAACAGAAGACTCAGGCCCAAATCAGCACCATGCCATGGGTGAGGCATGTAGAGTGCAGCTGGGATGGACTCTGGTGTGGCAACTGTGACCTGGTGCGGGGTGCATGTGTTGGTACAACAACCAGCACACACATGCACCGAGACTAGCCAGAGCAGTGAATGGGAAGATGTGGTGGCTTGGCAGTTCCCTGCCCCCCCACACCTTGAAATGACCCAGGCCAGAACTCAGTTGGATGAAAGTTAAGGATATTAAGCTTCATATTTACAGCTTTGCACAATATACAAGCAGATATTTACAGATATATACAGTAAAAAGGTAATACAGAAACACCACACCCCTCTCAGAGATCAGGGTCCTTAAGAGGGGTTTTCCAACCACCCTACTACCTTCCCCCACTTCCCAATCTTATCTCACCATCTGTCTTATGTGCCAAATAAGCGAAAGTAGATCAGCCAGGGGACTAGCAGCAGGAAAGAAGTTAATGAAGTTATGCAGATTATTCAGATCCAGCTAAGGCAGGGAGAGAGATGCAGCATCAGCATCAGCACAAAGTGGTCTGTCTTATCTTTGTTTGGGTTCTAAATTTTATAAATTTTTCAGTAACCTAAGAGTGAAGTAGAATCAAACTTTGTTTTCCTTTCTAATGCTATAGTCTAATTCCTTATTTAAAGGAATTCCTCCAGTTGGTTCAAACCAGCACAGAAGAGATGAAAAGAGAAAGCCAGGATTAAAGCTGTGCAGGAGAGGCATACAAAGGTAAAGGACACCAATGTGGAAATAGGTTCACCAGCTGTTCTCTTCTGTTCCAAGATCCTTATTCAGACCAGGTTGTGCTGCTTAACTCCGTAAAGAAATCTAGACAGTGTGTGCTCACGAGTGGAGATTCAGATACACCTCTGCACTTTCATGCACTGAGCGTGAGACTTACTTGGTTGGCTGCATCTTAAGTTCCTCTTTAATTAAGTTTGAAAATGGTGCCTCCATCCTGGAGGACATTGAGGGTGTTTGAGTGCGGCCTACTTGGCAAGTTTCCAAAGTGGCATGGCTTCTTTATTTGGGAAGTCATCAGTGCCTTGTCTGTGTATGGTGTCCTCTTGATTCAGGCATATGGAAGAACAAAGACTAGGGGGAATCTACATGGCAGGTGAAGTTTTCCTTGGGTGCTGTTCATGGACCCACAGACTTGTGGTTTGGGGTTTTTTTTGGGTATAAACAACTTCATACCCAATCAAAAACTACGGTTTTTGCCTTGTGGAGTATTTTAGCACATTACTCTGGAAGGATTGACTATAGTTCTGTTTTGCAAGGTGACTTTGTGCTGTGCAACTGATATGGGTGGATCATTGCCATTAACTGCACCCTCTGGGGGTTCATCCTTTGTGTCACACTGCAGCACTTCTCACCTGGGCAGGTTTGCTGGAATATCTGTGTGCTCTGTGATTATGGGGTCACTTTGACCAGTTACTCTCCTCTCCGAATCCGGAGTGCATGGCCTTTTGTCTGTGACTTGAGGGTGTAGTCAGTCCCCTCTGGTCACCATGCCTCCTACTTCTGCAAGGTTACACAAGGAAAGCTGAAACCTTCTTGCCAGAGGCAAGGGAGCAAATTCAGTCTTCAGCAAAGCTGGAACAATGAACAGCTCGGAGAAGGTGTGCTTCCAGGACACATGCCAGCACTGTACCAGCACCAAGAGACTGTGGCTGGTTTACAGAAATGCCACAGGCGAAATGAGAGCTCTGGTAATTCACAGGCTCCCCAGGTTTGACAGGCAACTATTCAGCCTCACCTCTTGTATAATGCCAGCCCCTTCATTTCATGTAGTTACCCCTGTCCCACACCCAATAATATGTGTTTGCCAGAAGTGCTTTGGGGAAGTTAACCAGCCTCAGTGCGGAATCAGATGGAGACAGGGAATGTACTACGTCCATGGGTTGATCAGCCACACTCTACTGAACAGTACTTCTGATCAGAAATTGCCTGCTCACAGCACCCTGCTGTGGTGCCAGGAGACTAAGGAGATTTTGAGTGGCCTGTGTTTAGTCCCTGGGACTACAGTGGGATAAAGGCACTTTATTCTCTTTGAGAAGCTAAATAGACTGAACTTACCATGGGGAAAATAGTGCAGTTGACAGCTATTGGAGTTGTCTTCCCCCTCCAACCCCAGGGTCAACACACCTTTTAAAGCAGGGAAGCTTTTGCCAGTGCTGTTCCCTGGTGTCACATACCTTCCTTTACCCTTACCCAGCATGTCCTTCTCTGAGTGTCCACTGTGAGGAGTCAGGCTGGATTTTAATTCATGTTCCCCAAGAGAAGTGCTTGGAGTCAATTTATTTGATGCAGGGTGCATGTTGAATCAGGAAGGGACAAAACCAGCAAAAAGAGGAAATCTTTTCTGAGTTGAAAGGACCAAAAGGAACTAATCAGTACAGGGAAATGGGCTCTCTTGTCTACACAGATGGTGTATGAAAGAGAAAATAAAGTGTTTCAGAAGGGAGAAAGGAAAGAAAGGTCCTTGCAATGTCCCTGTCAGTACCAGAATAAATTTCTGAGAAGAGCAATGGGAAACAATAGCAGCAGAAAGCTGCCAGAGTGATGGCAGAGCAGAGCCTTAGGAGCAGATCTCTTCCCGACTAAAGGCTGCCAGCTCTGGACCTTTGTGGTTAGTTTGCTTTGGTGAACCCAGTAACTGCTGGCATCTCCTTGTCTTTCTGATCCGTGGACTGCTTGCTAAATAGGCCTCGCCTAGTGGTGGTACTGAAGGCAATATCCCAGCATGGATGTAGCTGAGCCACTGGATCAAACACTGGGCTTGAATCAAACCAGCCTTGTTTTGGAGCAACTAAACTGTCCAGTGGGCTGGAAAATGCTCTGGGGAACCTTGAACAAGGTTGCTAGAGAGCAAAGGAGCAGAAATTTTTTCCATCCAAAAAGGATCCAGGCAACATCTCCTTACAGTAAACAGAAGAAAGCCTTGCAGTTCTGTGATCCTTAAGCATAAGGGGGAGTGGATGAGGCTGCTGGGAGCAGGCTGACATCCCCGGGAGGTTTTATACTGACAGAGCACATCTGTAGAGAAGAGCTGCCAGGCTGTCGTGCAAACCAAGTGGGGGACTATCTCATGCTGCAAGCACACGCTGTCTGCCTCTCCGGGGGGCTCCTCACACCTTCCCGAACATGCCTGCAGGCAGGGAAGCAGGTCAAATCCTTGGCATTACTAACAGCAGACCTGACATCTGTGCTGGCCAGTGGAACGGCCCAGGCATTCGCTTTGTTTATTTTCCTTCTGCCTTTGGTGCTCTTTGCAGAAGAAGCCCTGGGTGTGTTGCTAACACACTGCTCAGGGTAAGCGCTAAACCAAACTCCCACTATTCTGAGGAAACCAGCTCAGGCATTTTTTAAATAACTGCTGCTTTTCTGTGATTTTTGGACAAACTGAAACCAAACCCTCTTCCCTGACACACTGTTTTTGTCTGCTGTGCTGCTAGGCTGCTCTGTGCAAATCTCCAACATATTGATGTGCCCTGATTCTGCTCTCACTTGGCCTAACTTGACACTTTGGAGTAATTTCATTAATGTCAGTGGAGACATTTCCTCTTTATGCTGGCGCAGAGCTAATTTGGATGTCAGCCTCACCATACATAGAGGAGAACTGGAACTGTCCCCTGCTGCAGCTAGCAAGAACTGTGCAGCAGAGGTGAACTTGCTGGAATGCAGAACGTGAGCACTTAACTGCTAGGGACTAGGGAGGGCTGCACTCCTTCCTCTGGCTTGCAAGGTGGCTTTGGCGGGTAGCTGTTGATTTCTGCAGTATGTTCTCTATAGCACAAGGGAAACAGACCTTTTCACTGACTGTGGACTGTTTGGAGATGTTCTTCAGAGGCACCTGCTCTCTTCCTTTTGCTCTCCTCTTTCAAACCCACTCATACACATCTTGGTGGCTGTTATCATGAGCTACTCATTCTCATGACAGTAGAGCTCAGAGTGTTAGACTTTTTAGAGTATATTTTTAGCTGAGCTTCTTTCAAGAGTGGTTGAATAAATGTATGTCCTGTGTCTGGAGATGATTTCTTGAGGGCTTAGACTGCTGACATGCTGAGCAGAACTCTGGTGAGTCTGGCAGAGGGTAGTTCATTGATCCCTCTGAGGGTGTTGCAGGGAGGGTGCTGGAGTGGGTGTAGCTGGTGATATGTATAGGCAGCCAAAATCTGGTGTTGTAATGTCTGAGACCGTCTGAGTTTGGAAAAGGCCCCGATGATATCACCCTGCAGAACTGTTAAGAACGGAGTGCAGGAAAGGAAATGTTCAAAAGTTCTTTCCAAATCTGTAAAGGAGAGAAATAAATTACTGCTCCTTCTCCCCATCTTCACTGCTCTGTTTGGAAGTGGCTTTCATTCACCACCAGGCATTGAGACAGTCAGTTCTTTTTTTTTTTTTTTTTTTTTTCTTTTCTGCTGCTACCATCTCTGTACCACATGAAGCAGAGAGTGCCAAGGACAGAGAGTGCAAGAGCAGTGGCTCTTCTGCACAAGCTCCCTGTGAGGACATTGAGTTCTGCCTTATCATTCTGTAGTTTTGCTTAATTCACTTCTAGAATTGATAAACAAGCATTGGTGCTTTCAGTGCCGCTACAGAGCATGCAAAAAAAGAGATTGAGTTCTGCAGGAGCTCTTCTGTGCTACTTCTCCTTTGTTGTGGCTCTCTTTCTGCAGCTTTCTGTATCCCTCAGCTGCCCTGCATGACTGCCAGACCCCACCTGAGCCCCTTCCAAGTCCTGCCTTGGAGGCCTGGTTATCTGCAAAACCGTCCCTGTTCCCTGAGGCTGTGGCCAGAACAGCAGAGCCTCTCTACTCCACCCTCTGGAGGTGGAGAGCAAGACCATGCAGAAACCGCTTAGCTGCTCTCAGCTCTGCTTTTTAAATGTGATCCACCCACTCACAGGATCCCTGGGAGGATGGGAAGGAGAAGCCTGAAGCTGGAGCCAGTAAATGTGAGTTAAGTGAGCAATACACTGCACAGCACAAGGAGTGTGAAGAATGATGTCAACCGGTGACTGCATGAACTGGGAAATTATCTTTGCGATTTTTCTCAAACCAAAATGTGGAGAACATGTGGAAAACATTTCCCTCTAGAGCTTCATGTGGCAGGACCTGCAGACTGACAGGGCTGGTGTGTTGTGCTAAGAACAAGTGAAAGCAGGGTCTGTTAAGATGCTTTGACAGGTGGAGCTTTCTCTTTTATCCACTTGCTTGTTGTTAATGCACAGTCTTGCTTTCCCCCTTCCTCAGCACTCAGGAGCATGGGCTCACTTCTTCCCACCATCTGTGATGGATGAGGTCAGAATGGAGCCCTCCTGCTTGCAAAAGAACCAGCATCGTGAGCAATTCGAAGAAGGGGCAAGGCAGATAATAACCTTTGTCTGTGGCTTTCATAAAACCTAATGTCTTGGAGTCACCTCTTCCAACATGGACATTAGTCTGCAGACTGTCTGAAAAAGGGATTGTGCTAGTTTGTTTATGCTTGTGAGCATCAGCTTGGTAGCAAGCATGGTCCTACTCTTATGGAAACAGAAAGACAAGACACTGAATTGACTTTCCAGTAACTTTCACTGATTTTTGGAGTGCAGCCCAAAGGACAGCAATGGGGAACAAGTCAGGAGGGAGTCTGTGTTGCACTGGGGCTCCAGTAAAGGTCAGTGTGATTTTCCTCTCTGAGGAGGGGAGTGAGAGTCCTCCTCTGAACAGTTCACCAAATATTGTGGTGTGAATTTGGGATACTGGAGCTGTTGACAGACTGGGGAGATAGATTGAGCATAGTGCTAACCGCTTCAGCCAAAAGATGACTAAGGTGGGGGAAGCATTGTTGTCTCCAAACATCTGTGAGGAGATGGAGATTATGTTACCAAAGGAGAAAATTTAGACCAAGCATCAGGAAAGTACTTTCTAGAAGTGACCCGTGTCTCCCAAGGGAGGGGGTGGGAGTCCTATATCTGGCAAGATGGTAACAACAATAAGTAATAACAAGTCAGTCTGATTACTTGCCATTTAATGATAACAAATAATGTAAAATGAGTCTTTATAAAGAAGTAGAGTTCTCTGATAACAACCAAGTGCACAAGCCAGAGGATGAGCAGGGTAGGACTTGGGGGGTTTCTGATACTGGCAGAGTGTACCTGGGAGTTCTGCTGACATCCTTAAGCTGTCAAGCCTATTAGACTTTTGTTCACTCACTGCTTTAGAGCAGAGTTAAGTACCAGTCCTGGGCCCTTCTCTGAGATTTCGAATTTGAAGATGGAGTCTGATACAGCCATAATCAGTTTGTGTTTTATTTTCTGGCAATGAGATCCTAGAGACCTCTACACTCTCATGCTCCCATTTCACTCCCATGCTATTTGAAGTGGAAGGATCTCCTAGCAAAGAATGTAGAAAGGCAAATGTATGTTTTGGATGAAAGCTTTTCTGTGATGTGAGCCGAGGGCTGGAATGGGGTCTTTATAATAGACAATCACATTCAGGAATATGTGAGAAGCATCTCCTCTGAGACTCTTGATACCTTGGCCAAAAGGAGCCTTGCCTACAGAGCAGGCAGAGATTTGAGGAGCATCTGGGCCTATGGGCCCAAGTGAGCCCCAGACACCCAAATTACAGGGCCAAGCCCTCAGATCTCTCTGCAGCTGGTGTCTTGGTAAAAAGGCTAGTACCAATTCCTTGTTTATACACCACTCAAAAACATGAGGTTGAGACCAAGGCTCTTTAGCGTTTTGAGACTTTCGATTTTGGTAAATGATGAACTCTTTATTTGCTTTGGTAAGCCTGGAGCAAGATGGCAGCATTTTGTCTTTTTTGCAAACTCAAAAGCTTGATTTTGTCTATCATTAGCTGTAGAGCCAGCCCTGAAGGGTTAAAAGGTGAAATATTTTTTTGCATGTCCCCTTGCCCACTTCATCTGTTGATGACGATCTCTTAAGTGGTAGTCACAAAATAAGAGGGGAAATATGACTGGAAGGGTGCTGGGAGAACTACACTAGGCTTGTGCATCACCTGCCCCACCAGTGGAAGGGGAAATGGGTGACTCAGGGCCTGGGAGTGCAGCAGGGACAAGAGAGAGGTGGAATCTGCCTTATGGGTTCCTGACTGAAGAGTGGTTGAATGCTATCCACAGTAGTGTCTCTGTGTCCCCCAACAAGATTTGCGAGTGACGAAGGAGAGGAGTTTTGGGCCCAGACTTACAGCCTCATGGAAGTGTCACACCAGAGGACACTTGATTGTGTGAATGTGAGACACAGGAAAACATGGGTAAGAAAGACAAGAAAGGGGCTGCTGGTTGAATTAGTTTTTTTATCCTGCAGGAGGTTTGTTGGAGCACAGACACATCTGCACAAGGAGTTCTCTCATATTCCATGGGGAAGCAAGCACAAAGGGAAAATAAACTGTGAGAATCAGTCACTGCTTACCAGCCAGAGCAGCAAAACTCTTGTCCACAGTTATCCCAAAAGAGGCTGCATTGTTTCAGAGACACTTCCTCTCCCCAAGCCCTGCTGCCTTCACTCCTTAACCAAACTCTCAACCTGCTCCTGCCAGGAACTTCTTAAACTTCCATACAGAGCTTGGGGAAGCTGAGCACCGAGAATGAACAGTGAGTGCTGGCTGGAAGGGATAGCCAACCTGGGCAGGAGGAACACAGCATACTGGACCCAGCTGGAAGTTCTTGGAGGCTCACTGTTCCCCTAGACTTATCCCAGCATAGCCTGGTCTGGCACATGTGGGATGGATTCAAACTCTATGTTGCCTATAGGGTCTTGCAAGGATGCTTCCAGCTTGCCCTGATGTGTAAGTCATACCTCCTCTTCCTCCATGGCCTTCATTGTCCAAAGACTGTCTTCTTCCTCTTTCTCCTTTGAAGGGATCAGTTCCCTGTGTACTTGAGACTGAAAGAATGGTAGCAATACCCAATGCCCTTGACCTCATCTTTCACCATAAGAACCCTTACGGCTCATCGGGAGCAAGCTCAGTACATGGGAATGGATCATATACTGTAAGACCAAGTGCCAAGAAGAGTGGGACAGGGTGGGACACTGCCAGCCTGCAGTGGCAATGTACCTCCTGTGGTGGAAAAACTGATGATCTGCTACAGAGACATGGGGGGAGCCACAACCTGCAGCACGCACACCTCGAGAGTCCTGTGAGACCCATTAGCAGCTGCCCCTTGGGTCTGGCTGGTGGATGGCCTGGCTGAGAGATAGCCACCCACTCCCACCAGCCCCACCTCTCTTTTGTGGCTCCCTAAACTAAGCGAGCCTGGGTAGACCTGAGCTCTCCTGTACTGAAATGACTCCGCTGTTTGGCTGCTGGTGTGACACTACTCAGAACTGTCAGCAGAAGGCCAAACTGATCTTCGCACAGCAAGGGGAACTACCACAGCCAGCATGGTCCTGCACACCCCAGGGAACCTCCCTACAGCATCAGCCAGCGTGGCTCTGCAGACCGCTGATGCGAATGGCCATCCTGCCAGCCTCCCTCACCTCTGCTGCTAGGGCCTGGCCTGGTGCAGGGCCTGGGAGCTAATCTGTCTGAGGAATGACGGCAGAGCCCAAGGAGGCCTATGCTGGGAATGACCTGCAGCGGAAATCTCACCCTGTCCCTCTCTAAAGCAAACTTGCCCTGGGCGCCAGTAAGGGCTGTGGAGAACTGAACTCTGCAGCTGGGGAGACATCAGGGATTTGGCCAGGAGAGGTTCTTTCCACAGAGGCTGCTAACTCTGCGTGACCTAATCTGGGCTTGCTGCTTCTCTGTGCTGTGAGTCACAGTGTGCACAGTCCTTTGGTCACCGCGGCAGGCCGCAGGACTTCGCAGTGGCCTCCTGCTCCTCCTAGAGAGGAGGGCTCTTTTGGCTTGGCTGCCTCGTGCTGCTTGGCACTTTCCATTCATCTGTAATCACAGCCACACATCTGCAGACACAGTAGGTTGTCATCCTAACATCTTTCCAGCGTCAAGCAATATATTAGCTGACCAGGAACCACGCTGGCCCAGAGCGGTGCCTGCACGGCAGATTGCCCCAAAGGAGCCATTGACAGCTCCTAGGAACTGAAGGCCTTGGAGAGAGGCAGCGATTAAGGTTGAGGCAGCCTGTCTCGTCAAGGTAAAGCTTTACAGAACTGAGTGGAGGGAGAAAAACCACTTGGTTTGAAAATAAAGCAGAAGCCGATCACTCATTGCAAGGCGAGCGCTGCCTTCCCCATCAGCCTTCCCAGCACCCACGGAAAAGATGTTGCCATAAGTAAACCCAGACCACCAACTGCAGGACTCTCAACTCAACCCTAGCCCACACCTATTGGGGCAGCTCAGCTCTGCGGATTCCCAAGATGCAAGCACTGGGCCACGGGTACCAGATTAGCTCTTTTTTATTTCCTTTCATTTAGCAGAATCCTGCAGAGCTGGGCAGCTGCCAGTCAGTCTGTCAAGATGTGAACTATTTTGGGAATTTTTATGATGGAACAATATTTTTTTGGTAAACAGACGGAAAGCTGTTAAACAGGGACCTTCACCTCACAGCTTCTGGTTCAACTCCTTCATTGCTGTGACACCACAGTGACTGTACTGTCCGCTCTGCAGAGCTCCCTTCATGGCTCCAGCAGGGGCAAAACAAATAGCAGCTTCCCTCCTAACCCCACCCCCTTTTAATGAACTTCTCAACAAAAATAAAAGGGGGAGGAAAAAAAGGAGCAATTTTGGTTTAAGCGGCAGAAGTGTTTTCTTGTGGACTTAACCCCTGCCACACCTGAAAGCAAGCTGTATATTGGGGTTGTGTGCCGCATTATCCAACCACGCAGCATCTAGCCACATCCCACGCTGCATTTCCTCGGGACTGCTGGAACGTGAATTCTACCAGAAGTGACACAGGCCTGACTGTGCGTGAAAGGAAGACTTCCTTTTTCAGTGTCTGTTAATAGGAAGCCCTGATGGAGTCACAGAGTGCACAGAGGAAGATGTTTGTACGGAAGAATTGAGCAGGGAAAGGAAGGGCAAAAACCTTTCCCGCTCTAAGATGGGGGTACTGCATTTCTCAGGAGAAAATTCATCAGGAGGCAGTGAATCCTTCTTGCTGCCACGGGCTGAAATTTGTTTCACGGTTCCTACAGATTGGCCGTGGCGAATCCAGTCTCACGTGGCAGGTATCTGCCCCAGCCTCTGGGGGAGCTGATTGATAGCAATCAATTGGAATGAGCCAAAACATTTGTCTGCTCTACACGTGCTTCATCCACGTCACAAAGGCAGTTTGTGGTTTTCCGAGGTTCCTGGAAAGTCCAGTCCAGCTTGTACAGCAGCGCTGGCTCGCACAGGCCCTCCTGGCAGCCTGTTAACTCCAGAGCATTCAGACAGATCGCTCAAGTCTCAAGGGATAGTGTTTGCTTCTGTCCTCTGCCCCTTGTTCCACTGTCAAATTCATCAAGGAGCTGTAGCTTCCCCCACTGAAAGCATGCACAATGGGATCATTTGCCTGCCTCATCCTGATTATGTCTTGGAACCTCTCCTGAAGCTCATTAACTGTTTCCAACTCTGAGACTCTGCTACTAGTGACTTTTTCAGAGGAGCCTCCAGTAAAGCTGCATGAGAACAACTGCATCTTCTGCCTGAATAGCTGCCTTCTCCTCTCTGTGGGCAGTTGCAAGCCCTGCACTTTCCTCTCTTGTCCTCCATTTTCCCTCAGGTTTCTTCTGTTTGCTTTTGTAGTCTCAGCAGTTCAGCT
Organism: Psilopogon haemacephalus; assembly: GCA_013396835.1. Lineage (NCBI taxonomy): Eukaryota > Metazoa > Chordata > Aves > Piciformes > Megalaimidae > Psilopogon > Psilopogon haemacephalus. The sequence goes on along the minus strand of VWZI01002426.1, from coordinate 125,604 downwards.
CAGACATTCCTGCCCCTTATCCTTCATCTGATTCTGACACTTCCTTTGATTCCTTCTATGTCCATTCATATGCACGACTCTCTTCTCACCTACAGGTCTTCAGCACCTTTCCAGGTCTGCTTTCCTATCCTACTCTTCCCTGCCCACTGCACAGAGTGGCTTTCTTCAGCTCTGTAGTCTGCTCTCTGCTGTGTAGGAGGAGAACTCACCTGGCCCCATGTTGGGAGTACCTGTGCAGTATGTTAAGGTAAAGAGTCCGAGGAGTGCTATGAGTATAAAGGGTGAACATCTCAGGAATTGCAGCAGTAGTGCTATGGAAGAGAGGTACACCTGTCCTCAAGCTGCCTGGCATTTAGGGCATCCCCATTCTGCAGCTGGATGTACAGAAGAGGATTTACTCAGGTCGTTTGGACCCCAAGTCAGCATTTTAGACAACTAAACTGGAAAAATCCCTGCAGCTTGTATCTCCTGTGATTACAGCTTCTGCCATCTGTCATAGAAGTTCCACTTCTGTTTTGTCGTTTGGCTTCCATCTCTTCACCCACTAACTTTCCTCTTTCTTCATCGCACTCCACAATTTAGCCCCATGTATTGAAGCTCTGTGTCCTTACCTGTCTGTCCACCCCACAGACAACATACTCTTCCCTAGTAAATATCCCAACTCTTCCCCAGGTTATCTTTTTCTTCTGATCTGGTTGCACGTTTCTGCAGGGTCTTATCTCTTTAGCACTCAGTAGCTTACCCAAATCAGTGTTGCTTATGCCTATCACTCCTGTTCCTCCTGCTCAGCCTCATTCCTCCTCTAAAGAAGGCATCTGCTGCAGTTTTATTTCTCCAGCTTTTATCCACTTTGGCCTTCCCCAGGTCCAGCTGCATGTTGTCTTCTATGCCAGCCTGGGAGCTATGCTTTGAAGAGAAAGGTCACCACACTGGAAGGGGGCAATCCTACCACAAATCACACCAATAGAATGTATTCTGCTTATGCTTGCCTTATGCCTCTCTGGGCCTTAGCCTACAGCTGTCCAGCTCTGTTTTTGGGTTTGTTGTTGTTTTTTGTTTTTTTTTTTTTTTCCATCAGAGATAGCTTTGTGATCCTCTGCTTGGATCTGAGCACTTGTTACAGGGAGGTGCAGCAGCAAAATACATGGGGTTTGTCCCAGCAGCCATTCTGCCGTGTCTTGGCTGCTACTACTTGTAGCTCTTGGCACTGGGCACCAAAAAGACCTTTTGCATCTCTGACTTTTGTGGTTGTTCCTTCAGTGAGGTGGCAGATAAATACACAAAGCTGGAAGGCAGCATACCCCTTCTGTGGCTGTGACAACACCCAACTGCACTATGGGGTCACTTGTGGGAGACCTCCCACAAAGGCATCTTGCACTTGGGAGAAGCAGGGAAGAGATCTTGAATGGTGACAGTGGCAAAAACAGTGCCCTGGGCAAGAGCTTAGAGTCCTGCCTCATCTTGGCTTGGTCTGCCTGTGCCTCCATGAAGGACATCCTTTCTCTCAGTTCCCAACCTGCAGGCATCTCCTGGTCCTCTGTTGTTTATGATAGTGCAATTTGTTGCCTTGGAAATAAGTACTGGTTTGTCCTAAATAGTTTCACAGCACAATCAAGGGAGAGAAGCAGATGGTTTTCCCCATCTCTTCTGTTGCATTGTCCATTATTCCCATCTACAGCTGGATGACAGAAATCTGTGGTTTGATTGAGTGCAAGTATCTGTGGCCTGGCTGCCTCTACCCCAGTAAGCTAAAGAGCCATGTTTCTGCTGGGATATGACATGCCTTTGTGTCTAGCATCACCATTTTGGCTTCTTGCAAGCAGAACTTGACCAAATGCCTAAAATAAGCAAGTTCTTGCTGACTTCGGTGGTGTCTATGCATGGTGGGCAGAAAGAAGGTTCAAAACCTGCAGTTTCTGTTTTCTGGGGTTTTGTAGTATCTCTCCTTATTCTTTCAGCCCTCTGCAAGCTCATTTTACTGTTTTATATGATGTACTTTGAACAACATACGCCTTGTACCCTCTGCAGACATTGGGGTTATCCTTTCCTGCAGCTCTTTTGGGCTTGAGCTCATCTGCAGTTTGGCAGCAGCTGTGCTAGGTAGGACTCGGCGAACTGGGTGAGGTCTTCACACAAGTGTCATTTCCTGGGAGCCATCTTCAGAAGAGCTGTTAGTATAGGGGCACAGCAAAGTCATGACTCTATTATGCACTTGGGGAATCAAAGAGCCGTGGGGACTCTATGGAACTAAGGAGCCTTTGGAATCTTCTAGCCATTTCAGAATCAGCACTTGCAAGCCAGAGATTAATTGCTTTGCAAACAGTTCTGCTTTCATTCCTCAGCCTTATCCTTTGTGATTCAATCTGACTTGTTTGAATTCTGTTCCGAGGCTTATGTTCTACCCAGCACTTTGCTGCTTGGGTGCTGTCTTTCATTGCCAGAGTAAATGGGAATGAGTAAATTTAGGCTGGAGGAGAACAGAATATTTCTTCCTTTCATAGCAGTAAGATCTCTGAGCAGCTTTCTAGTGGGAAGAGGGAGAGCTAAACCTTGATTGGCTTCAAGATTGAGCCTGGTTAGTTTATGAAGGGGAGGTTGTTAGAGCTTGTGGCTGGATTTGGTGATCCAGTCCCTCTCAGTTCTATATTTCTGGGAGTCAGCTTCGTTTAAAACTTGTTAGAAGTTAGCCTCGAGGTTTAAATGGTCTGAATTAAGAATGGAAAATGGAGCAGAGGCAATTGAAGATGTTGGTTCTTGGTTATCCTTGCCTAGCAGCAGGCGGGCTGCAAAGACAGGGAAAGTGAGGACGGGTTGTGGAAAGAAAATGCCTGCAGTTCAGTGTGGAGATGTGGCATTGTGAGGGCAAGGCAAAGCTTTGAGGACAGGCATGAGTGATGGGGCGAGGAAGGAGGACCAGTTGCAGTATTGGGGTAGGGGCTGCAGGCCCATGAGACATGGGAGGAGGAGAAAGGAAGAGAGTTGCCTTTCCTGCACAAACTATCTGGCTGTTTTGCTTATCACTGAGTTTGTCCTTTCTGCAATGAGTAACTGACTAAAGCTCCTTGTGCTGCACCATTAATCTGTGGCTTTCCATTAACAGGCAGGTGCTTGTACCCTGGGGACCACCATGCTGACTGCCAGAGATTCCTGGCACCAGGTACTATGGAGTTAAGCTGCCAGGCTGAAGTGTGCAAATAAACATCGAGACCTGTAGTAACAGCCCTGCTTTGTGTTAGTGGGAAGCACAGGCTCCAACTTCTTCCGATTTCTCACCTGTCCAGACTGGTACAGAGAGAAAATGCCTCTTGGAGTTGCAGAGAAAACCACACCTATTTACAGTGGATTCCCCAGGGCCCTCCTGTGGGGTATTAACCCTTCAGCCCTGGGCCCATAATCTCTCTTTGCCTTGGAGATTTCCCCACCATCGCTGGGGAAATCAGCTCTTCTCTCTCTGCTGCAAAGATTTCTCCTGTTTGTGGCCCAGGGCATTTGCCCATCCACTCCCTAGAGCAAGTCACTGCTTTCTCTTTCCTTTTCATCTGTACAGTTATCTCTGTCCTTTGCATAACTGTACACTGGGGCTCTTTCTGTGTGAACCAGGCTTTCTGTCCCAGCTTCTTCCCCTAGAAAGCAGAACTTGCTCTGCTGTGTTTAAGTTGGACCTGTGATCATGTCTCTGTGTTTGTCTCAGACCTCACCGAGTTTCCCTGAGATACCAGCTCATCCCTCCCCCTTAAAATACCCTTGATCTCTTTAGACTTCTTCCTGGTCTCACTGTTTGCTTTCCCTCTTTTCCCTGGTTTCTGGGTTTTCTCGGAAGGAATCCCGTGCTCTGGCCTCCTCAGGCTGGAGTGTTGTGTTGTTGTTTTCCCCTTCGTCGCTATGGGCAGGGATTTCAAATACTGAGCCAAGGGGAGGGAGGGAAGAAGAGAGGCAGTGACAGAAGGAGGGAGTACAAGGGGAGGGATGAAGAAAGTCAGGAAAGTCAGAAAGCAAAGCGTGCAGGGAAGCAGAGTATGGAAGAGACAGTGGAAGAATTAAATGGGAAGGAGGATAGAGGGCATTATGGAAAGAAATTGTTGTTAATAAATATCAAGGAGAACTTTTGCAGTAGTTCTTTTATTAATAACACTGTTGTAGGAGATAGCAGTATCCAAATGAAGGCAAGGAACCACTCCCCTCCTCCTCCCCAATAATGCCTAGGACACAAGGCATAAGAGGTTATTCAAGCAAAGAGATTCTTTGGAAACTGAATGTCCAAGCCTACCATAGCCACTAGGAGCACAAGCTGCAGCAGAGAAAATGGTAGATGGGAATTTGGTGAGTAAGAAAGGAATGTGAAGCACAAAGACCCAGGGGGAAAAAAAAAAAATTATAGGACCTTTTTTTCAGTCAGTTGGAAATAGGAAGCCTGGGAGAGGGTTGACAGGTTTTCTGGGAACAAAGAAAGCAGAACAGCTAAGGGAGCTTATGGTATTGCAGAGGAGCTACATAAATTCTATGCCAAAAAGAAAAAAAAATCCTCTTCCCCTCCTCCCAAATAGTGCAGCTCAGCTACCACAGACAAGGCAGTGAGAACTTCTAAAACCAAAGGCTGGTGCCTTGGAAAACAGCAGTCCCCAGGGCTGGGCACCAAAACCGGAGGACCCTCTGCCAAAGACCAGAAGCTGTGTGCAGAAATAGGGGAGGGCAGAGAGTACCAAGGAACTGGGGACACAGATCTTGTTTTGATCACAGATAAACTGCTGGGGTGCTCATTAAGGAGCTGCAAGCCTGCACACCCACCTAATCTGCTACATTGCAGCAAGAAATCTGCCACTTGCTTTCCTTTGCAAAGGAAAATCATGCTCCTGGAGATGTTAGTATTTATGGAGTGTTTCCTGCTGTAAGAAATAACAGTAGGACATAGACTTTCAAAGAGCCAGAAGCAGTGTTTTTTCACAGGATCTTCTCTACAAGGCTAAGTGGTCATGAGATGATTTGTGCTGGCAGTGCTGAAATACTGGAAAGAAGTAGAAACCAAAGGCTCTGAAATCTCAGAAGAGTTTGCCCCTGGGAACCATGCAAGGGTGCTTTTATAGTAGGATGGAAACTAATCCAGAGAATATTTAAATGCCAATGAGTGAGTCTGGGTTTGACCTTTGGCTGGAATACTCTTGATTGCTTCTCATCATGTTTGTTGGGCAAAACTGGGGAGATACAGGCAGATAAAGTTACTGAAGAAATTAAGCCCCTTCCACATGAGCAGGGATTGCAAGGAACATAATGTGTCACTTTACAAAGAAGATAAATGGGGAAAGGATACAAATTAGAAAGGCCTGTAACTTTTTTTGGAAAGACTATGCATTTCGAAGTCTAAGCCAGTGCCTAACTGACAAAGATAAGAAGGAAATTCCTCTCTGGAGAGGTTGTTCCACAGCTGTCTGATGTATTTAACTGAAGGATTCAGCACTGCTAGGGTAAGATCTTGTGCAGCGTTTGCCAGTGCCAGTATCTAATCAGTCTTGTTTTTATAAACAAGCAGCCTGGGGATCAATCATTCTGTCAGCTTGTGTCCATTAGGATGCTGTCTTACTGCTGTGGCCGTGACTGCTCTGGCCTCAGCGCTGCCACTAGCCCAGACCCAGCTGCTTAGCTTCATTTACTTGGGGGCAATTTACGATCTTCTTACTCTTACTGCTGGTGTGATTTGTCTCTTTGTTCCCCAGCCTGATTCTCCAAGATGCCCAGAAGTAACTTTTTTTCCAAAGAAAAATCAGACTGGAAATGAGGTAGGGCTGCATTGAGGGAACAGCTCAATCACAACTGAATCATGGCTGCTGGGGGTGGTGTGATGTGGAGCCAGAGGTGGCTGAAGGGTGGCTACATCTTGACTTGCATCACCACCACCCTCCTCTGCAGGCTGAAGCTTTCTAGATGCAGATACGTACTGTACTGTGATGCACAGGAGTCTGAACATCTAAGTCCTAGGATGCATCCTCCAGTAGATGACTTTCAGTATTGACTATCAAAATTGCAGATAACCCTGAAAAATGAAGATCAGGAAAAAGGGAAGCAGATTCATGAGGATTTGTACAGTTTAGGTGGATGGGTGACAGGATGAAAATCATTGTTTCATGTGGTAAATATAAGATGGCAAGTGTGGGAGCAAGGAGCAGTCTGAGGAATCCCAGTTAAGCAAAGCCACAGCACAACTCTGAGTTTCAGTGAGTGGGAAGGGAATTATTAACCCTGTCAGCTGAGCATTGAGGCAATGTGGGCGGGAATTTTACATGTAGGAGGTCAATGTGGCTTTATGTCTGCCAGGCATGTCCCACGTGCATGTTGTTGTGCTAGTCTGCCCTGGAGAGATTGCAGAGAGAGGATGAACTGGAGTAGCTAATATCCAGACTAGGCCTAGAATATTGACTAATATCAAGCATATAAAACTGTGCTTGGATATGCAACAAAGATATTTAGGTCTAGTTCATCATTGATTTTCTTGGCCCCTGTGAGGTTACTAGAAGCTCATCTGCCCTGGTGATGGTGGCATCTGGAGAGTGTGGAGAGCAAGCAGAGAACTGTCATTGCTGGGATCTTAAATGTGCTTTGGATGCCTTTGGAGGACATGGCACATTAAATGTGGGGGACACTCAGAAGACTTGTTGATGGTGTGACTCTCATTTTTGTGCCATGGATGGGGCCATAACATCAAGAGTGAAGCTGAGAAACCTGTCACAATGGACTAGTACCGAGTTTGCCTTTTCTGGCCACCCTCAGAGGACACAGGCCTGCATGAGGCCACTTCTGCTGTGAGATGGCCACCAGATAATCCAGAAGAGAGGGGTGAGAAGGACAAGGATGGCTGCAGTGCTGTCACGTGGCATCCTGGCCTACACTTGGATCCAGCTGATGATCTACAAAATTTATCCATGTGGGAAAGGCAAGGAAACACACTGGCAGGCAGAAAGCAAAAACTTCCCAAGAACAGAGAGCAAGTCCTCTGCAATCAAACTCCTGTGTTGGTGCAGCTCTATTTCACTCTAGAGTTCACTCTGTTCCTGATAACTTCTTGGCCCCACTTTGTGTTGCAGGGGCTATATTTCCACATCCACGAGCCTTCACTTTCCACTCATCATTATTTTGGACAAAAATAATTTGTTTCATTTGAAAATAAAGTCATCTTCCAAGTGGCAAGGTACTGGCAGGTTTTTATTTCCTTTGTAGTGGTGCTTTTGCTTTTTCTCAGCCACTCCTGTCTCCTGTCATTCCCACTTGGTTGATTTGTCTTTGACAGCATATTTCCACAGCAGTGGCAAAACTACTGACTAGCCCTGGTAGGGCCAGCCACGTTTATCTGACGACTCTTCATCCTTCAGCAAGCAGCCTGTTGCTGGTGACTTTTCTGTTCACTTTTACCCACTGAAGCCACAAATTCTCCATGAATTCTTATGCCCTTTCTAGCTCAAATGAAAATATCTGAAAAGTAAACATGTTTGGTGTTTACATGGGGCAAAACTCAGCTTGGGGAGAAAAAAAGCAACCAAAACCAACAAAACCCACAACAGTTCAAGTGCAGATGGCTGCAAAAACGAGGCAAATTCCCCTGTGAGATGAGAGTTCCCAACTCAAGAAAGAGTGATGCAAGTTTGTCCCTTTAAACATGTGCGTAAGCACTGTCCCAAACTAGGATGCTTCCCTGGAACTAGTTCTTCAATACCTAAGTTAAACAAGTCCCAGTTAGGACTAACTTGGCTTATCATAATAATGGAAGTTCCATTGCCCCCAGGACCTGCAGAGGGGAAGCTGGAGAAGGAAATACATTGTAGGCTAAGGGGCAGGATTCAGCTATGCCCTGTCTTTCTGACCTTCTTCAGCACAGTCTCGGGTACACAGGTTTGAGATCAGTTCACCGCAAACACCCTGTGTGCAGCTGCTGGTAATACACAGACTGGTAGGTGTTGGGTCCCTGTCTCCATCCCGTGGGGGATGGCTGGGGTAAAGAGCACCCATGAAAAGGTCAGTAATCGAGTCTGGGGCTGTAGATTTCTATGTTGCAATGCGATCTCCCAGCTTTGCCCACTAGAGAAAAGGAAATGAAGAGCTCTCTTTCTTCCAGCCCCCAGCAGAGAAGGGGAAATGGCACTTTCCCACCTTCCCTAGGGCAGAGAAGAGCTGCAAGAGGAACCACGTGCTGAACTGGACCTTGCTCAGCCAGGTCATCAGCCTCTTCTGAAATCCCCCTGGTTTTCCCTATACCTTGCCTCAGTATGCCACAGTGGTGAGGGAGCTGCCATGCCCTGAAGACAACTTGCATGAATTGCTGGAGAGAAATATTTGCAATTGTGTTGGGATCCCTCCAGTTTAAGGCACTAGAAAAGTCTGTCCTATCTGATACAGGAAGGTAAAGGAGGGCATATGAGAAAAATATATCTCTGTTTGCACTTCTCCCTTCCCCCACCACCCCCACGATGATAAACATCAGGGTAGTATGCAAAGGTATATAGAAAGTATCCTCCCTCTCTGAAAACAAAAAGATAAAAGAACAATAGCATAAGGAGAGTAGGAATGTGTGCCATGTTCTGCAGAGCTGGGCTCTTACCTATAGGACAGCTTGAGCAAAGTATATCCTATATTGAACACAGGATTTCTGGTCCCCTTTCCTGCTCATCCCCAGCTCCCTTGCTGAACTATCTTTCTTGTGCTGAGACACAAATGAAAACAAGGCAAGAAAGTGCAGGTGGTGGGAATTTGTGGATAATGAATAGCATGAATTGCCAATGGTGAAAAGAAATTAAACTGGTCAATGCTGAAGGAAAATAATGACTGACAAGCCAGAAGAAGGAAAACAAGGTAGGATAAATGGTGCCTCTCTATGGAGCTGGGTAGGTGGGAAAAAAAGGTCAAAGAGAAGGCAATATTGCTCAGCTCCATGACAGACTCTTCTTCTCTGTAAAGACCTGCCCACAGAGCCCAAGGATGTGCAAGAGGTCTCAGAGGAATTTGGTGGTTGTGAGTCCTCACTGTGGTTGGTCCTGTAGAGGAAACATGTCTCATCTCTTTACCCATGTAGTCTGGCCATAGGATCAGGCAGAGGGAGCTGGGTAGTGTCACTCAGCCCATTGGTTTTGCTAACCATTTTAGTATTTTTAATTTTCAAAAAGAAAGGAGCATTTCTGTCCTGAAACCTTTAGGAGTAACAGCCCTAGAGCACACAGTCCCTGTGGCAGGTCTGGCATGGCCCTGTGGCTGTACAGAGCTTTGCTTCCCGGAACAGTTTGGCAAATGCAGGTGGGATAAAGACAGTGTAACAGAGAAAGAGTAAGGAGGCAACTCAAATCCATGCAAATAAGTTATCAGGAAGGCCCTGGTCTGCCATCTGTTTCCCCATCTCCACCTGACATCACAGCGCTAGAGAATGCTACAAGTGTGCCTGTGCCTTGTGCAATGTCCTTCCTAGGATGCCTCAAAAATTGTGTAGGGCAGGGAAACCTTGAAGACCAGACCCTTGAGTCCCCCTGCTTCTTCCTGGCTCCTGTCCACCCCAGTCAAAGGGCTGGATGTGCTGGACCTGACAGCCCTCGACTGGTCTATAGTGGAGACAGCATCGTGTGGGGCACGGATGGGATGAGAAGGAGGTCGCTTCCCATGGGGCACAGCAGTTGTGCTGCAGCCCTCTCTGCTCCTGTCTTTGTTGCCCATTGTGTGGTGGTGTTGGCGTCGGGGAGTCCTGATGACCCGCTCAGGTCCTTTGCCTCCTTGTTCCCAGGCGCAGGACTAAGGGAGCGGAGGGACGGCGAATAGTAGCGCGGCGCGGGGCTGGGGGCGTACGCGGTCAGGAGGTGCGAGATGCCGGGGAGCGGTGGTGCGGAGGGACCAGGGACGCCACAGGGGTGCTGGGGCCGCCGGCTGCGAAGGAAGCGGGGTGCCAAGGGATAGCGGCTCCGGAGTCCCGAGGTGCAGGCTGTGGGGATGCCGGGCTGTGGGGGCGGGATGAGGGATGTCGGGGTGCCGGTGCTCCGGCTGATCCCACCCCTGCGCGGCGCTCCCCGCCCCGCGGCCCCGCTCCCCCGCCCTCCCTGACGTGTGGCGCTGGCAGCCCGGCCGGTTCCGCATTCCCGACCCCTCCCCGCAGCCCAGGGGCCGCTATATAACCGGGGCTGATGCAACCCACCCCGCTGCCCGCCACAGCCTGCGGGAGGCACGCACCGGGGCGGCGAGGGACGGCGGCGTGCATCGACTCCGGGGCCCGGGGAGTCGGGGCAGTAGCGGAGGCGGCGGCGGGACTGAGCCTGCAGCCCACGCCCGGCCCCTGAGGCCGGGCACCTCGGCAGCCCAGTCTCCCTGCACGGTGGGTACGGGTGAGGGTAACGCGGGGCGGGCCGGGATTGCTGCAGGGGGCGGACGGCGGCGCCGGGGGTCAGCAAAGGGCGAGGGGTGCGCGGAGGAGCATCCCGGCACGCCGCAGCGGTGGGCAGGGTGCTATCCTCCGAGCAGGGATGGCAGCTGGCTGCCGGCGGCCAGGCGCACTGCGGAGGTATGGAGAGACCCTCCTGAGGGAGGTGGTGGGGGAAGTGGCGGGCAGAACGGCGCAGGCGGTTGGGAGCAGGGCTGCTGCCCCCGCAGCCGGCTTAGCGCGGGGGTAGGGCTGCCTCTCAGGGCAGCTGCTCCGCACGGCTCTGCCGCAGGGGCGCGGGGAGCGGCGTCTCCGGGAGCTCCTTGCGCCGCTTCACCTGTCGGGAGGGCGGCAGGTGGGGGCCCGGGCGGCCCTGCCGCCGCCGTGGTGCCGCGGGGCGGGCAGGCGGTGCGGCCAGCCATGGCTCCGGCCCGCGGGGCCCCGGGAAGGAAAGGGGCCCTGGAGGTGCCCCCACCGCTCGGTCCCAAGTCCGCCTTAGCAGTCAGGCATGGAGTTGAATGGAAGTTGCATTCTTTTGCACGGTCTGCTTCAGGAGGCACTTCTCTTTTTCCATAGGAGGGAAATAGGTTTGAGAGCAAATTGGGGGAAAGGGAGAAATACCAAGAGACTGAGAGCCACGTTATGTTTCCATTTTCCTTTAATGAAGGCCCTGTGGAGGTGTACTTGAAAACACAAGGTCTCCTATGCCTTCAAGGAGGGTGAGAACACTGTGCTGGCTGGTTCCAGGGCCATATGCAGTGTATGGTGGCCAATGAAATGGGGCCTGGCTCGTTCTCTTGCTTGTCTTGGCAGCCTACTCCATGGCTTGTATTACCAGCCCTGGAACACAACCACTGCCAAACTGTGTGTGTGTGCGTGTGTTTGGACTCCGAGAGCTCAGCAGAAACAAATGTTTCTGCAGCTCAGACCAGGATTTTTAGCTAGTTTTGAGAACTTCCATGAAAACCCATTATCTGGAGGCTGTTATCAGAGTTTGCACTGGAAATTTGCTGGTGAGTGCTTACACGGGGACATCTGGGAATGGCAGTTACTGGAGTTCAGATTCTTAGTATGACTCCTAGTGATTCTAAAGAAGTAAAATTCTGCCAATCTCAGGGATGAATGTGTGGGTACAGGAGCTGCTGTCCAAACTGTCCCTGTGTCAAGTAGCAGTTGGTTGTCCCAGGTTCTTGGGGTCTGAGGGACTAGCAAGGTCTGTTGAGTTAGTGTGCAGGTCACTGCTTCTCACTAAGGAACCTGTGGATGTTTCTACCTCCTCTTCACAGTTGAGCATTGAGGGTTTTCCTTCTGGTGGTTTGTAAAGGTCTCTGTGCTGCAGTTCTTGCAGTCCTTGCCAGCTCCCTCATGCCTCTTGCCTCCTCCTGCCTTCTTCATCTGAGCAGTGTGTCCAACTAGGCCACTAAAGTGCAGGCAGTACTTGAGCATCCTCACTGCTCTCATCTCCATTCCTGTGTTAGTGTTTGATACTTCAGTGGTGTTGCCTGGGCCAGGTACTTTGCAGCATGCAGTGTCTTGAGTGTGAAGCTGTTGAGAGGCTCTTTTCACTGCAGTATACTCTTCTCAGTGGATCTGGCCCCGATGCAAGAGAGATAGAGCCATGGTGTGTGATGGGGAGCTATTGCCACCCTGCACATGGTCCTGCAGTGCCAGTGCAGCAAGCGAGGGACACTGCAAACCTGATGCCATCTGTCTCTGGCTGTTTGCATGGATTTTGCAGTCACTTGGACTGTCCGGAGTATCAGTCCAAACATTTTAGGCTATTTTAATGTGCAGCCTGGCAGTTTAAAGTCTGTATGAGCCTCTCAGCTGAACAGGGCTATTGCAAACTAGCCAGAGTTGGTCTTTATATGGATTAGAGGTCTTTGTGGATGTTTCTGGCATTCAGGGCACAATTGTGAGGAGTTTGTAGGGGTGGCTTCTCATCTCTGAGGCCATTCTTGTCCCCTGAGGGCAGAGCTCAGTACTGGAGTAGGACTGTCCTCTTGAAGATGATTCCAACTTGAAGAGTCCAGCCCTGACCACATGTGGTCATGGAAAGTCCTCGGGGATTTTAACAAGTCAGTTGTTAACCTCAGCCTAGCTCAGATCATGATATTTCTTCCTCCTTAAATCCTTTTGAGCTGCTTTGGGTAGAAAGGGAGTAGCTGTTACCTTCCTGTTCTGCACTGCCGTCCAGTGGGAGGTGTAGCATTATTAAATATCTGCCACAAAGAATTGACTGCAATCTCTAATAATAATGCTGTGATAATTGCAATTTTTTGGGCAGTTATTTCAGTGAGTTATTGGCGTAGATGAGTCTTGCTATGCTAGGTGCTGTACAAAACATTGCTGTCACAGGTTTCTTACAAGTCAGTCACTGCATTGCAGTGATAGGGGCAGTGTAATGCTGAAGTAGAGCTTTTTCCTATCCTGTGAAGGTATGGAGGAAAATGCTCAGGAATAGAGAAGGGTTGTGAGCTGACTGCTTTGCTAATGGAAAGGAGGAGGGTTATTTATGAAGCTGAGGACTAGAGGACCAGTATCTCCTCTCATAATGGGGGTAAGGAGTCAAAGCATGGTGGTATTCAGTTAGGTGGGGAGTGCTGCAAAACTGCACTTCCGCTGAGGAGAGCTCTAGGCTGCCCCATAGGTACAGTGCAGGGAGCTGTGTGCCTCTCTGATGGAAGCAGCAAGGATGTCTGCATTCCTGTTTTCAGAAAGCTTATCATAGCCTCTATCAGTGAATGACTTGGATGTTCCTCCTGCCATCTGTGTGAAACTCGATGTGCAGATACATTCCTACTCACAAAATGGGTTTAGGCTTTTATCTCCTGAGGAACTGTCCTTGACAGCTCCTCTCTTTTTAGCACTGTGGGCCTACAGTCCACTCACAGGAGTCTGGGAGTTTAGGATGTGACCTTATGTGGCTGTTCACAAACCCTGCAGCTCTTCGCTGACAACGTGGGTTTGCAGGTGGGAGGATGTGAACAGTCAGGGCAGCAGCAGGAGATGTCTGCAGGAAGGGCACAGATGCTTCTTTGGCCCTGCAAACCCTCTGTCTTTCCCTCTGGCTGTCTTTCCCTCTTAGGATGAAAGTGGTGTGGAGGTAGTGAAGTACTACAGTGTCTACCATACCGAGGTGGCATGCTGCAGCTCAGTACTTGGTTTGTTGTGCTGTGATTGTGCCTTAAACTGGCTTTTGAATAAAGGGGGATCTCCCTGATGCCATAAAACACCAAGTAATGTTAGATCCTTCATAAAGAGAGGGCATGCACAGTATTATCCCAGTAAGTTTCACTTCAGCTCTTCAGTATGCTTCAGGTGGTGGGTTCCTTGGCATCAGGAGGCTCACCGGATGAACGAATGAAAGAAAGCACAGTGGCTGTTGTCAAAGTCCATGGCTGCCAGCACTAATGCCTGGGTATCTGAAAAAGACTGGTTATAACCAATGGGCTGCTGTGTTCTGATGGTTGGCAAATACCTTTAATATACCAATCAGTGTGGCCCTTGGTAATGGCATGGCAAGTTGCTGCTTCTAACAATGCAGACCAGAAGAAACTACATAGGAGATGCTGTGATGTGCTGATGGAAGTACTCAAGACTAGATGCATCTAAGCAGTTGCATGCAAATGGGAGAGTGTTGCATCTTAGACAACAGTAAAGCACTATAACTGCATGGCTAAGTATTTGTGGTGCTGGGAATATGGGTAGTGGCTGTCTGCCTTCAGCTTCAGTGTGCTGAGGTTGGCACTCACTGGGGGCTGAAACTTGAAGTGGAATACCTGCAGGGTCTAGTGATCCTCTGTATCTTGCAGTCTCCTCAGCCAGCAGAGTCCTGATGAAAAAAAGCAAGTGGCTCTGTACTTCAGAGAAGGAGTGATAGCCAAATGCCCTGTCTTTGTTTAGGAAATTACATTCCTGGGGCATGAGAAGCTGGGCACATCAGGAAAGGGCTTTTATATAAACCATCCTTTTGCCAGCAGAAGGAACTAGAAAGGTGCAATGTATGACACAACAAGCTGAGCTAACTTGATAGCTGGGAGCTAAAAAAAAAAAAAATAAAAAAATTAAAGTTTCTTGTAGATGGTAGCACTAGTTCTGGTCTCCACAGCAAAATGATTGTCTGTTGGCCAGAAGCAGATGAAAGGCCAGTTGCTGTGACTTAGGTGCTCCACATACAAATGACAGTAATATGTTAAGTGCTAACACACTGATGAAGAGATCAAAGATCGTTTGTATGGTGGCTTGCAGACTTTGGCAGTGCTCAGATGCATGGCAGCTGGCAAGTAATGGCAGGCACCCAGGCTGAGCCTGGAGCGAGAGAGCAACAGGCAAACACAGTTTTGGTTCTGGAGGCAGCATGGAGAAGGGCTGGTAGGACAGACTTTGTCTTAACACAGTGCTTAATGTGGGCAAAAGAGAAACACGTTGGTATTTACGGAGTGTCATAATCTGTTGGCTGGCAATATTAGGTGCTAGACTGGCTCTCTGAGCTTGGAAGGATACTTGGATCAACCACTGCAGATGCCAGAGTGTATAAAATTGCTTGTGTTGGAAAAACGTGATTTATCGACAGCAAAATTAGAAAGGAGGTTGCAAACAGCCCTCGCTCTCACCAGGGAAACTGACAGCTGAGATAAGACAGTAATGGCAATTTAATTTGAAGTGTTACTGTTGGAGTCTGCTTTGAGGTTGTTGTGGTCCTCTCTGCATGATGATGCTGTTGACACAGCAACTGCATTTATTTCCTAAAGAAGCAAACAACATCTCTGGATATGTGAGGATGTATTGGACGATCGTGAGGGAACAGTGGGTGCAAACTAAGGTATTGTCTGCATAGGGAAATTAAGAATGATTTCAACACAGGCAGGCATTCCTGTGCCAGTTTTGTCTGTGGGTAAGAATAGCGCCAAAGAGGTGGCAGGAGTGGCGTAAATACAGGCTGGCAACTGGAGTACAAGCCCCCGGGGACACTGGGTTACGTGGGTTATGCCTACGCATGTTAGATTTGTGCTGCAACTGCTGTGCAAACATCTTCTTAAAAAAACAAAAACCACCACCACCACCACCCCTCAAAAAAACCCCAACACACCAAAACCCAGAAAAACAAAACACCCCAACAAAACAACACCCCCCCCGAAAAAATCCCCAACCCACCAAACCAGAGAATCCCCAGAAAAAGCAGCAGCAAAATCTGTATGGGAATAAAAATGCCCCTCAGCCAAAAAAACAAACAAACCCAAGTAAATTAAGATTAGAACTACAGGGAAAAGGATAGGAGGGTATGCAGGGACAGTGTCACCAGGAAAGCAGAGCAACTGTACAGGACAGCAGCAACTTGGTAAAGCTTCTTCCCACTTGGTTGTGGATTCCAGAAGATAAAAGACCCTGACAATAGGAGAAAAGAAAAATGGAGTGTTGATTTGAAAGAAATGCTAAGTCAACCAGTGTCACAGAATTTTAATCATAAGCACATCACTAGGGGAACAGAGCACAGAAATGTCACTCATGGGAAAGGTGCAGCAAAATCAAGCTGAGCAAAGGAAGCTGTACTGTTGTTGGCTGTTTGGGTGTGAAACTGCTGATAATATAGTTGATGTTGATCTGAGCTTGACTGAGACCACAAAAAGATGATGATCAAAGGGCTGGAGCACCTCTCCTATGAAGACAGACTGAGAGTTGGGGCTGTTCAGTCTGGTGAAGAGAAGGCTCCAAGGAGACCTTATTGTGGCCTTCCAGTATCTGAAGGGAGCCTACAAGAAAGCTGGTGAGGGATTACTTAGGATGTCAGGTAGTGATAGAGCTAGGGGGAATGGAGCAAAACTGGAAGCGAGTAGATTCAGGTTGGATGTTAGGAAGAAGTTCTTTACCATGAGGGTGATTAGATCCTGGAACAAGTTGCCCAGGGATGTGGTGGAAGCCCCATCCCTGGAGGTCTTTGAGGCCAGGCTGAATGGGGCTCTAGACAACCTGATCTAGTGTGAGGTGTCTCTGCCCATGGCAGGGGGGTTGGAACTAGATGATCCTTGAGGTTCCTTCCAGCCCAAACAATTCCATGATTCTAAGAACAGCGCTCAGGAAAGGATGCAAAAGTGACTGCAATAATTAGGAGGGTTTACAGACATTTCAGCAAGAGGTCAAGCCTTGTGTTACAGCAGTTTAACTAGAACAAGCGGAGTGCAGAGGCAGAGCTAAGGAAATGCAAACTGAATTTTGACCCATGAAATCACATGTTGGCCAGATTTTTGCTGCAGGAATGGTTACTGAAGAGGGCAGTGAATGACAACAAGCTGTTTATCGCTGAACTGAAGCTTTAAGAAAGCCTCCTCTGTCTCCTAATTGACTCTGGAGCATCTTAATGTCATGGCATGAAATGATGAATGGCATCAGTGCAGAAGGCACAGCTACAGTGAATGTAAACTGGAGCAGCTGGCGTCGTGCAGATCCCAGTGTCAGATGTACAACTGCACATTCTCGTTCCCCTTGCTGCTTTGCTGTTGGCTCCATTAAGTGGAAAAGCAAAACAGATACAATGCAGGGATTGTGTGGTTCAGCCATAGGACAGCAGAAAGTTAGGTTTTACTGAAGACATGTTTCTCAGCTCATGTAAGGAGGTGCCTGAAATTGGGGAAAAAATATAGTGTTAATAATCAGTTATGAAAAGAAAGGAAAAAAAAATCTCCTAAGATTCCCAGCTAAAGCACTGTGTTTGAAGGTGAAAGGGACATAGGGATGAGGTGGTTCATGTGCCTTAGAAACAACAAACACTGTGAGGGAATATCCAGGAAGGAATTAGGAATTGGCAGGGCACCAGCCACATTCACCCCATCCAGCAAGAAATGGCTGTTGCAAAAGTGCAACTTAAAGGTCAACTCAGATCTTGAACTTCAAAGTTATTTCTGCTCTACCATGTGAATGTGGTAGGAGTATGCTGGAGCTACATGCAGGCATGTCAGCGTCTTCCAGGGTAATGGCCTCGGGAAGAAGACCTAAGTGTTAAATAGAATTACATGCCTTGGCTTTTTTCACATGATCAAAGTACATCTTCTTACCTCCAGTGTTAACCAGAAAATAAGATGAAAGTATCTGGAACTGGGGATGAAAGGAAAAGTCTCTCCTACATGAGCAAGAGGCAAAAGGAGTGTAACAGGAGAGTCCCTTCAATCAGGGAAGAGTGACAATGTCTGGGCCTGAGGGCCGTGCAGGGCTGGGTGTGATGATCTGTCACAGCATCCCCGCCCTGCAGAGATGGACAGCATCTCTCCTCATTCTCTACTTACTTCTATTGCTATAGCCTCGATGCAAATGGTTTTGTGTTCCTCTTCAAGGTCTAAACTCAGCTTGATTCTTGGCAGTTCTCATTGTGCTCCTGAGCTGACACCCAAGCAAGATCTTGCTGTAGAAGTAATTTTCTCCCTTCCCACCTAGTGCTCGGCTCATCTTAATATGCAGGCTTACTTGCTTCCAAGTGGCTCCTGGTGCTCTGGTTTTAACACTTCAGATTTAGTTTACACTGATACAGGTGTAACATAGGCTTTGGCAGTGCAGTCTCTGGATACATTTTTAGAGCGTGTTGGGTATTGGGCTATCTCCTCCACTCTGTCCTGTGCCTGATGCCATACTGGTAGGGAGGCTATTTCAAGACCCGTTAATCTACCAGGAAGGTACCAGGAAAAGATGGACCAGAGAAGACAATGTTTTCTCAAATCCTTAGCTAGTTGTCCCCCAGGCATAGGAGTGCAGGACATGCTTGGTAGACAGGGAGTCCTACAATCTGTGAAACAGATTTCTCTTCCCTTCTTGTGTCATAACTTGCAGTGACCCTGATTTTGGTTTAGCTGAGGACCTGAACTGTCCAGCCCAGTGCCTGGATGCTTTCAGCTGTTTGTTAGGCTCGATGACAACAAGTTAAAATGAAAGCTCCTAAATCAGGAATGGATTTAGGCATCTGCTGCTGGGCTCAAGTTAGCTCCCAGCATGAGGACTGTGAAAAAGATGGGTCAAGATTTCAGACCAGTGTGTGCCACTGCAGCTCACATGCAGTATTTGTAGGAGGGAAACTTCATGAGAGTGTTCATGTACTTCAGCTACTGGTTTTAATAATTATTTTAACCTAAGATCAAGTTGTTCAAGTGAGGATGGACATCCATGGGATTGTTGGTGAGAGGATGTGCAGGGTACACTGCTGTTGACAGTCTTCTTGCCCAGTGCCATAGCACATCATCTTGCTGGCAGTGTCTGGAAACTCTTCCCCAGAATGGTAGGCTGAATTTAACAAGATAATCACAGAATGTCAGGTGCTGGAAGAGACCTGGAAAGATCATTCAGTCCACCTCGCTGCCAGAGCAGGATCCCTATAGCAGATCACACAGGAATGCATCCAGGCAGGTCTTGAATATCTCCAGAGAGGGAGACTCCACAATCCCCCTGGGCAGCCTGTTCCAGTGTTCTGTCACCCTCACAGGGAAAAAAAAAAAATTCCTCATGTTTACATGGAACTTCCTATGCCTCAACTTCCACCCACTGCCAATTTAACTACACACAGCTGAGTCCTGAGGCATGGCACCTCACTGACCCAGTGCTTTCTTTGCTGGAGAGAACAGCCTCTGAGGAAAGCGGTAAGGATTTAGACAGAGTCTCCAAAAAACTTTTTGCATTTTTCTGTCTGGACTGCAGCCTAGGGTGGATGGTGCCCAGTTTCTGGAGGAATGAAACATCTTAGCCATGTGTAGGCCTGAAAGGAAGAGAAGTGAGGTAGCTTGCAGCTTCAGAATCCTGCTGCAAGGTGGCATGCTCTGACACTAACAGGCAACCACTGCAGATGTAGAATCACAGTTTGGTTTAGGTTCTTCCAATCTCAGTGAGCTGACATATAGTTTTTTTCTGAGGTCAAATATCATTACCAAGTGTTTTCTTTCTGTTCTGTCACCAAATGGGCAGGAGTCCATTTCATGAGGTAGTATCACTTGAGCACCAGACTGCTCTCTCCTGCGGTCTCTCTTCCTGAAGGATGAATGGAGCAGAGGGCCTGATCCAGTTCACTTCCCCTTTATGGTCACAGTCTTGATGCATTTGCTTTCCATACTCTTTCTCAAGTCCCACTGGTTACTGCTGCTGTCAGGGCAAACTCTGCCAGGGAATATCTTGTGTGGACACCTGGACCACACATTAGAGTGTATGACAGTTCACAGCACATTGCAGCTTGTGGCTGCTCTCTGATGTAAATCCTCTTCTGTTGCACCAATATGGCTTGAATGGCACTTCTGCTGGGGTCTGTGGAGCATGCATTAGCCTCACTATCCTTGACTAACCTGTATGATTGGTTTTACTTCCCTTCTACTGCTCATCTCCTGTTCCTTCACACTAACAAATACACCAAATAATCTCCAGGCTAAAGAGATGTGCCAGTACCAAGAAATCATTAACTTCTCTGCTTATCATGATTAACCCTGTTCATCCTGTTCCCACTGACCCTGTTTGAGGAGGAGGTTGGACCAGGTGATCTCCAGAGGCTCCACCCAACCTCAGCTGTTCTTTGACTCCATGATCCAACTGCCCTAGCTCGTGTGCAGCTTTACTCAAGTTTTCAGCCTGGTACTGATATGGCTTTATATCCCAGAATGGCAAAGGCTGAGCAACTGTGGAAGCTGCTTTGACAATCTGTGTGCCTCTGTCTAGCACAGCAGTGATGCTTGGTCCAAAGCCTGCACTGCCTGTTACCTTGTCTCTCAGCAGCTCAGAGTGGATGCTTTGGAAAAAGCAGGGCAAGTGCATATTAACCCTTGCTTAATGCACCTCCTTGTTCTGGCAGTCGATGCTGTCAGAGCTTCTAGGAGTTTGTGCAGACTGATGTGATTGATAGTCCTTTGTGAACCCATCTTCCATGAAGTGACACAACTGCTTGTTGAATCCTGCCTTGTGACTGGCTTTAGTTCTTGTGGGAAGCTGCTCAAGGAGATTGAGTCCACTCCATTAGTCCTTTTTTGGGGTATTTGGTTGGTTAGTGTTTGGTTTTGTTGTTTTTGGCTTTGTTTTGTTGTTTTGTTTTCCTTCCTGGCATTGATTGTCCCTCACCCTGCTGCACTGGTGCCTCTTGGGGCAAGAACAGGATGGGGTGGATTTCTGAAGGCTCCTGGAGTGTGCTGAGACTGGAGTAGAAGAGTGTGTGAGCATTAGGGCATGTGGTTGAGTTGAAGGGAGAGAAAAATGGCTGCTGTATGGACAGAAGTTAATTCTGTATGTTGTAACTGGGTCACTTGTGAGTGTTACAGGGCAGGTAGGGGTGTACGTGCACTTAGCCAATGACCACCTTTGCTTTTCAGCTAATATGACAGCTGGGGGCTTTCCATTTTTTATGTATAATTTTATTTCTTAGGTGCTTGTTCTTCACATGTCCTGGTGGCTCTTTCTTCTGCCTATAAGTGACTTGCCAAAGTGTGTCTCAATCCTATTCTCATTTGTGCTGCAATATTGTTTTTTTATTTCCCGATAATAAGAAGCTTTTTGCACCTTGCTCCATTTCCCCTCCTCTCCAGCTATTGCTTCCTCATATCTATGCTGGGAGGTGTTTGTTCAGTGGCAGGTTTTTCTGTCACAGTTTTATCCCCTGTGCCATGTCCCAGCTTTGAGGAGCTAGAGGAGTCTGCCCAGAAGAAATCCATCCTGAGGCATATTATGGTCCTCACATCACTTTTATTGCAGCCAGCTCCTCTTCTTCTGGTGCTTTGCCTCTCAGGTTTCTTCTCTTCCTGATCTACACATCAGTAGTATATCTTTCCTAGCAGAATTCATGTATTTTTGATTCTGTCATCAAGGTTTTGTTTGCTCCTTGCCTTTTCCATCCCTGAGGAAGAGCAACTGCTTTCCCTGGGTTGTGCCCTGTCAGGTGATAGGACTGTAGAATAAACTTGGCTTGTGCTACATCGTGACACCCCACAGCTGGGTTGTAATGGGCCATGTCTCACTCTCCCTCCAGCCTTTGAAGCTGTTTGCCCTGCTATGATGCCAGGGCAGATCCCTGACCCGTCTCTGACGGCTGGTGCGCTGCCTGGGCTTGGCCCCCTGACGGGACTGCCTGGCACAGCCCTGACTGCTGAGGAGCTGAAGTACGCTGACATCCGCAACATCGGGGCCATGATCTCACCACTCCACTTCTTGGAGGTGAAGCTTGGGAAGAGACCCCAGCCTGTGAAAAGTGAGGTGAGTCTCAGAGGCTGCTGGTTGTAGATGGCCCTGTGGGGCCATTGCTTGCACCTGCCTGGGTCTGGGTTTCCTGCCAGAGTGGCCAGCAACATGTTTTAAAAGCACGTCATGCTGCCTGTTTGGTGACGTGCACATGTGTTGGCAGCTGCTCTACCAGCTGCCTCTTCCCTGTGCCTGAATTTCTGTCCCGGTGGCCTGGGCTGGGAGTAATGGCCTCAGTGTCGCAGACCTGACTAGTCCCATGCAGCTGCTGGCAGCCGATTGAACTCAAACTCTGCCTGTGGAGTGGGGTCTGGCACAGCCAGTGTCTCCATAGCTTGGGGCATGTGGCCAGAGGAGAAGCATGCAGCCTGTCAGAGGGTTTGTGCCATGCTTTCATTCTGTGAGCTGCTGCCATTGATATTGCTAGGGCATGGATGGTGCTGAGTAGCAGCAAGGGCTTGGCTTGTGCCACAGACACTGCCAGCCAGGTCTGCTCCTGTCCACTACCTGGGGAGGGGTCCCTGGCATCAACCTCAAGGCTCCTGGGATGGGGAAAGATGGGCAACTTCTGCTCAGTACTGCACTCTGGCGTGTAAGAATAGGTCTGCAAGGACTTGGAGGCACTTGCATGGCATTTTCCCTGTGTGGTTGTCACATAGTTGTCCGGTCTTTGACTCTTGCTGTGCTAGTGGTGAGTGTTTGCACCTCCCACTGCCTGCAGATGGAGCTGGGAACCCAGCGATTTGGAGGTCCCACACTGGTGAGGGTGGTGGCTGCTGTCAGGTGGTCCTAAGCAGTGCACTTGCTCCTGCATGAGGATACTTTAGATGATTGTGTGAGGATGGAGTGATGTGCCTTCTCTGGAGATAGCAGTGAGGAGGTGGTAGGTGATGTGGAAAGCTGCCTGTGATGAGCTGTGAGCTGAAGGAGTTAAAACATCAGTTTGAGGGAGCAGCCTACTCTTTAAACGGTGCCAACACTTGATTTGGCCCAACTCTTATGGCAAAAGCACAGTAGCGCCCAGTCACACCTGCAGGGAGGGTGCCTTTTCTTCACCCAGTCCTCTACAGTGGACTCCTGTGGGGAGAACTAGTACAATGGTGTGATCACCTTGCACAGGAGCTCTTTGCTCAAGGAGGTGTCCAATCTAGACTCTTCGTCTGCATATCGTGCAGCAGATGATGTGCAGTGCCCACCTTGCTCCATGGGTTGTGGAAGAAAGGAGGAGTCTCTTGAGGTGCTCTCTTCCTGGGCACTGCTCCTTTCCTGGGGCATTTCGGGCACCTCTAAGCTGGCTCTGCAACAACTGTTTATCCTGGATGGTCTGTGGTCTTGGAGACCTCTGCATAACAAGGACCGGTAGCTCTGCCCTGCTGCAGGTACTGGAAGTGCTGAGTGTCCTTTGAACCAGTCGTTAAGGGACTGTGTGGAAGAAAGAGAAGGGGAAATCCACTGACCACTTCCCTGCAGCTGGCTCCTCTCCAGTGTGGCATGTGAAGCTGAGAGGGTGAGGATAGCAAATGGCAATGGGCTGTGCACAAAACCTCGGAGAGCTGCAGCGGTACCTGCTTATCCCATGAGTAGCCAAGAAGCTGCCCACGCACAATTTTGCAATGCACGCTGCAGCTGCTTTCCTCCTGCAGGGCTCTGGAGCCTGGGGATACTGGGTACTGGCATGCCATGCTCTGTGCAGCACCTGGGAGGGCAGGCTGCTCCCTGTGAGCTGGGGCACAGGCATCTTGCTCTGCTGTCCCTGGGGAACCAGCATCTCTGACGCTACAGTGTTTGTCCCTGGAAGTACGCACAAAACTCACCCAGTGAGTACTGGCCTAACTACAGGACAGCAGACGGCCCTGGAGGTGAGCTGCCCTCTTGGAGCAGGTGGACACAGGTGCTGCTCCACCATCAAAATCCACCTGGGGTGCTCTCTTTAGGGCAGATCCCTGCCCCTCAGGCTGATGGCCACCTCCGCCCCTGATGCTGCTGACATAAGCAATTCAGGAGGCAACCCCAGATCCAGGGCTTTCGTGGAGATTGGCTGCTGAAACATGCTGTGGGCTGCTAGACTATCACTGCCCCTTGTGCCTCTGAGTCCTTACCCTCAGCACTGGGGCTGTGTCACCTTTTTGAACTGAAATCAAGCAGAAACAGAGAGAATGAAACCTGTTTTCTTGAAGTTACAGGCCCTATGGTCAAGAAGCAGAGTGGAGAGTTCCAGCTGCTGCTATCTGTGCCGACCCACCCTCCTTGAACATCTGTACCCTATTTAAAGGACATTGTCCTATGCTAGGTCTTGTGTGGGGTGGAGGGGAAGATGGTGACAGAGACAGGTCATTTATTCTTTTATCCCCAGTGAATGGAGCAACAGGGCATGGAAATGCATCAGGCACTTCCCAGGGATACTGTGGAGCTCGTGCAGTGGCTGTTTGCACTTCCACTTTGCATTACAAACCAAGATGAACTTTGCAGGAAAGTTTGGGCTGCATTTATTTGAACTTTGGAGCTGTGACCACGTGTTCCCTCTCTGCACTCCTAATAATCCTTGAACTAAAAGGCCAAGAATCTAATATCTTTAACATCTTCCCCTTTGATAAAGGGGAAGAGCTAAACGTGTGGAGGGGAATGACAGCTATCCTGACCATAGAATGCTTTGGGTTGGAGTGGACCTTTAAAGGTCATCTAGTCCAACCCCTCCTCACTCAGTAAGGACATCTTTAACTAGATGTTAAACTGGAAGAGTTAACTTGAACTGGTATCTACCCCTTGTAAAGGAACTGCTTGTGCCTTTGCTGTGAGGTGTCCTGGTCCAGCCAGGAGGAAAAGGCAGCAGAGCATGGAGTTAGAGGCTTCTTAGTCACTTCTGCTAGTGCCTGCCATATCTGAGTTAGGTGAATACAGTGACACCTGGCCATTTCTACCTAGACTTGGTGTTATCAGTGCTGTTCTCACAAACATCGTGCATGATGCTTCATGGCACTGCCGGGGCAAAGAAATGGTGGCAGCCTGGCATTATGGATGTTTCTGCATAGCTTGTGCTGAGTTTGCTGAGTGTTTTCACCTCAGCTGAAACGGCATCTTTGTTAGAATGCTTTGGAAGTAAGGTAGAGAAGATACAGAAGTTATTAGTGCTATAAAACTTAGATGTTGTCTTCTAAAGCATGTGACATGCTGCATACTGGACATGCAGCTCACCTATGGTACCCCTTTCACCTTAACTCCATGGAGTCAATGTTTCATCCTGTCCTTGTATGTCACCTTGAGATGTTTTAATGAGTGGGCTTTGGACTTGGTAAATGTTAGCAGTGTGCAGAGTTTGTCATGGATCATGGCACCTGGAGCTTTTGTGTCATGCACGGTATACCAATGTCTAGGGTAATCTGGGTGGCCCCTACTCCCAACATCACTTTGTGGCCTTGGGAATCTCTGATTTTCCTTTTAAGATGACTAAGCCCAGGTGCTAAAGCAACGAAACAGTTCAGATGTGTGCTGAAAGAGGCTTGTTTCCCACAGCGCTCTCCTGGAGGAACTGGCTGCCCAAGGCTTGGATGAGTGTACACTTGTCTGGATGAAAAATTGTCAGGATGGCCAGACCCAAAGGGTTGTGTTGAACAGAGCTGAATCCAGCTGGCAGCTGGTCACGAGTGGCATTCCCTGGGGCTTCAGTCTCAAGGCCTATTCTTTTTACTATCTTTATCAATGGTCTGGACAAAGGAATTACAGAATCACAGAAACATTCCAATTGGAAAAGACCCTCAGGATCATCAAGTCCAACTGTTGATTGAGGGCACCCTCAGAAAAGCTGGCAGATGATATGAAGCTGGGCATGCATGTTGATCTGCTTGAAGGTAGGAAGGCTTTACAGAGAGACCTGGACAGGCTGGATCAATGGACTGAGACCAGTGGTATGAGGTTCCAACAAGGCCAAGTGCCAGGTCCTGCACTTGGGTCACAACCCCATGCAACACTACAGGCCCAGGGGAGAGTGGCTGAAAAGCTGGCTGGAAGAAAAGGACCTGGGGATGTTGTTTGGTAGCTGTCTGGATAAGAGCTAGCAGTGTGCCTGGGTGTCCACAAAAGCCAACAGCATCCTGGTTTGTATCAGAAATAGTGTGACCAGGGAACTGATTGTACCTGGCACTGGTGAGGCCACACCTTGAATGTTGCATCCAGTTTTGGGCCTCTCACTACAAGAAAGACACTGAGGTGCTGTAGCATGTCTAAAGAAGGGCAGCAAGACTAGTGAAGTGTCTAGAGCACGGTCTCCTGAGGAGTGGCTGAGGGAACTGAGGTTGTTTAGCCTGAAGAAAATAAGGTTCAGGATACATCTTATCACCCTCTACAACTACCAGCAAGGAGATTGTAGTGAGGTGTTGGTTAGTCTGTTCTCCCAAGTAACAAATGATAGTACAAGAGGAAGTGGTTTCAATTTGTGCCAGAGGAGGTTTGGGTTGCATATTAGGAAAAATTTCCTCATGGGAAGGGTTGTGAAGCACTGGACAGACTGCCCAGGGAAGTGGTGGAGTCGTCATCTTTGGAGATGCCTAAAAGATGTGTAGAGGTGGTGCTTAGGAATATGGTTTAGTGTCTAGTGTTAGTCTAGCACTGTTGGGTTAATGGTTGGACTTGATGATCTTAATGGTGTTTTCCAACTGAAACAAACTGATGATTCCATGTCTCTCCACCACAGCCTTGGGGAGGTAAAGAGGGAAGGGTGTGGCTGACTTCTCAGACTGTCCTTCGAGAAGGTACAGATACGGTGTGGAAGTGCTCATAAAGCAGGTATTTCTGCCACTGCATTTGAAAACACTTGTGCTGTCAGCTACCACTTATAGGAATGAAGCAGTTCAGCCTGAAATCTCAGATTTTGGAGGCCCAGGCCAAATGTGGTAGAAGGCACTATTGTGGATGAAGGCACCAATTATGCTACAAAGGGTAACGTGGATGCTGACTTTGCAGAGCTCTCCAGCACTCAAGAGTTTTCTTGAAGGAGCTGATTTGGCTTCTCAGATGTAAGCTCCACATAAGCCATGTACACAGACTTTGTAGTAAATGCCACTAAGTATTTTGATTATGGGTTTCCAGCCCTTAGGGCTTATTGACCTGGCCAATGTGGTTTGGGTCAGATAGCACAGAGCAGCTGAGTCAGTGTGAACAGTGCAGGCACTACCATGTCCTGCTTCTTCACAGGGGATGCAAGAGCTGACCCTGCCTGACCATGGTGGCCCTGTGACTCAGCCAGCACTGGAGCTGCAGCTGTAGACAGTCCCATGTACTGAAAGGGGGAGAACAGCCAGGCCCAGTGTACCGGTTTAAGCTTCCCAGAGACCCAAAGCCTAACAGAACAATAACATATATAGGATGCCTCTCCCTCTCCCCACTTTGGAAAGAAAATAATTAAGTATAGAGAATGAAAAGGGGCAAAACACCCAAAGAATAGTCTTGCTCTGGTTTGGAAGTTAAAAGGAAAACTTTAACAATCAATAAAAGGTATTTAAGGTAAGGGGAGTTACAAAACGTTATATAGGGAAGGGAAACAAATACAAAATATATACAAAACCCAATGGATGGAAATAGATGGAGGTAGATTCAGGAGGTGGTTGGTCCACCACGTGGTTGGCTGGCCATGTGGCAAAGCAGGAGCGGCTGGAACAGGGTGCTGGTATCAGGCAAAGCAGGGCAAGAAACAGGAAGTTCCTCTGCTTTTATAGGGGTTTAAACAGAAAGTGGGAGTGGGCTAACCATTGCACCTGGGATCAGACCGCCCCCAGGGCTCAGGTTTCCAGACAATCTCCAGGAGGAGTCAGGAGGACCTGGGGTCAGGTTCAGACCTCTCCCCAGGAGAGGTTAACCCTTAACACCCAGTCTGGGCGTCTTTTGGATTTTTCTTCCTGTCTTTGGCTGTGTGTGATGCTTTGACTATAGGTGTCTGTGTGGCAAACTATGCCCATCTTTGCAGGATGGGTCTCTCGTTCTGCTTGTCTCGGCCCCGAGGGAGGGACCAGCCCTCCCAAGAGTTGTCTGTCCCCTGCCAAGCAGGTCTCCAGCTGTGGGTACTCCCTCCTCATGTCCCTAAAGAGCCATATCTGCTGTCTCTGACCTAGGGTTCTCTATCTTGTTGCAGCTGGATGAGGAAGAGGAGAGGAGGAAAAGGCGCCGTGAGAAAAACAAAGTAGCAGCAGCACGATGTCGTAACAAGAAGAAGGAGAGGACGGAGTTTCTCCAGCGGGTGAGTGCCAGACCTGTCCCAGGGTGCAGCAAGGACCTCGGCAGCGGCTTCCCCTAGGAAGGTGCCCAGGCTACCAGAGATGGAGGGGATCTGAGGCGAGATCCAGGTTAGGGTCAGGAAGCAGGAGTGGCCGTGGGAGTGTGGAACAGGATGGGGCTTATTGGGCAAGGGACCAGCACACAATTCCTGAAAACTTCCCCATTCAGAAGCCAGATACCCTCTCACTTGTGAACCCGAGGCAGAAAAACTTGCACAGCACCTTGCTGCCCTATGAGGGATGGTGGGACATGAGCAAATGACACTGGATGGGACAGGGAGCCATTTTACAAGGGTAAATGCTACAGATGGGAAGTGAAAATTTAAAATGTGGATTTGTTTCCAAACACCCCTGCAGACCGTGGAAAGCAGCCAGGTGTGGGGTTTGCTGTGGTGCAGCAGAGACCTGTCCTAGGAGGTGTCTGTGTATTTTGTTGTGGTGGCACTCAGTAACTGCAGGCAGCAGGGATGGGGCTGAGCTGCCTGGAGGGACTGGAGCCTCTTCAGGCTGCTTCTGTGCTGCAGGGGCTGAGGGGCAGAACTGAGCAGGGATGGCTTCCCGGCAAAATTTTTAACTCGTGAAGTCACACATGGTTGTGTCTCTGTCCTACTAGGAGTCCGAGCGCCTGGAGCTCATGAACGCTGAGCTGAAGGCCCAGATAGAAGAGCTGAAGCAGGAGAGGCAGCAGCTGATCCTGATGCTGAACCGGCACCGCCCCACGTGCATCGTGCGGACAGACAGCGTCAAGACTCCCGAGAGCGAAGCCAACCCGCTGCTGGAGCAGCTAGAGAAGAAGTGAAGGTGGCACAGGGCCAGGAAGAGGAGACAATGGTGCAGGGTCTTCCAGGGTCTCGTATGTACTGTATGAAGAACTGTGCGCCAGGCCTGGTGCAGCCAGGACCTAGTGGGCTTCCTTGGAAACTATGGACCAAACCAATGTGGGGACAGAGAGGATCAGGAACCTGTCAACCACGTACTCTGAGGCTGAACCCGGGAGCAGGGCTAGCGGTGCCGGCGAGGGCAGCCTCCCTGCGATACCTCATGACGGCCCTTCGGCCTGCTCGTGGCCCTGGGGACCCACAACGCCACAGCACGGCCCACGTGCCCCGTGGAGAGCAGGCGCCGCCCTCGCCCGGAGCCTGCCACCGCTCCTGGCCCACACTCTGGAGGGAAAGCCAAACCCAAGAACCACAAACACTTGACGCAGCCCCGCCTGGCGGGCAGGGGTGTCGGGGCTCGGTGGCGCAGGCGCCCCCCGCAAGCACACTCTCAGTATAATGTTTACAGCCCAGCTGTCGGGTGTCGGCCGTGCTTTTGAAATGCACATTTTTACACTTTTTTTTTTTTAAAAAGTATTTTTTACAAAGTTTTTATACAGCGATCTCTATAAGGATTTATATAATCACTAGATGTGATCTCATACAAGCGTATGTTACGATGGCCTCGTTTGTTACAGAAGCATATGCCACAGTAATCTCCATTGCCTTACTCATCCGGTAGCGTCCGGCTCCTCCTTCCCTGGCGTGCTGGGAAGGGGAGGTCTAAGCTGCCCTCCGCAGTGGTGTCGCTACCCTCTCCATCCATGTATGTCCTTCATAATACTCAGTTCTGTAGCTCTCAGTAAATGTTACCTTTACATACGCTGTCCTCCTGTGCTCTGTCTGGATTGGGTCACGGTGGGCACTGTCCAAGCCGTGGCGGTGTGTGCAAAGCCTGATCGTGCTTCACAGAAAGAGTGATTGGCCATTGGAACAGGCTGCCCAGGGAGGTGGTGGAGTCACCATCCCTGAAAGTGTTCAAAAGAAGACTGGATGTGGCGCTTGGTGCTGTGCTTTAGTAGATTAGATGGTGTTTGGTAATTGGTCGGAATTAGAATCACAGAACTAGTCAGGGTTGGAAGGGACCACAAAGATCATCCAGCTCCAACACCCCTGCCGTGGGCAGGGACACCTCACACTAGATCAAGCTGTCTAGAGCCTCCTCCATCCTGGCCTTAAATGCCTCCAGGGATGGGGCTTCAACCACCTCCCTGGGCAATGTGTTTCTAGGGTCTCACAACCCTCATGCTGAAGAACTTTTTCCTAACATCCAGTCTGAGTCTACCCATTTCTAGTTTTATTCCATTTTCCCTAGTCCCATCACTACCTGACCCTCCCCAGCTTTCTTGTAGGCCCCCTTAAAATACTGAAGGCCACAGTAAGGTCACCTCAGAGCCTTCTCCTCTCCAGAATAAGCAGTCCCAACTCCCTCAGTCTCTCCTCCTAGGAGAAGTGCTCCATCCCTCTGATCATCCTCATGGCCCTTCTCTGGACACATTTCAGCATATCCACATCCCTCTTGTAATAGGGGCTCCAGAATTGGATGTAGTACTCCAGGTAGAGTCTCACCAGTGTGGAGTAGAGGGGGAGGATCACTTCTCTTGACCTGCTGGCCACACTTCTCTTGATGCAGCCCAGGATCTGGTTGGCTTTCTGGGCTGCGAAAGCACACTGACAGCTCATATTGAGCTTCTTGTCCATCAGCACCCCCAAGTCCCTCTCCTCAGGCTGGGCAGTGACTGGCTTAAGAACAGCCCTGTGTTGGTGCCTGGGATTGCTTTGATCCAGGTGCAGGACCTGGTAGATCTCAAAGGTCTTTTCCAACCTGGTTGATTCTGTGATTCTATGCTGGGTGTGTTTCTGGTCGTGTGGGATGGTGGATCTGATCCCAGACATGGTTTTGGTGGTTTCCTGTGCTAGCAGCTGTAGACCAGGGGAATTCACACTGGGGAAGCTGGGAACCTCAGAGTCGACTCTGACCCTTTCAAGCAAGAAGTAGCTCAGTGCTGCACTGAAGATGGCAGACAGGGCATGGCTTGCCGTCTGGGAAGGCAGAGGTGTAAGACATGGAGGTACCACCTTACCCTTCCTGTTTTGGAATTAAACACAGCAGCTTGAGCTCATTTCAGGGATGAGAAAGATGTGGGAGCTGTCACAATGTCCTTGTGATGGTGATTCCTTCATGGAAGGAGGTGGATAATGGTTCCTTTGGGTCTCTGTCGCGTCCTAACTTGGCCCCTCACTGAGCCACTGGAAAAATTCCAAAAGCTTGGGCCAGTGCTGAGTAGAGAGGTGTGGAGGCTGAGAAGATAATCATCCAGGTGTGCTTCAGATGTTAGGAGTGCAAGCGTTAGCATCCTCATGAATAATCAAGCCTTGACACTATGGCTGTGTATGATTCTTAGATACGAAGGCATTGGGAAGATGCCTTGTTCTGGACGTGGGCAGATGCCATCTGACAGGTGAGCACTACTGAGGGTTGTATCAGTGGAGCAGTGCACTCACTCTTTTCCAGTTGGTGCTCTGCTCCTTGTCAGTGTTGATAATTTTGATATGAACTGCAAATGAAAGAAGCTTTCAGCATCTGATATGGATGCACAGTTCAACCAGAAGCAATGAAGCAGTGTTGAGAAGATGATGAGCTTGATCTAAACAGGACAAGACCACAGGAGGTCTTCCCTAAGCACAGCTGCTTCTCTAGTTCATATTTCTCTCTGTGGTCTCCTTTTCCAGCTTCCAGAGACATCTGGCATTAGTCCTTTCTCTGTTTCATACTTTCTTCCTGGATTTCCCCTCCCTTTCCATAACTTCTGTCTTTGGGACCTCGCAAAATACTTCTGTTTGCCTTATATAGTGTGAAGCATGTTGAATTGATTACAGGCAGAGTTTTTGCTCTAGGAGGACTTGTTGGCTGAGGTGCTCCAGAGGAGTGTGCAAGAACAGGACCTGAAGCAAAGCTGGTGGATAAAGGCAGTGTCTGGCCTGGCTCCTGCTGCCTGCTGTGCAGCCCTTGAAGCTGGACAACCGTTCCTCTGTGCATCCTTCTGCCCAGCCCCTGCAGTGGTGGCTGACCCATTTCTTGGATGCTGTCAGGAGCCAGTCTTCTTACTTTGAGGAATGCACAATGTCCTGATGAAAGTATGCAGAGCATTTGCTGAGCCTGCTTCTCTCTTCAGGCCTTCATTTCCCTCTGCAGAGTGTACATAGTAATTAATTTCCAGACTCCTGCAAGTATCAGTTTCTTCTTTGATGGTCAGTGGGAGATTTCTGTTGGGATATCAGAGAGTCCAGCCATAGCCACCTTCTGCTTTTTTGCTCACCTGGAGAGCCTGTGCCCTCATCTGCATGGGGGAGGACTCTAACCCACCTGCCACACACCTTCCAGCAGCACCAGCAGCGTTGTGTATGCAGGTGAGGTCTCTGCTCTGGCAAATGGCCACACTGCAGTAAAACTGCTATGAAAACAGCTGTTTTGAAAGAGAAATATAAGGTGTCCTTTGAAATCAAGCATGCTAGGAGCAGCTAGCAACGGCAGCAGCAGCAGAGGAGTGATGGATCTGCATCGGTTTCATGCTAGCTACTCCAGCCAAGGCTCAGCCAGGAGCTGTTGGAGCCTTGGCACTGCCCAGATAGTTTTTTGCAGGCTCCTGTATATCCTTGAAAAAAAAGCCTGTTGCTGCATTCCAGTCAGTGTCTAGTGGGTTGCCACACAGTTTAGGGCATTTCTTTTCAGGGGCGTTGGTCAGGCTATGACCCGATGAAGTTTAAGCCGCAGCCTGTGAGTGCTGAATGGGAAAGGCTCCGTCTCTGGGGCATTGTAGTGGTTTAGCAGTTACCTGCCTCCCCCCCCCCNAGCCCTCCCAGAGACCCAAATCCCCAAGAGGGGTAACCAACCACCCCCTACCACCTTTCCCCCCCTTCCCCAGTCTTATCTCACCACCTGTTGATGCTGCAGATAAGCTGAAGTAGATGGGCCAGGGGGATTAGTAGTAGAAAGAAGTTAGTAGTTTTACTGAGAATTAGCTGCCAAGGCAAAGACAAAGGAGACCATTCAAGAGAAGCAGCCGCAGCCAGAGGGGTCAGAAAGCATCTGATATCTGTGTTTTGGTACAATTCTTTAAAACAACTTTTTTTTTTTTTTCTTTCTCAGTAAAACTCTGTTGAAGTGACATACTGTGTTTATCTCTTTCAGCCAATAGTCTAATTTCTCTCTCAAATTCTCCAATTATTTCAAACCAGCACAGGCATTGCAGGCTGAAAACCTCTGCTGGTCCCTGCAGCAGGTGGCTCCTGTGACGTGCCCAGTGGCAGGCACTGGGCAGAGCAGCCCAGGCGGACTGCAACCCTGCTGCTACTGCTGGCAAACAGACCTCTTGTCTTACTTTCTGGCTTGAAGTTCGGTGGTGCTTACACAAGCCTGCACACGAGATGGTTGCTAACAGGTCTCCGTGAGTCTGCAGGGAGGCCGCTGCAGTGCTCAGGTACAGGGAGCAAAGCAGCACTGAAGCACGGAGCAGCCGGCAACCCGCGGCCGACTTCTGTCCTCCCTCTGCTCTGCCCACCCGGTCCCCGCCGGAACTACCGCGGCCCCCACATTTCCCGTACCGCCGTAAACCACTCCGCGACCAGTGCAGTCCCTGCGGCCTCGCTCCTCCCTCGGGCTCGCTAAAGGGCAGGAGGCTGGGGGGAGGGAGCGCGGGACTCGCCGGGAGTCCTTCCCACCGGCAGGAGGCGCTGCGCGGCCGCGGCGGAACTGGGAGCCGAGCTGGGCTGCGCGGCCGCGGCCGGGCCCCTGGGCTGCGCTGCCGTCCCGTTCTTTTGCCGTCCCGGCCTTTTGCCGGTTCGGCCTTTGCCAGCCTGTACAGGCCGGCCGGGTGCCTATTCCAGAGCGCCGGCTTCGTATGTACCGCTGTGCTGCGGCAGCCCTCCTGGAGCACGCCCTCCAGCTCTGCAGGACCTAAGCACCAGGCATGGACCTGTTAGAGGAGGCCCGTGAGAATGGGCAGGTGGCTGGAGAGAAAGGCTGGGGGAGCTGGAGTTGAACTGTTCAGCCTGCAGAAGTCACTGAGGACACCTTACTGTGGCCTCGCAGTCTTTATAAAGGCTTGAAAAGAAGATGGAGGTAACTTTTATTAGAGCCTAAAGCGACAGGACAAGATGCAAGTTTGAACTGAAAGAAGTTAGACTGAGTCTGAGGGAGAAACTTTTTACAATGAGAGTGATGAAACACTGGAGCAGGTTGCCTAGGGAAGTTGTGGATGCCCCATCCCTGCATGTGCTCAAAGTCAGGCTGCATGGGGATTTAAGCAGCTTGATCCAGTGGAAGATGACTGACAATGCCAGAGGGGTTGGACTGGATGATCTTTAAAGGTCCTGTCCAACCCAAAGCTTGCTGTGATTCTGTGGTTCATTGTGCCTTACCACGGTGTCAGATGGTTCTTGTCAGAGATGGGAGCGTGCTCAGTATTGCTGGTGCTTCCTGGCCATTTCAGCTTTAGGCCTCTGCTGGCAAGCTACCTGAGGTGGCTTGATAACTGGGACATGAGCAGTAACTCCTGGGATGCCAGCAGCCCACTCCAGCACATGCCTCCCTCCTCTTTTGTGAGATGCCCATTCAAGTCCTAGCCTTTGTGCTCCTTCCCACACTCACCAGTTCAAGAAGGAACTTTCCCCAGGATAGGATAGAAGTCCAAGCAGATGAGCCCCATCATGTTTCCACTGGTTAGATGCCTGTCCTAGCTCCTTGGTGTCCTTCACATACTAACCCCAGTTCCCTCTGCAAAGCCACTCTCACCTCTTCTCCCACAGGGAAAGACACCACTTTGCCCCAAAGCACCAGGCCTGAGGCAGTGCCGGGGTCCAGCTACTGTATGCTGGTGTGAGCACTCCACACTCCATGTCTCACTCCCTTCTTGCTGAACCCCTGGCAAGGCGTAGTGCCTATATGAAGCGGGAACCTGGTTACCCCTCAAGAGACTCCAGTCTTGCCAGCTCCTCACCCCTGTCTTCTGCACTCAGCTCATCCTAGAGTGACCAAGCAAAGCTCCTCAAAATGCAGTTGTGGCTCCTTTGCCTCTCCTTCACACCTTCTCCTTACTGTTCCCATTCCCCTGCTGGCACCAGCCCCTGTGTGCTGTCCTGGGGGCAAGAGCATCCAGCCCTGCAGCCTGTGGCTGCTCACAGGCAAGGTATGCTTGGAGGCCATTACTTTGCAGTTTTTTTCCATAATATCTTTCTCACTTCATGTTTGAAAAGCTGCCTCCCCTGCCCTTCTTGGCAGGGGCTGAGGACAGCTCTGTGACACTGCAGTAAGTGGTGTTAACTAACCTTTGCCAGTGACCTGCATCTCTCGTTTCGTTCTGAGCCAAGGGCAGCAGGTATTAGCTTATCTTTGTCCTTATTGGTTCTTCTACTCAACTTGCTGGAAAACAAGCCCCAGAAATCCCCACCATTGATATTTACCAAGAGTTGTGGAAACTGCTCTGATTACCATGGGTGCCAGACTGTTTAGAGTGGTGGTGGCACCAGCATGGCCCACAGCTGGGCAGCATAACCAGGGCTGGGGAAAACTCCTTCACTGCCAGGTGGTCACAGAGAAATGAAAAAAACACCTGCCACTTTTGTGAGCCTGGGAATATCATCTGTCTCCCTATGCCTTTGTGCATTTCTTGCTCATTTGTGATCTCTGGTTGACGGCAATTGGAGCATGGGGATGAGCTGGTGGAGGCTGGCAGCAGCCATGAGAATGGGTCCATAGGCATCTCCTGCCCCCATGGAGACACCATGCTCCCGTTGGTCTCAGAAACTACCCCAGAGGACACAGGCAGGTGATCATTTGTCCTTGATTAAGGGCACAAACCTCCCTGCATTGTGTGGCTGGGAGGTGTTCGGGGATGTGGAGGCAGGCCAGTTGGGTGCTGTCAAGAGGTCTAGCCAGCCCCATGGGCAGGGAGTTTGCTGACAGTAGCTCTGCCACCAACCCTTACTGTCATAGCTAAAGACCTTTCTCTGCAGCTGGGAGATCTCTCTGGCTGTCACTGGACAGGGCCACTGGGAAAGGCTGGCACCTGTGACCACAGCTGGGCTTTGCCTTTTCTCTGTGACTGACCCTCCTGGAGCAGAGGCCTCTCCTGGTGATGCTTCTCCAAGCCTCAGCGCCCACTGCAGTCTTGGTGGCTCTGCCTGCATACAAATGGGTCTCCTGCCCAGCACAGGCATATTTAATCTCCTCACTGTACACACAGGGAAAGGGCAGAGGAGAAACTAGGGCTGAGCTGGAGCTAGGGCTGGTAGAGAGGCATAGAGCAGCTTGCATAAGCCAAAACTGGGCTCTGCAGCCCAGGTATCACCTGGGGCTGAATTTTGGTCAGAACTTGGCTACAGATGCAGTGTGTTGTTGTGGGATAAGGGAACTTAAGTACCAGAGAGCCTTTGGGTTTGTAAGCCAGGACACACAAGAAGTTAATCCAAATGAACTGAGGTGGTGAGCTAGTGGGGTAGTGCAAAACCCTCCAACAGATGTATTGCTGATGAGTTAAAGTGGGTTTACTATGGTTCAGCTTTTTTTAAGTGGGCTAGCCAACTCAAGTGTTCTCCTGCCTGAGGGATGCATTTGGCAGAGTGGGCAGTGTGTGTGACTGCCCATGGTGATAAGCTCTTTGTGAGCAAAGCCTGCCCGGGGGGAGAC
This sequence comes from Psilopogon haemacephalus, assembly GCA_013396835.1. Classification (NCBI taxonomy): domain Eukaryota; kingdom Metazoa; phylum Chordata; class Aves; order Piciformes; family Megalaimidae; genus Psilopogon; species Psilopogon haemacephalus. Next base: position 89,277 of record VWZI01002426.1, on the reverse strand, counting down.
AGTGAGCCCTGTTATACTAAACCCACTTTAATTATGAATAGGCACATCTGCCAAGAGGTTTATTGCACTTCAGTGGCTTCCAAGTTGAATGCAGCTTACCCTTTCTGAATGTTTCTAGGCAGCCAGGCTCTCCATTCCCCATCAGTGAAGCAATGGCTTTCCTCTCTCCAGCCCTCTGTCCAGCTGTCTGTGCACAGAGCATGAGTGGCACGTCGTGAGGTTTGGGGAGGAGAAAAATCTTCTTGTCACCTGAGACAGGAGGTGGGTCATTGTGGGTAAGACTGACAATCCCACATCCCTGTCCAGCTCAAGGGGCTCTGTGTTAGCAAGCTGATGGGCTTTTCTGTCCCTGGCTCTTAGCACTGTGAGCTGGAGCTCCTAGGAATTACCAGAAAGAAGCTACTTCCAGATGCCTGTGTGAGACTTAGCAAAAACAGATTTTGGGGCGGTGTCACAGTGAAGTTTCATTGCAGCCTGTCACGTCTCAGATGAAGCTTCAGGAACAGGATCCTTTGCCAGTAACCACCACCTTGTGCTGATGTTATCTGGTTTCTGCAGAATGAACTTGCTGAGTTGTCACCGGTAGCACTGTCAGGGGAAGTCCTGGCTCCTGACGCTGCAGTTCCTGCCTCTGTTTTGCCATGGCCCCAATTCCAGCAGCATCCTCTGGGCTGGTTGGATTTGCTGGACACCTGCTTGTGCTGAAATAGTCAGAGGCCATCAGAAGGAAGTGGGCAGCAGGGCTTTGGCGCAGGCCTGTGGTTCCCAAACCCAGTGGAGGCATTGGGCAGGCTAAGGCACAGTTTCTGAGGATAAAATGGCTCCTGGCAGCTTGTTGGCAGCCGATACTGAACGCCTAGTGACCAGGCAGTTGGCAGGGGGAGGTTTGTGCTAGAGCTGACGTGGGTGTCGGCAAACGCTCCTCACTATGTGGGCTACTGGTTTCTGTGACAGAAGCAAACTCTGTGGGTGCCAGGCAGAGTCACTGCTGTGTTACGCAGATGTTTGCCAAGTAAGGCATCCCTTTTCTTCTCTGCAGACCTTCCCTCTAAGCAAAGTGACCTGGTTTACGCATCAGCTTCAGCCAGCAAATGATGGATGAGTGGCTAAACTAGTCAAGGTGCTGGTGTGTGCTGGCCCTGCTGTGTGACCAGGCAGATTGATGGCCACCCCATGCTGCCCGTGTAACAGGCTGGCAAAACCAAGCTCATTGGTTCAGACAAACTTTGTTGGATGCAGACACAAGATGTTCACTGTGTCTTTGAGGGAGATGTGCACAGTTGGCTCCAGTGTGGCTGCAGGCATCTGCTCTGTGGCTCACAGGACACCTTCAGGTCACTAGCTCATGTGCACGGGTTTTGGGAGCAGTTCAAGCTGCCAGTGTACCCTGCTTCGGGCCACCCTGCGTGTGACCTGAAGCCTCATTCAAGCAGGGCTCTGGGGCAACATGCACTGTGGCTTCTTAGTAGCTGGATTTGTATCCTGGGGTAGCAGCACCTTATCATTTCTCTCAGCCAAGCTCTGGAGCACACCTAAGCCCCAGCTGTCACCAATGGCTGTGCTACAGTTCAGGGTGGAGCTACCTGATGAGTGCCACTCGGTGCACAGTGGTGGGGAAGGAGGATGGCTGTGTGGGGAATGGGATGAAGACTGGCACTTCCATCCTTTACAACCACAATGCCACCAGAGATGGCTGTGGGGCAGACTCTGGGATGTTCTGCCTCCTTCTACTTGCCCCACTGTGAAAACAGGAGACATCTGAAGATGGGTGCTGACCTAAATTAGGGTTGCAGGAAAATTTCCCTGTGTGGAGACTAAAAGTCCCACTAGTTTAGAGCGGAAACTAGTGAAATGCCATGTGATAGCGATGTAGAGCACAATGCCTGGCTTAGAGATAAGTCTGTTCCTCAGCTCACCCCCTCACAAGATGTTCAAAGAAATGGAAAGACAACTCATTTCAAGCTGGTAAATTGACACACTTCTCACAGAGCCAGCAAACTGCTTTGTGCAGATGGACAAGATGTCCTGGTGGCCAGCGGTTTCAGAGGGCTTCCAAAGGATGAGGTATTGATGTGAAAAATGAGGATATAAAAAATTTAAGTCAAAGTGTTTGGCTTAAAAAAACATAGAAGCACAGTTCTCAGACACCTACTCTGCAGTTCAGGTACAGGAGGACGGGAAGGAGTTTCAGTCTTTTCTGTCCCTTCTTTGAAGCTGGTGTTGGTGATGGCAGGAGGACCCTACAGCAGCACTGCTGGCACAGCCTAAGATGCAGCACTCATCCTTCATCCCACTTTCAAAGCACCGTTGGGAATGAGGTGCTGCCAAGAGCCGGCAGGTCAGCTGTGTCTGGGCACTGGCAGGAGCAGACACTGCCAAAGTCATAGGAAAAGCAGCCATGCCCCAGGGGGCTGGTGAAGGAGCATCTCTGTCATGCCACGGCACCAAAATGTGAGCCTACAAAAGACAGGATTAGCGGTCATCTAAAGCTGCCTCCTCTTGCTCCCTCCATCTGCTGCTCTGAATACCATGGGAAGTTCATGGGGGGCTTGCAAACTCCTCTGAAACAGGCAGTGCTAAGCAGGTCCTCCCTCCTGTGCAGACACTGGACCACAAGCCTCCCGTCTTAGTTTTCTCTCAAAAAGGCATTGAGGAGCCCTGAGCCAACACAGGGCTCTGGGGCATGGAGCAGGTGGAGGGCAGGGGCACAGCTCTGCCTTCCCCAGCAGACTGCTCTGGGATGGGTGCTTTCCTGGAGGGCTCCCAGCAGGTGGGAGCTGTGTGTGCCAGCCAACGAGTGTGCCAGCCTGTGCCAGTGCAGCCCCGGGGCAGATGGGACTTACACACATTTGTGTGTGTTCTGATAACTCCACCAGCGTGGTACTGCCAGTCAGTGCTACTTGCACGGGCCCCAGGTGTACTCCTGCACAGCTCCCTTGCCCTCTCCTTCAGAGCCACTCCGCTCCACACCACCTGTCCTCCCCTGTGCCGCCTCCAACACGCTGTGCTCCAGCACTGTTTGTACAAGCTTCAGGCACATCCCTGGCGCAAGCTCACTGCACGTGTGCCCATCAGCACAGCTGCTTGTGCTGAACACCTCCTCCAGCCACAATCTGTGAGCCAAAGGGTTTGGCAAGTACCCTTTCCCACCAAATTGGGGGGGGTGGGGTGTGGGAGTGGGGAAAGGAGAACCAGTGGATGCACTCCCCTAAGCCGAAAGTGAAGCAGATCCTAGTGAGGTGGGAGTGCAACACTAGTGTGAATGCTGTTCACAGTCATCTCCTGCTGGGATGGGTGTCTTGGATTCTAGTTGCAAGAACATACCCTAAATCAGCTGCACTCAATCCTTGGGAGGCTTGAACATCTATTATGGTGATGAGTGCTGCTGAAGAACATTTTCCTCTGAGTTGGGTCATGGAACAGCTGTGACTCCATAATACATGCAGGAGACATGTAGTACTTTAAAAGACAAGCCATGTGTTCACTCTCTGCCCCCATGCCATGCAATATGTTTGAAACCAATGCCTGGTGAGTGTCAAATGCCCTATCAGGCTGTGGTCATGTCCTGGGAGCACAATTTTGCTCCCACAAAGAGCACAAATGTGGTCTGATTGCTGTGGTTGGATTCACTGCAGCACTAGGGTAGGGGTGGACTGACACACATCTTTGCTGCCCGTGTGTATCTTTGAAATGCATACACTGAGCAGCACAAAGAAAGCTGGGGCTATGGCCCCTTAGCTCTGCTAAGTTTACCTCGGGGTGGATCAGCCTTTCTGGTTAAACGGGTCACTGCCCTTCCTCTTGGGGCCTTCCCCATCATCACTGAACGAGACTGCCACCGAGATGAGTCAAACCGTCAGACAACATCTGCACTCTCCACACGCCCCTCCATGCGCTTGGATAGTTCAGCTGATGGGCTCAGCCCAGGCGGCGGAAGCAGAGAAGCCCTGGGTGACTTGGGGATGTCTGAAGGCCCAGCCCTTTTGGTGCCCCAAGTGTGTACGTGTCCAGCTTTGCTGAGTGGTCTGGTCTGTTTCTGACCAAATCTTGGAAGCTAGACAGGGCCTGTGAAGATAGCAGTGAGAGAAAGTTTGACCTTAAATGGATGTATTCTGCCAGGATTTGGGATATGCTGACCTGGAGAGTCGTGTAAGTGCACATCTGAATACTTGCTCATGAGCTGCTAAGTCCTTGCCAGGAACAGGTTAGACATTGCTCAAATAATTACTCAGGCAGTCTGTATGTACAGGAGATTCTGGTTCATTCCTTCAATAGCCTGAGCTGAACTCCAGTTTTCTTTGTCTTGAGATTTGCAGTCCTGTATATGTTAAAAGTCAGACACTGCCAACCTCCCGCCTACCCTTCAGCTGGGAGGCTCTGTGGAGGTTTGCTCTCCACCTTCAGCAAGGTCAGATAGACCCCATCTACCTGGAGTTCTATGTCTGTATCTGGAATGCCAGCATACTTGGTGTTTCCTTTCTATAGTTGCCTTATTTTTTTTTAACACATAGCCATAAAAAGTATCACTAATGACATTCCAAAACCCCATGAAAGTGGTACAAATTTATTTGCCTGGCTAACCTTGTGCATATGATGACCCTCCTGCATTTTGCCCTGTACTGCCACCTCTTCAGCACTCAGTCTGGGTCTGGGCTAAAGAGAATAATGAGCTGGTCAGCTAGGCTATCTCTTTTCTTAGCAGGGCTGGGAAACTCCTGTCCAGACAGTGAAACAAGCGACTGCAGAAAGAAAGGAGGGTCCCCTGGGTAGATACTTGGTGTCTCCCTGGAGAACTTGCTCTGTATCTGCCTCTGCCTTGAAGTTAATCTGTGAATCGATGAGCCACATAAGCAGGAGCTTTCAGAGGAGCAGCCACGTCTTCCTCATTTGCTGGAAATGATTTACAGAAGTGCTAAAAGTTTGTAGCTGCAGTCACAGACATCAGGAGCTGGGGTCTGGTTAACTAAAGCATTATATAGAGCCAAACTCACCACAAGATTAGGTCCTAGTTGGTTCAAACTGTGTGTCTGAAATGGATGAGCACTTGTGAAATAAATGTCTGTCTCTTGCTTTGCCACTGTTAAATAGGGATAATTCCACCCCTGCACCTGAAAAGGTGGCTGAGAAAACCGCTGCATTAATAGCTCTAAAGTACTCACTGAGTGCTGAAGCGATAAGCACTTGAAAGAGTCTGTGAAGAGGTTGGAGCAGGCTCTGGCCTCAGGACAGCAATGAAGCAATGACAGCCATCCCAGATGAGAAACCTCTGTGGATCGTGCAGTTACAGAGCACAGCACTGTTGCATGGCATGGGGGTGTAAATGCAGTGTCCTTAAGGGAGCTAATTCTGGGATTTCCATACTTTGATGTGCCTGACTTACAGCCCTTGTCATTTATCAGACATTCAGGGTGTAAAGTACCTATTTCCTGCACATTAGCAGGTTACACCCAGTAAGGACTGAAGTTCCTTTGGTGGGCATTTGCTTTCTGCTAAGTGGTATGAATTTGGTGAAATTATGCTAAAGCTCTCCTGCCACAACCTGGCTCTCAGGCTCACTCAGCTCGGCTAGGATGAAACAGTCCTGGTGATGAAGACAAGTCATCCTGCCAGCTGAGGAGACTCCTCTTATCACAGATAGGACCAAGATGTGCTGACAGAGTGGCTTGTCTGGTAGAGAACAAGGACTTTGCTGAACACCACCATTCATATAACATCTCTTACCAACGTGCTGTCTTATCAGTGTTGCAATTGTCCAAACATTGTAAGAAATTATTTGGATAAAATGCTAAAGATGGAATAAAAACAACTTGGAGGCTGAAGCCTGTAGCTGCTCCTGGATGGGTTTTGAAATAGCTCTATGCACTGAATGCAAACAGGGTGGGTGAGATGGATGGGGTGAGGTGCAGTTTTGAACGTTGTTGCTGTAAGCCTGCAGCAGATGAGAGGGCTGGAGCAGCAGGTTTACAAGGAAGCTCTAGCAATCACATGTATTGAGGAAGCTGTACCAGGTGGGATGTATGGCCTTTTCTGGGCTTTGGAGGTAAAGGGCCTGGTTGCAGTTAAGGCTGAGAGATGCCTGTGTGCTCTCTGGGCTCCCAGGACACCATCTTAGTAGGTTAAAAAAAAAAAAAAAATCTTTACTTAAACTCTAGGAATATAACTCCAACGTATGCTACAGAGGCAGGATTCAACCCTGAACCCATTCTGACAGAGGTTTTGACACCTGTCTCGAAGAGGGAAGAGGGTCTTTGCAGAGGAGATAGCAGGGCTAGTTGACAGGGCTTTAAACGGGATGTGAAGGGGGAAGGGAACAAAGTAATCAGACCTCCATGTGTCAAGGTGTGGGAGGACAGATCAGTGTGGGAGCAATGGGGATTTGGTGATGGTTCTCAACCTGCTGCCCTGAAGCATCCTGGGGACAGAATAGTGCCTCCAGGGTTCTGCAGAGATGGGCCATATCCAGTTCAGGTTTTATCTGCCAAGAGGGAAACATCAAATGGCATGAGGGGTAGAGATAAGCTAGTAGATAAAGACCTGTCTGGGCGTAGACAAGTGCAAATACTAACTGAGGAAAGTACACTCAAAGAACAGGATAAAGGAAAATCAGTGAGTCAGTCAGCTCCAATAGAGGCACAACTGAAATGCCTCTACACTAATGCAAGGAGCATGGGGAACAAACAGGAGGAATTACAAATATTTGCAAGTCTCCAGGGTTATGATGTCATTGGTATAACTGAGATGTGGTGGGATGTATGTCATGATTGGAGCGTAGGGATAGATGGGTATAGACTCTTCAGGAGGGACAGGCAGGGGAGAAGAGGAGGGGGTGTAGCCCTCTACATCAATGATAAACTGGAATCCATGGAGCTTAACCGAGGGATATCCAACACCAAAACAGAGAGCATATGGGTGAAGGTTAAAGGGAAGGCACGGGAAGGGGACATCATAGTAGGAGTCTGCTACAGATCTCCTGATCAGGAAGGCAAAGCAGATGAGGCCCTTTACAAACAAATAGGAGAAGCTTCATGCTCACAGGCCCTGGTACTCATGGGGGACTTCAACCACCCTGACATCTGTTGGAAGGACAACACAGCACAACACCAGCAACATAAGAGGTTCCTGGAATGTATTGATGATAACCAGCCTCTTCATATGAAGGAGCTTGAATAACTTACATGATGTGCTCATCCCAAGGTCTTCCTAACTTCATCTTGCTTTGAACCTCAAGCTGAATCTTTCCTGCTGCAGCTGGAGTGTGGTGCTTCTTAGCCTGGCTGACTGCAGAGAAAACAGCTGACCACCTTTTCCATTACAGTGCATCAAAAACTGCTCCTTCCTCCCCACCCACTTCCCACCCCCAGGACTTCTCTTTCCTAGGCTAAATGGACGCAACTTCTCCACTCGTTTATCTTGTGCAATATTGTTCTGTATTTATCCTTTATATTGTTTTCTTTCGGACTTTTCCACTTCAGGAGCCGGGGCTCTTGAATGGTCCTGGCCCTACACAAGCAGTGCAGGGCAGTTGCCTCCTCTGCCTTGCACCCAGCACGCTAGCCCAGGGCCCGGCCCCTTTGCAACACCTCCGCGCTGCCGGTGGAGATTCAGTTGACGATGCTCTGCAACCCCCAGATTTTTCCCTGCCACTCTGCTGCCTAGTCGGTTATTCCCCAGTTCCACTTACATCTCGATTTGAGTTACATTTGCATTTGTTCTTGCTGAACTGCATCTTGCTGCTTTCAAACCATCTCCCTGACAGCTGAGATTTAAGCCCAGCTTTCAGAGTCCTTGCAGTCACTCTATGTTGGAAAGGACAGGATTCCTCTCAGTAGTACCCACTGTTACCCACAAGGGACAAACACAGAGCTGGATGGACCCATCTTTCCCTTGAAGACCTCTGGAAATATCCCTGCTTTGTCAAGCTGCTGCTGTGGCAGTAATGTGACACTTGTGAGTTCATTGAGTGTCACTGACAGCAACTTCACAGCTGTGATTAAGATCCAGAAACCTAAATGATCCCAGAGAGAGTCAGGAAACCCGTAAATTTAGTCACATAAGTCAAACACAGAGATTAAGTGGCTGGCTTCCTGATAGCGTAGAGGGAGAGTCTGGGGAGGGGCAGCAGGATATCAGCTCCTCATGCTGTGCCAGCAGCACTTGCGTAGGACAGATTATGGAGAGCCATGAGCTAGTGGAGCTATGCTGGTGGTTTCTGCTGCTCTGTGTTGTGGCATTGCATCTGTCTTTAGGGGGATGACATGTGGCACAGCCTGCAAGTGGAGTGCTGTGAAGGCTCTGCTCACCTTCCTGCCAGGAGACACCTATCTCATTTCCAGCACGCTTTAAACATTGCTCATAAGTGACAGGAATTCATTAGCATTGTAGCCAGTTTGCATATGAAGTGTGTTTGGGCGAGAAGGGAGGAGAGATGCTCTCTTACTCTTGCTCAGCAACACCAAGTGTCCAAACCCTCTCCTGTGACCTCACTCTCTCCTGAGATTTCTCTACCAGCTCTGGGAAAATCAAGGTACAGCTCTAAACTTTCTTCCTGTAGATCAAAGAATAGCCTTTGCCATAGTCAAGCTCTGGCCAGTTTCGCAGCTTCCCTGCACCACCTCCTGCTGATGCACTCTCTGCCTTCCTGACGACCTCCCTTCAGCTGCTGGCCTTGCTAGATACAGAAAGAGGGAGTTCAGCTTATTTGCCGAGATACTCTTTCCTGAGGAAGGAATTCCCTCTCTCCTGCGCAGAGGAACAGGCAGAGCAAAGCACAGCAGGCAGTCTGAGACCTTGGCAGCAGAGCATGGGTTTCCTCAGGAGGGCAGCAATCCAGCAGTGTGCTTCCTGGAAAGCAAGAGCCATACAGGGTTACAGAGTTCAGAAGTGTAGCACTGAAGCAAGCAAATGGATCCTTCAATGGCTGTGCCACCAGCCGGTGCCTTGGGAATCCTGAACTCAGTGCCCTGCAAGCCCTTTGTCTTAGGTGCCTTCAGTTGTTCCACTCCCAGATCTGTCCATGCTGGAGGAGTCTGGCCTGCTACAGGAGACTGCACTGCCAGGAGACAGGGTCCCTCAGAGTGGCTCTTGCCAAGCAAACAAATCCTCACAGCCACATTTGAAAGTGTGGAGGATCCCAGCATTTCCCTACAGCACACTGGGAGAAAAAAATATACTCCAGGCTATGAAATGTGCAGATAATATGGCTAAGGGTGGTGCACCAGTGCCCTGTACAGGATGTTTCTAAAGAAGGAAATGGACCAAAATTAAGCTATTTTGCTACTGGAGCTAGGGAAAGTGATTTCGTGAAGCTTGTAGCCAGGCACATGCAGTTCTTGCTTTTGGCCATGATTGCCCATGTTGGCTCCACAAGCAGCAGGGCTGGGAAAAAATGCTGCCAATATCCACACAGGTCTGCATTTTGCTCCAGCAGTGTGCTTCTCTGCACAATGTATTTTCTCTTTTGCAACATGGCTGCAAACCCAGAGCTGCCAATACTTCGGCCCTAATGATGACTGCATCTGAAATGCAGTTGTCATTAGGGCAGAATCTGAGCAAAATGCTCAGCAGCTGATGACCTGCTGCTGAGGCTTGCTCACTGCTCCTGCTTGAGGCTGGAGAAACTCAACTGAAACACCAATATGCAATGAAAACCGGTAGGTGGGCACTGGGAATCACTGGTATCCAAAGGAGCAGGTTACTTTCCATAGGTTTGTGCCTGTGTTTCTGTCTAATCCTCATGGCACATGAGCTTAGTTGCTTTGAAGACCTGTTGACATGTGGCCTTGGCTCACCCTACTGGGTCTAGTGAGCAGATCAGGAAGCAAATGGCTTCTGTGGCACTCCCTGCTCCCTGCTCCTGTACCTCCTGTCGCCTCTGGAACTGCTAGCTTGGTGTACCTTGAAGGCACTCTTGAAGTGCTGCTGTCCCAGGGGCTGTTTGCACATCTTCAGTCTATTGAAGCTTGTACTGAGGATGGAAGTATTCCCACACAGCATAGACCAGGGTAGAATCAAGGGGATGCAACTCAGCTTCTCTTTGCTGCTGTCAGCGTGGCCCATGCCCAGGCTGGGTGCTGGCAGATGCAACCAGCTCCAATGTGCCATAATGCTCCTATCTCCCTATAGTCCTGTCTTCTATCAACTGCTATGGTGAGAGGGGGATGAAGGGGAGAAGATAGGGAGCTGGACTATTGCGTGACAGTTTTGTACCCCCTGGGATGTAAGTCAAGCTCCCACCATGGTCTGGAGTGAGAATTAGATGTCAGGTTTAGCTTCTGGATCCACAAACCACTATGCTGTGGTACACTTGTGCCAGGGTTGATGTGCCCCTTATGGGCCAGTGGATGGTTTAAAGTGCTAAACAGTTCTGCTGCACAGGAAGTCCTGCCAAAAGAAGTATAAATGTTCTGTGATTTGGAGCACTTCTTCTTAGCTGGCACCGGTGGTTCATCGTAGACTCGAGAGCCATGTGCACAAACAGCTTTTATGTGGCACCTGCTGGGGGTACACATCCCCTGCAAGGAACTTGCATCAATGGTATTTGGGACAGTGGGAGTGAGGGGGTGAGTTATGGAGAGGTGGGTGGCTGCCTGGGAATTTCCCTGGCTGGACTGGGGTGGCAGAGACTGCCCGAGCGTGGACTGACCTCCTGCTGCTCAGCTCAGGGCTGGCATGGCACGTGGTGCCCCTGGAATTTCTGGGGCTCCTGGCAGCACCTCCTCCGCACTGCCCTCCTTTGAGGTTTCACAGTCAGGGCTGGGGCTTTTCTTCCTTTCCATCTCTGCTGTTTTGCTCAGAGAACACCCATCTCACTGTTTTTCAACTGCCTGAAGGTGTTTTTTGGGGTTTTTTCAGGCTATTTTGAGGATCATTTTTCCCAGATGTGCTTTTTTTTTTCTCTGTAACTTTTCTTCTTTGCCTTAAAATTTCCGGCCACGTGACTTTCAGCTTACATCCCCAAGATTCTGAGAAACCACAGCAGGCCAAGACCTAAAGGGAAGGTGCAGAGGCTCTGAGAGGAGAGGCAAAGAAAGTGGCAGAGTGCCGGGCAGGAGGACAGCGTGCCTCTGGAGCGGGCAAGAGCCAGGAAGCCAAGGGCTATCTCAGAAGAACGGAGGGCAGGGGAGAGGGAAGTGAAGCGAAACAGAAGACAAGCACACCAAGAGCAGAAAGGAAGCTGAAGAGGCCCTGGGAGCCAGAGCCAGCAGCCATGCCCCACAGCTCTGACAGCAGTGACTCCAGCAGCTTCAGCCAGTCTCCCCCTCCCAGCAAGCAGGTAAAGCAAGGACCCTTCCCCAGCTCTCCCTAGCTTGCGAGTCCTTCAGGGTGGGCCACGGGAGGAACTGGCACCCGTGGCTGGCCTCATCACAGCACAGTATGGCAGGGCTTTCTAGGAACAGCTGTGGCAAGAGGGATGTTGGGCTGTGAGAAGAGCCCTGGCAGGAGCCCCAGCCACTGAGCTGGGTACAGGTGGAGAGAGGAGGCCTCATTTTCTGGAGCTATGTTAAAGGCAACCCTGGGGCCAGGACCCTTAGGCATGGTGGGCCCTGCAATATACACCAAGCAGGCAGCAGGCAGTTAGCTTTGGCATGAAGGTCGGTGCTCTGCTGGGGAGCCTGAGCATGCACCTCCTCGCCGTGGACTAGGACACTTCAGCCTTCCTCTTTCTCGCTGCTGTGGACATCACTTGGGAGCCAGAAAAGCCCTTCCACTTTGGAACTGCTTTCTTTTCTGTTCACCTTGGGAGAAATTTTCATCTCAATAATGCTTGACAGGGAGTTTTTGTTTTGTTGCATGGAGTACTTTAATGGTAGGTCTTTTGCTGGCACCAGTCTGAGGTATTTCCACTGCATTTTCTGGCTAAACTTTATTATATAGGATCATAGAACTTATCTGCCATTTGCCATCTATCTAGGCTTGGCAGCAATGGCAACCATCCAAGACTTTGTTCAGAAGTCTTGGGGATGAGCAGGGCAGCTGATTTTGGGCTTGCAGCCAGGTGTGAAGAGGCATGCTGGTAGAGGATGGGATAGAGCATAGGGGTTGCCAAAGCATGGGGACTGGACTTGGTGCAGTATGTAGGAGGTGCTGGATCTGAGACCTTTGTAGAGTATTGAAGACAAGGATAAAGTTGTTAAGTTCAAAGAAAATAAAAGATCTTGAGTGGTTTGGAGAGAGGAGAGGATGTGGACAGACTGATGGGCTGGGAAGAGAACTCTTGTAGCTGAGTTTTGTAGTCCTGTGGAGAAGTGGTGGTTAGAGAGTCCCCTAGAGAGGCAGTGCAGTATGAAAATAGATGAAAAAGCCTCTGTGGTGGCTTCTACTGTCAGAAGGCAGCAGCAGGACCAGATCTCGACAGAGAATGTCTGCTGCCTGAAGTTTGTGACCTGGAACCTAGATACCTGTGCTCTCCTCTGCTCACAGGTGCTTGGGAGTGTTGCAGTCAGCATTGCAAGCATTGCTACCAAGGGACTCCAGAAGAGAGCAAGCACAGAGATCAGAGAGCTGGAGCAAATGAAATCTAGGAAAAACCCAAAAGCTAGTTAAAGAAATCAGGGGATACATTGCGCCATAAGGATCTGCAACAAATGAAGCCTGAGGAAGAAGGGTGATGGATAGGGAGAGAGACTTAAAGGGATAAAAGGAGTAAAACACAGACTGAATCTCTGGAAAGATGGTTCAGGCAAGGAACTGGAATGGCTGCAGTGTCATACCCCCACGGAGAGATGGAGAAGGGAAAGGTTTTCTGTACAAGGAATTCTAATTGTCCCTTCCAGGAGAGTTCCTTATTCTGGTCCCTGAATCCATATCCCAGGCCTTTGTCTTGGTGAAAGGAGAGAGGTTATTTCCCAGCTGTGCTGGGATGCCTAAGGGTATCAGACTTGCCCCTCCTAGCAATGGAGATGCCAAAAGCATCACACATCCCTGAGAGAAGGCTTTATGCTGGTGCTGAGGGTGTATAACCCATGTCCTGTGTTTCACTGATATTATCCGCTGTGCCCACTTCTCACCTACTGTTGCACAGGAGAAGCAAGACAAGGGAGGGGATGGCCCAGTCATTTCCATGCCTTGTTTCCCTAGGACTCTTCTGATGACATAAGAAAAGTCCAAAGGAGGGAGAAGAATCGCATTGCTGCCCAGAAGAGCCGCCTGAGGCAGACCCAGAAAGCAGACACACTGCACTTGGTGAGCACTCCCACCTTTCCCCATTCTCTGGGGGCTTGGAGCAAAGATGCTGGGTTGGGACAGGATGGGAAAAGTGAGGCCAGGGCACAATGTAGGAGTTGGAGCTGACAGAGCACACAGCTGAGGATGACTACCACTGAAGCATTTTGTTTTGCAGCTAGTTTTGAATCCATCTGTATCTCTCAGTCTGACAGTACCTGTTTCCTTTCCTAACCTCTTCTGACCAGCTCAATCTTTGAAAAGCACAGGCTCGCCCTGGCTGGCTTTCCTTGGCTGAGTGCTTCATGCTATCACTTCAGCAGTGGTGCACAGAAGGACACTTTTCTGAGGTGGTAGGATTTTGTCTTCATTGCTATGGACGGTGGTGTAATGTGGAGCCAAATGGGCCACATCCTCTGGTCTGTTCCCCAAGATGCTGTGCAGTGTAGATAAATAAATACTAATTCTTCTGTAATATTTGTAAATGTGTCCGTGGTAGCACTTGTATCCCCTCCTACATCTGAACACTTTGCAGCACCTGGAGGCTCTCTCCCTGTTGTTCAACGTGGATTTTCCCTCCTTTGGTTTCATCCTGCTGCCCCAGTCTTCTGCATGGGATGCATGGGAATCCCTGCAGCACTGCCCAGTGTGAGAATTAGGCATCTGCTTTTCAGTTTGAGTGTGCTTGGGCAGGATTGTGTGGTCAGTGCCAGAACGCAGGGGTTGTGCTCCTTTGCATTTTGCATGTAAGTGCAGTCCTGTGTGTTTTGGGCCACTGATGGGCAGGATGCAGAACACACAGCCTGCAATGGGCAGACACCCATCTTTACCCCTGCACTGGGCTTGGCTGCCCTTTGAAAAGGAGTAGTCAGGCTCTCATTCACAATGGCATCATTTGACTTAGTGGTCTTCATATTCACCCATATCCCCACTTTTGGGAAGGATTTTTGAGGTGTCAGTTCTGGACCTTCCTCCTTAGCTAGTGCCCTCAGCCTGTGGTTGGACCTGGGTTTCAAATGGAGAGTTCCCTCCTTTCTCAGTAGCTGTTGATGTTTCTAGAGCTGACATGGCTCTAGCCTGGTTATGTGATGCCTGTCAGCAGCAATGGCTCTGTGCCTGAGAAGGGTGAAGAGACACACTTCCCTTGGGGTTGGTGCTCTTTCCAAGATAATCCAAGAAGTAGATGTAGGCTGTGATCCTCCCCAGGAAAATGCACCAAGAAGAATGAGACTGCCCAGCTTAGAGCAGAAGACAAACCACTTGCTTATAAGATTACTGCTGCTCAGCTAGCATTGAGAGCACACAATCCTTGCCTTCCTATTTGGATGGGAGCAAGGGCATTAAGCCCAGCTTGGTTCAGACAGAGAAGATCCTAGCAGGCAGACGGAGAAATGCAGGGAGGCAAGCAGAAGGTGAGTGGTGAATTTTTGCTGGGTTTCTGATTCCTGGCGGACAGTAACCTCTTTCTGCTCCTGGGATCATTCTCTGAGTGTTCTTTGCTTTTGGCTGGCTCTGCATGACAGAATTAGCTTCTCTGATGTTCTGACTAGAAGAGCGTGCTCAGCTTGAGCTGTTGTGGTGTGAAAGGAACCAGCAGGCCCGGAGCTTTGTAGCTTGTGTTTAGAGAGGAATGAGTCACGGGGACGCTGGAGCTCCCAACCCCTCAGTGATTCCCTTTAGTTCCTGAATTCAACATCAAATGTGATTTCCAAAGCATTTAGTCACATCTGAGAGATGCTCGTTTGCTGTGTGACTCCCTCTCGTGACAGCTGCTGGGTGCATTTTAACCTGTGCACAGGGAATAGGCACCATCAGAGGTCAGCGTGGCAGCAGAGGAGTGAGTGCAGCCTGACAAGTTTGCTTTACGGCGGCCATGGTGCAGCTTTCCAGGGTGTCAGTGCGCTGGGCCCCACTTCAGCTGTCTTGGACGAGTTTGCAGAGCCTGCCACCATGTCCTTCCTCCCTCCCTGGTCCTGCCCTGCTGGCTCCGTGGTCTGTTGGTGCCTGAGAAGCTCCATCCCGGAGCAGCACCTCAGCATCAGTAGAGGTAGCAAAGACTGCAATGCTCTTGGGATCACTGAGACAAGGCTGAGCATCGTTATTAACCCTTTTGCTGTTATTCTCATTAATAACAGTATTGATTCAGTTCTTCTGAAGCCTCAGTTTCTCTTTTCTTCTGACTCAAGTGTCTCCCCCTCCTCCCCACCGTGCTGCTGGTTTCCCCGGCTGCTAGCAGGAAGCAGTGAGTCTTTTCTTTCCAGGGCAATGACAGGTTTCCTGTGGCAGGTGGTTTTCTGGTTAGAGACGGCGGTTATTCAGCGTGCCCTCCCCCTGGCCGGGTGGCCCGGGAAGCGGCTGAGTGCTGCGAGCCGGCATGAGAAGGAGGGAGCGAGAAAGCACGGGTGGGAGCAGGCCACAGTCACTTCTCGTAAGCCAGGGTTGGGGAGCGTGGCTGGGGCCACCAGCACCGTGTCTGCACCTGCACCCAGACTGGTTAGTGGGGGGACAGGGGGTTGCCCAGGCATGGCTCTGTGCTGAGCTTACCAGAAATTGCCAGTCTGGAAACTCTGCAGGGCAGAGAGCCGTGGGATCTGGAGAGGGACAAGGGGCAATGGCTTCCAACTAGAGAAGAGCAGATTTAGATTGGATATTAGGAACAAGTTCTTCACCGTGAGGACAGGTTACCCAGGGAGGTAGCTGAGGCCTCATCGCTGGAGATGTTTGGGGTGCGGCTCAACAGGGCTCTGGGCAACATGATCTAGTTGAGGATGCTCCTGCTGACTGCAGAAGGGGCTTGGATGTCCCTTCCAAACCAGGCCATTCTATGATTTGACACCCATGTCCCCATCTCATTCCTGTGGCTCCCACACTGAGAAGACCCTGTGGTTTTGTCTTCTCAGGAAAGTGAAGACTTGGAGAGGCAGAACGCTGCCCTGCGGCGGGAGATCAAGCAGCTGACAGAGGAGATGAAGCACTTTGCCTCCATGCTGAGTTCCCACGAACCTCTGTGCTCTATCCTGACATCCCCTCCACCACCTCCAGAAGTGCTTTATGCCACGCACTCCTTCCACCAGCCCCACATCAGCTCCCCACGCTTCCAGCACTGAGTCAGCCAGTAGGAGGGCAGCCTGCCAGCTCCACTGGTGGGAGGAAGCAACTCTGTGGGGTTTACTTTTCAACATCCAAGGGAGAAGGATGGACAGACACCTCTTCTCAGAGTGCGTACTCTGAGTTGCCCAAGGCTTGCTCCCTGTGCAGAAACGGCAGAACCACCAGGAGGCATCTTCGGGCAGTTTCCAGCTTCGGTCCTGGGAAGAGAAGTCATTCGCAAAAGTTCACCAACCCCCTTCCTCGGTGCTTGCTTGGGCATGATGGCAGGAGTATGGAACGCTGGCAGCCTCTGAATGAGCAGCTGGCTGTGGCATGCAACAGCTGGAGCTCCAGGGAGAGGAACTGGAATGGGAGCAGGGGAAGGTTGGGGGGCACAGACTACCAGGGCAAAACTGTTTTATTTTTGTAAAATAAAGATTGAAAATGCTTAGCTGTTTCCTAAATAGGAGCTGAGTCTCTCCTATGGCACAGCGTGACACAGTGAGGGTGCAGGGTGCAGATGCAGAGAGCTTGGAGTCCAGCTCTGCAAGTGCTTGTGTCTAATCCATGGATCCTCACATTTAGAAGTGGGGGAGTGGGAGGGACAGACAGCATGTGCATGGGCTGGGCAGACTGAGGGACAACAGTTTGTGTGTTGATAGAGTCCTTGTGAGAGAACCCTCAGTCCTTGCTGCAGGGCTGGACCTGGCTGGTGAGTTTGATGTGCCACATAGCATCACAAGTCTCTTCCCTGCCGACTCCCTCAGTTCCCTGCTGTCACTGGCTAGACCTCCATGTGCTCCCCTTGCATGTGTGGAGGGCCACTGCCATATCATGTCACCACACATGGGGGTCTTGATGAGCTGATGGAGCCTTCAGCTCGACCAGCAGCACAGCTAGGAAGGCACACTGCAGCATGAGGGGGAGTGATGCTGGACTGCACAGGAGAAGCAGCACCTGGCAGGATCCTTGCTCCAAGGCACCCTGCTATAAGGCATGTAGCTGCAGCCTGCACTGTTTCCCCTTCTCTGTCAGTTACAGCTCCACAAAAGGCTAATGCACTGAAGCAGATGAAACCTGAAAGGTCAGTGAAGAGTAGATTAGTTCTGCTGGGTCTGATCTAGTGGAAACACAGGCTGGTCCATACAGACAGTCTCTGCACCTAACACCACACCAGCCAGCAGTCCACCTATCAGCTCCACTCTAAACACAAGACTGAAGCTCACCTGCCAGTGGAGGTCAGGTTGCTAGTGCTGGCTCAGGACTGCTGCCATCTCCAAAGAGTATCTGCTGCATAGAGTACCACATGCAGCGCTGCAGACATAGGCTTATAACTGAACTAAATAGACCAAATTTGCAGATACCCTTTTTTTCAGGCACAGAGCAGCAGATTTCCAGATGGGGTTGAGTCCATCATCATAGCCCTCATGAGTGTTTGGGAAAAGTCTATAATGTACTGTGCCCATTTTCTCTCTCTGGTTCACACAAGCAGGATAACCGAATGCTGTCAGGCCTCGGCAAGCTGTCCTGAGGAACAATGCAGGTGGTTCAGCAATTTCTCCTGCCATGGCCTGTTAAGAGGCTTGTGAACCTCCTGGTTCAGCTTCTGTGACAGCATGGGAAGCAGTGTGGCCTGGTGTCAGCACATTGGCGTGAGTGTCACCACCCTACAAAGGCCGTGGTGAGGCCAAGAGGGGATCTCACCGGCCCTGGTCTGTGCAGCTCTGCCCTGAGGGTGATGTTCATGCACAGAGGAGGATGGTAGTCATTCCAGATGGGGAGCTGGGGCTTGCATACAGAACATGCAGAATACATCCATGAGCGGCAAAAAGGTTCTAATCATTTATACAAAAAACCAGGAGCAATTTAAGTGTATTTCACACCACTACCCTCTGCTAAATCTCGTACCAGTAGGCTTCACTCCATCCACTGATACAACAAACAAGGTTGCTGACTCCCCACCACCCAGGCTACAAAGGCCCTGTCTGTGATTTGGTCTTTTAAGCTTGGGAGAAGCAACTGGCTGCAGTGCTAGCAGAGCTTCTTTTTACAGCCTCTGCCTCTGCTCCTTCAGCCTTTGGTGGGTTTGCTCCCGAACTTGCTGTTCCTCAGGACTCTGATGCTCCCGTGTTTCCTGGGCTACACAGAATTTGAGAAAAAAAGCTACTGCTCTCCTGGTTGGAGTTTGCTTTGTAGAGTGCTACAGGCTCATGCTTCTCACTGGAAGAAGAAACAGAACCCCAGAAAAGCTTGCACTGACTTAGAACACAACATTTCCTACAATAATGAGGAATCTCCATCCTTGATGTTGTTTTCTCGTGGCTATAAAATGCTAAGCTGCAGATGGAGAAGGTCCTACCCTGATGTATGTGTATCACCTAGGCCCACACAGATATGAAGCGAACAGTTCTGTTGCAGAGCTGTCAAAATCTGAGATGCTGCAGGCTGGGTGGGGTTCTGTATGATGCCCACAGAATTGCTAGACTACTCACTGGTAATGTCTCAGACTTACTCTTGCAACTCAGAATGAAAATAGGTGGTAAGTGGTGAGACTACTAAATGGGTTTGCAACGACATCCTCTCCAGAACCTAAACAATATTCTTGGCATCATTCAGTTAAGGTGCCCTTCCTCTCTGCTTGCCTGGCTGTGAGTTGGAAGGTCTCCAGGCAGCGTTGTGCTCAGCCGTTTTGGCCAAACACTGTGTGTGTATGTTAGTGCTAAGGGACACATCTTCCAATCTGACTTGTCTTCACCCTAGCCTTGCCCTCAAAATCCTGATCACAGCAGATGATCTGCATGGTTCAAGCGGTTTTTGGCATCTCGGTTGCTACTAGTGATGGTGAGATGTCTCAGATGCAGTCTTTCTTATGAAGAAGGGCTTCCCTGGGAAGCTGTCTTTATCACCCAAGCAACAAGCAGCAACATACACTTTCAGGGCCATCAGCCCTGTCAACGAGTCACTGAGACAAAGACCTTTTGCTGAGGATATTTGCAGAGCTGCACAAGCTGCTTGTTCAGCCTCTGTATAGAGATTCCTTCATTTCTGTACCCGTGCTGTCTTTTGCTTCTGTTTCCCCAAGCTTCTGGTCTCCTCACTCAGCTAGCTTTGATTGCTAATTAGCCAAATGCCTATCCTCTTGTGTGGCTCTCACTGTTTTCCGAAAATAAACTGTTAATGATCTCAAATGAGGAGCAAAGGGCAGGGTGTTGTCGAGGGCAATCACCTCTGATTGCTTTCCTTTGCCTGCTCCTTCCCGCAATTAGTTTCCCTACCATCTGGCACTTCTAAGGTGTCCTGTGAATATTATCCGACCCTTCCCAGCCTCCCGGAGCATCGCGCTGCCTGCTGCTGCTGCTGCTGCTTGGGAAGGGGCTGTTTTTAGGCACACAAATGGAAAAACTGGGTGACTGCTGGGTCCCTAGCCTAGCAGGATGCCAGCGCCTTTCTGTCGCACTGGGTAGCTCTTCACCAAGCAACTCTCTCGAAACAGTGAAGAAATGAGGGCTCGCAGGAGGCTGCCAGACTTTTTGGGCAGGAGAAGGTCAAGTGGACGTGCTGGAACATGTCCAGAGAAGGGCCACGAGGATGATCAGAGGGCTGGAGCACCTCTGCTATGAGGACAGACTGAAAGAGTTTGGGGTGTTCAGTTTGGAGGAGGTGACCTTATTGTGGCCTTCCAGTATCTGAAGGGGGCCTACAGAAAAGCTGAGGAGAGACTTTTTAGGCTATCAGGTGGTGACAGGACTAGGGGGCATGGAGCAAAGCTGGAGGTGGGGAGATTCAGATTGGATGTGAGGAGGAAGTTCTTCACCATGAGAGGTGGTTGGGGCCACATCCCTGGAGGTGTTTAAGGCCAGGCTGGCAGAGGCTGTGGGCAGCCTGATCTAGGGTAGGGTGTCCCTGGGCATGGCAGGGGGGTTGGAACTAGATGATCCTTGTGGTCCCTTCCAACCCTGACCGATTCTATGATTCTAAGTAAAGAGACGCTTCCCTGCAAGCCCAGCCTGCCGAAACACTGCGTTTGTGCTGGCCTCTGCTGGGCAAACGCCGAGCTCTGCCAGCCTGCAACCGCGCTGCTCAGCCACCTCCTCTTGGCGCTCCTCTAGCACAGAGCTGGCTTGGAGGTTAGCCTGGCTATTGCCAGAGACTAGGACAGGGAGGCTCACGGTTAGTGTGGGTGAAGGCAATGCGTGGGTGAGGCTGAAGTGGGACGTCCAGGTCCAAGTCTAAGCGTGGGATTGTGGTCTCCCTTGGCCAAAGATCACGTAGCTTGAGACGGGCCAGCTCTGCTCTGTGGTCCCAGTGTGTTTCTATAGCTGTGCAAGGGTGTGGGGAGCTCGGCTTGGTGTCCCCCACCTTCCTGAGTTCCTGCGGGCTTGCAGACCTCCAATAAGCATAAAGCAGGCTGCAGCCCTGATGAGCTATAATCACCATCAAATCTGAGATGAGGATGGTGCATTTCAGTGTTTTGATACGCACAAAAGCTTTTGTAGAAACACTTGGGCTGGATTTCTGTCCGGCAGCCTTGTCCTGGGGGTGTCTGCTGTGGATGCACTGTGGGCTAAGCCAGCTAGGAGAACAGCAAGGGCAGGTAGAACATGGCACTGGAAGGCAACTGCCATTAGGTTCTCTTCAGGCCTTAGTAACCATCGCTTCTCTGCAGAAAAAACAAAACAACAGAGGTGTGTAACAAGTATCTGTTGATACAATCAGAGGGTGGGGATGGGAACCGGGAGACAGGAGAGTTACGTTTTCCTTTATGGCCTTCTCTGAGTCTCAGTATCTCCTGTGGATCAAGGTATCCTGGCAACTCGGTGTAAAAGGACAGCAAGTCACGAAACATGGAGGGTGCAGTAATTTCAACCTTTTAATCCCCCTAAAAGCACCGGCTCAGCACTTTACAAGTGCTCGCTATCAGCATTTCAGGGCCGCTTCTATGGTAAGATAAATAAAGATAAGACATTTGGCGCTGACTTAAGCTGAATTTTTCTCCTCAGATGGGAAGCCCAGAGCAAATCTTTTATGCCTGGTATTCTCTTCCTGATTCTCCCTTCTCAGCTCAGCTGCAAGCTTCCAGTAGGCCAGGTACCAAGGCAGGGGAGGCAGTCAGGCTGTCCAAGGGAAGGTGCTTCCATCCGGCTGTCTGGGGCTGCTATGATCTCGGCTGTCATCACAACGATGCCTTCTCTCCAAATTGATTCATGTGTGAATTTTCTGTCTTGAGAGACAGAAGAAAAGGTAATTTCCAAGCACAGTACGCAGGGAGTCAGAAGAGAAGCAGAGGCACATCTTCAGCTTGACAAAGAACAGACTAAGTATCTCTCTTGCCCACTTTGCTGTGGCTCCAAAGTCTTGCAAGTCCTGTCTCAGAAGTAATTTCTGTTAGTGCTGCCTGCCTGCATCAACCAGAGGATAATCTCCTGCATACTGAACTAGAGCAGCAGCTTTCTCTTTGCCTCTTACGATGATCATGGTGTCCAAAGTAGCACCTCTCATACAAGAATGCTGTCTGGATCCTAACGTTTCAGCACACAGAAATCACAGAGCAGTAGTCACTGCTAACAAACAAAATATTTGTATGAATCAGAAGCTGTTGAGAAGAGAAAAATCAAGGTATGGCTTGAAAAGGTGAGGCTTGCTCCTAGAAAGAGCACTCTGCTCACTTTGTGTGGATTCTTCCTCTGCCTATTGTCACTTTATTGATGAATGATCTGAAGGGGATTTGAGCAGTGAGGTAGCCACTTGTATACTTTTTAGGTTAGGGTAAAGGTTTTAGGTCAAGTTTTTTAGGTTAACCAAAAATCTGTCCAACTAAACAGTAGGCAATGTGTATTCATTTCTTGCCAGGGCAGGGCTGCAACCAGTGTATTAACATTGCTACCTAAGACCATTGTTTTTCCTACATCTGAGATTGAAGACACCAGCTGCTGAGAGTTCTGCTGCTTCAGAGACTTCCAAGTAGAGACAGCACACGTTCCTCCCAACTCCTGCACTGGTCCTGTACTCTTTTCTAAGACATAATCAACTTTTCTCCCCTCACAATAGCAGTGGTGTGGTGCCGTGGTCGGCAGGACTTACCCTGCCCTTGTGTTTTTGCGGCACTGTGAATGGGAGGAAGAAGAGGAATATGCCTGAGTTCAGAAGTGATCCACTCACATTTTCAGCACTCTTTAATTATTTGTTAATGCCAGCTGTGTGCATTAGGAGATTGAAAACCTTTTCTGTGTTGTTGGCATGAACTGGTATGGCTCACTGAGCTGGAGGCTGCTGTGTAAGAAGGGCTGATATACTTCGAGATTTTGGTGTTTGGGGTTAATCCATGACCCTGATCTGGGCTGGGGATGTAAATCTAGGCTGTGGCTGAGTTTTGAGTCTAGCTGGCTCTTTTTTTGCTTCTTTCATTCTGAGCTGAACGAAGTGATCTTCATGTCCCATGTGCATGACTGGTGCACAGAGGAGTCAGGTGGATTTGCCCCAAGAACAAAACAAACCAAGCCTATGCATGATTCTCCTCACACCTGTCCATCCCTCTGCAGCTTTTCACAAGCAGAAGTTGAGAGCTGGGCTTAGGTGCTCAAGCAGTGCAACAGACTAACCACAGTGAAACAGCTTTTGGATTAGAGTTGGTTCTTATCCAGCCAGATCAGAGTCTGGGGCAGAGCAGGCTGGTATCTGCAGAAGGCCATGCAGATGTAGTGTAACCACCCCGTGTCTTGAGGTGTATGCGCTGACTGATAGCCAGAGGTGTGTGCACTGACTGATAGCCAGCACATCTGAGGTACCATCTGTGCACTACTTTTTAGTCCCTTTTCTAGCTACAAGAAGGGAGCTGTGAACAATGGCGCTTCAGCCATGCCTTCCTGGCTGCTCTTTGCAGTTCAGAGGTAACCATATAAACATCATGCAGGTTAAATTAAAACCATTGCTGTGTTAAAGGGAGATCAGACCTGCAAAGGGGTGATAGTTCAGGCTACAACTGGGCAAGCCCTGGCAGCCAAGGTTGGAAGGTGTCAGACTGGCAGTGGGCAAATCACTTTGATTCTCTGTGCCCTCTTTTCCCTTATAAAATAGGTGTAGGTCAGGCTTCCTCTGTGAAGTTCTCAGAGAGCTGCACATGAGATGTGCTGAAAGGGAAGAAAACATTATTTCCCTTCCCAGAAAAGGACTTAAACTTGGAAAAGGATAGGTTTGGTGCTCAGGGTTATCCCACACACAGCTTTGGTGGTTCTGAGGACTGCTGTATTCTCTGGATGAGATTTTAGATTGTGCAACTAAGCCAACATGTTTTGTGTAGCAGAAGGTAATTTTTGCAAAGCTTTGAATGCTGCAGAGGCTGCAAGCTGCACTACTGTCACAGCAGTTGTCTGTCACTGTACGTGTGCCCGGGTCTTTACACAGGAAATGTAGCAGGAAAGATTCATGAGGGTTTAGGGTATTAAAACCAAGTATTCCACTGCTTTTATCAGCTGTACACTGGGTTCTGATTTCCTGCTGCTGGCAGGTAGAAAGCCATAGGTGCCAGCAGAGGGCTTGAAGCCTTCCCTGCTCTAGGAGGTAACAAGCTGTCCTTGTCTAATGCCAACCTGCTCTGCCTAATGTGTCTCCAGCTATGTATTGCACCCAGGTGTGATCCAGAAGTAAGTGGTTCTGCCAGCTATTGGAGTCGTGACTTGCAGGATCACAGGATGTTAGGGATTGGAAGGGACCTCCATAGATCATTTAGTCCAACTCCCCTGCCAGAGCAGGACCATAGAATCTAGCTCAGGTCACATAGGAATGCGTCCAGATGGATCTTGAAAGAAGGAGATTCCACAGCCTCTGTGAGGAGCCTGTTTTAGTGCTTTATAAACCGCTCCAGTGATTTATAAACATTGACTAGATCCCCTCTAAGACTTCTTTTTAGCCTGATGATACAACTATCTGGTGTCTGAAAAATTCCACTGAAGTACTTTGGGTGTTGAATCCAATAGAAAAAACACTCCCCTCCATGAACAAAGATTTTGTAATCTTTCCTGCAATGTCTGCTGTGAAAGATTGTGTGGGATAGACTGAGCGATGCTCTGAGATATTTTCCTTTTATCAGACCTTCATTTTATCAGTCAAAATGTGGTAGAGTTGAGCTAACCAGGCCTTCTAAGAGCAAACAGGCACAAATCACAATGCTGTTAGTTCGAGAGCAAGGGACATCCTGTGATCTTATAGGCTTAGACACTTACCATGTAAAGGGAGCCTATGCATCCTTCGAGGTCTCTGCAGGAACTACATGGGTGGAAGATCCAGTAGATCCTTGGGTACTCTCTTTTCCATCTACTACTTGGATCTTTGATCTGGTGTGGCAGAGAAAAGTCACCAAGGAATTACTATTTCCTGATGTGTCTTCTGCACACCTGTTAAGCCTTTTTCTCCTGCCCATTCATTATGGCCTTGCTTGGTATTGAGGCTTGTTGCCATCCACTAGACTGAAAGCTGGATTATCACTGCCAGCATCATTCCTTGCATTTATGTTTGTTAGCTGGGCTTTGAGAAAACCAAGCTTATTTCAAGGCACATTTTTCAGTCCTTACAGAACACAAACTGTATGTATTCACTGGTCATGAAGGCAGCGTATATTCCAAGGCTGTCAGAAGTTGTATTTCATGAGATCAGCAGGGAAGCCAGAGATGCTGGGTTCCCTCTGATGACTTTGTAGAATGGCTTAGGTTAGAAGGGACCTTAGAGATCATCTACTCCAACCTACCCACCATGGGCAGGGTTGCCTCTCAACTAGACTCGTCTGCTCAAGGTCTCATCCAACCTGGCCTTGAAAACCCCCAGGGAGAAGCCACCAGCAACCTCCCTGGGCACTGCTACTGCCTCTCTTTTTCCAGCCTTCACAGATATGTTTGGGTACAGGATCCTATAACCTTTTTAGCACTAGTGCCAATCTTTGTTTAAAGGAGATTTCCCTCTATCTTTAAAATTCACTTCAAGGGGTTGTCCTGAAATAGAAATAAATTTTCATGGCTAAGAATTTTTTTATATATAAAGATGCTCTGATGAGGGAAACCCAAAAGCAGCTGCTATGTTGCTTTGAGAAGGGAAAGAGACTCTTCTGAATAGAAGCAGATGTGGCAATGGAGAGAGGAAGAAATGCAAAGCACAAGGGGGTTATTTTGGTCCAGAAATTGGCAAACTATGTAAAGGGGAGATTGAATGGTTCACAGAGCCAGAAACAAAACAAATCAGCCCTGAAATCAGAGGAATGGTTCTGGGAAGTGTGGGCCTATATGTAGGAAAAACGCTTGGCTATATTTGCTTTGGGGGAGCCAACACTGCTTCCCTGCCTGGCTGGTGTTCACTTGACAGGCTGCAGTCACCAGAAGCTGAGTGCTACTTTATCTGCCTGCTTTCAGCTATGATTCTTAGCAGGGTCTGTGGTTCAGTCATTCTTGATTTACCACCTGACATTCCTGGCCACACTAAGACGTCGGTTTAGTGTGATCAAGTAGCTCCTTTTTTGGCAGGTTCTGGTTTGCTGTGGACTTCTTGGTGGTGATGAGTAAAACTGAGGATCTTAAGGAGAAATTTAGGAGCTGAAGGTGGGACTAAAACTAAAGCACAACTGAAAGACAACAGACTGCTTTGTGACTCCAGTTTGGAGTAGAGCTGGCAGGAGGTGAAGAACCCAACGTATGTTTCTTATTCCTTTCCCATGTAGCTAAAGATTTTTCCATGTGTGTGATTTTTTAAAAAAATATTATTATTAATTTATTTTAGCCACATTGAAGAAATTTAACTGTTCTTAGTGTTTTCTTCTCTGCTGTCTAGAGACCTTTGATCACAGCAAACTGCCACACTGTGATAACACTTCCAGTTACAGATAGGTAAAGCTACTGTCCTAAAGTTGTACAGACCTAAATACAACATGTAGGTGACATATTTAAGTTAAATAATGTCTTACTGCCTGCAAATGTTGTTTTTCACTCTGTTTTTGAGATTCTTAATAAATGACACCTCTGTGAGAAAACTCAATTTGCCATACTAAAAACTGCCTCTATTTCTCATCTGAGTTTTTCCCTTTTTTGACTACTCTTTAATGAACAATAGTGATTACCTCTGGGTAACTTTGATTTGGAGATGGGCTGAGAGAGTTTGGGTTATTCAGTCTAGAGAAGAGAAGGCTCCAAGGAGACCTTATTGTCACCTTCCAGTATCTGAAGGGGGTCTACAAGAAAGCTGGCGAGGGATCTTTTAGGATGGTGAGTATTGATTGGGCTAGAGGGGATGGAGCAAAACTAGAAGTGGGTAGATTCAGATTGGATGTTAGGAAAAAGTTCTTCACCACGAAAGTGGTGAGACACTGGGACAGGTTGCCCAGGGAAGTGGTGGAGGCCCTGTCCCTGGAGGTTTTTAAGGCCAGGCTGGATGGGGCTCTGAGCAACCTCATCTAGTGTGAGGTGTCCTTCCCCATGGCAGGGGTGTTGGAACTGGATGATCTTTGAGGTCCCTTCCAACCCTGACGATTCTGTGATTGTGAAGAATTTTCTAAAAGCCTTTTCAAATATGATGAACTTAAAACGTAATTTTGTGTACTATTTCACTGTTATATCCTCAGAGTTCTCAGACTAAGCAGTTGTTGGACCATGACAGTCCTTTTTCTGCTCAATTCACTCCTCCCACCACTATCATTCCTTACTGTGTTCCTGATACACTGAAATTACAAATTTATTAGAGCAAATTCTGCTGTCTCAATACAGATCCTGGAGTAACTTTGAGTGCAGAACCTAACAGGACTGAAAATCTCTTTTCTGGCTCTTGCTTCTAAATTTGCCTTTCTTGTTTATTATGCAGAAGAGCTACGTTATGGTTATGTTGCACCATGACAACAAGCATCTCGGGTGAGGCTGGAGTTCACTGGCAAAGTGAATTGGGCTGAGGAGGGACAGAGTAGGAAGCAGCTCTGCTCTGTGGTGCTTTCAGCAGAGTACATAGGGAAGGCTGCACTGGCTTTGCTGTACTCCAGCTGTGCTTCTGGCCACTGCTGAGAGTAGGAAACACAAGTGGGTAGCAAGAAGTGAGCTCTGTGAGAATAGACAGCAAGAACCACTTAAAGGGACATTTGATCTGCCTTGGAATAATTTGTCCAAAGTATTTCCCCCCCACCCCTGCCCCTTAGGGGAAATAAGAACATAAACACACTGGAGTATCTGCTTTTCCTCCTTCCTGGGAGTAGTCAGGTGAGTAACTCAGCATCTGTAACCTCTGACAGTGCTTGCAAAGTAAATATTTTGTGGAAGCATTTTTTTTTTTTTTTAAAGCCAGAGAAAGTTCACTTTTAAATTCTTTGACCCATCTGTTTCAGGAATACTACATCCCAGAGACAGGTTACATTTTTCCAAGCGAACTTTGAGTTGTGTATTTAATGCTTGAAGAGGGCTGGAGAACACTATCGTGCAACCACATCCATGTTTCGAAGCTCCTGCTGGGTAATGTTTGTACAATTCAGATAACACTATGTTAATTAAACGAACCGTAGATCGTAAGTGATCTCCAGGCAGGAATCTGTCACTGCCATGTTGGTAAATGAGTGGCATAATAAAGGCTGAGCCATTAACTGCAAATTTCCCACAAGGACGGAAACGCAGATCAGTTTTGGGTCTTTTGCTTAAGCCACACTGGGATGTTTTAATTTTGACTTCGCTGGATGTTGTCGTGAAAAAGAGCGTCGGAAGTCAACCGAAATGAGTCTCGAACCCAGTCCGGGCATAAGGAGGTGGTCACGACCCCTCTGTTTTGGGGCGGGCAGAGTCCAGCCCACGGCTATCACTCGACTAGTAGCGTAACGTAGCTACCGCCAGACCGCGTCTGTCCCGGCCAGGCGGCGCGCTGCCCGCCCCCGCGGCACGGCACGGCAGGGCTGGGCGGGGCGGGGGCGGTGCCGTGTCCCGGCGCGCCGGCAGCCAGTGAGCTCTGCGGGGCGGCCGGGCGGGTGTCCCGGCCAGGTGTGTGCCGGCGAGCCGCCGAGGCGAGTCAGGCGGCCAGCATGGTGCAGCAAGAGCCCACCGGGGCGCCGGGGCTGGCGGCGGACGGGGTGACTGCTGCCGCCGCCGCCACCGTCGAGATACGGCTGTCCCGGCGTCGCTGGGCCGTGGTGCTGCTCTTCAGCTGCTACTCCCTGTGTAACGCCTTCCAGTGGATCCAGTACGGCAGCATCAACAACATCTTCGTGCACTTCTACGAAGTGAACGCCTTCGCCATCGACTGGCTCTCCATGAGTTACATGGTCACCTATATCCCCCTGCTCTTCCCTGTCGCCTGGCTGCTGGACAAGAGGGGACTGCGCCTCATCGCCCTGGTCGGCTCAGCCCTCAACGCTCTGGGCGCCTGGGTGAAGCTAGGCAGCTTAAAGCCACACCTCTTCCCCATCACCGTCCTGGGGCAGGTTATCTGCTCCCTGGCCCAGGTTTTCATCCTGGGCATGCCTTCGCACATCGCTTCTGTCTGGTTTGGCTCCCATGAAGTGTCCACCGCCTGCTCCATCGCTGTCTTTGGGAACCAGGTAATGGGCCTCTGGCCCCTGACCGGCCGAGCTGTCACCTGCCTGGCCAGAGACTGGGAGTGCTGAGCGCCAGCCCAAGGAAGGGCAAAAAATGCAGGATGTCTGGAGGCTAGCAGCAGGGATGAGAGGCATTTACATGAAATTCCCCTTGGGCAATGCAGCTGGTACATGAATGGCTGTGGACTGATAGTGGGTGGCAAAGTTTGGGGCAGCATGGAGGTCGGGTGTGATTTTTGGTTTTGAGAGATGCTTGATCTGGGGGTCTTATCCAGTGCACACCTACTCAGGTGCCTATGAATCTCCCATCCAAGAGTATGATTCAGTAGAACCATGGATGGGCTGGTCGGGAATATGTGATATTGAGGAATGCTTTAGGCACTGTCCTGCAAACCTCAAATCCACAGTTGCATCTGGACTTGACACTGCAGTATCCTTCTCCTGCTGATACCTGGATGGGAAGGAGGAAATTAGCTGTCAACTGAAAAGAGTACTTGTCACTGAACCCTGGAGGAAAAGGACTTTAGCACTTTCATAGCTCTTAAAAGTAGGTACAGTTTCCACAAGCATTTGTTTTGAAGAGAAACCTTCCATCAGGCTACAGCAAGGTAAACTCCCTAAACACTCTTGTAGGAAGGCAGGTCAGGGAGGCCAGCAACCTGTGCTTGCTCAAGCTGTGATGGTCTTTTCTTCTAGCCAGATAGTGCTCAGAGGAAATAAACTTTTCCACAGCTTTGAAAGGACCAGAGAAATAGTTTCTTGACCCTTGCCCCAAAATATCCACTCATCCCTGTTGCATGAAGCAGAGGCCAATAAAGCAGATAGGCCAATACCGATGCAATGTGACCTAAGTGAAGTAAGTCTGGCTCCGTATTGCTGACATGAAGAAGAGGGAAGCAGAACCTGAAATCAGCTGCTGGGCTGGACCTATCACACTTTCTTTGAGACCCAATGTACTCCCCTATATATGACTGTTCATCACCCTTGACCATCTTTGATTCAGCCTGTGGGTGGCTGCTAATCAGATTTGCATGGTTTGCCATTCAGGTAATTTTTAATGCACAGTTCTTCCTCACAGTTAGCTTTCTATGCAGTGGGTTAGAGGTTTCCCTTCACAACATTCTTGGGTTTCTGTATGTATTTAGATACTGCTAAGACAAAATGTGAATGCTTAGAGATGATATTTGAGGAACTGAAGTTCATGGAACAGCACTAAGGAAGGAATGAAGGAGATTCTGGTTTATGTCTTTTGAAAAGATCAAACATACCTATCTTTCACTGAGTGGATCTAAGATCCTATTCCTTCTTTTTGCCCAGACTATTGGACTGTTTTTTAGGGTTTTAAAACGAATCTTGGAAGGCATTTAACTTGGCATGAGTGCTATGCTTGTTTAGGGGTAAATAAGTAACTGAACATTTTGCTGTCTGACTTTTTTTTGTTAATTATTCAGATGGGATTACTCAAAACATGCACTCAATGTGCATAAGAAATCCAAGGAAGGAGGTTTTCAGCCTGTGCTATATATATGTGTGTATGGTATCCTTCATCATCCCAAAATGAGTGGGTTAGTGTTAACACTTGTGGAAAGCAAACCTTGGCTACACTTCTGGTGCTCCACACTACTCCGAGGGTTGAACTGACATGGCAGTGAGACCTCAGTTCAATATATAATGTTTGCTTTGTGAGCCCATTATTTCCTTCTACAGAACTGGAGGAATCAGAAATGTCAATGACTAAAGGCAGGGCATACTCCTTAAGAAAGACCAATTCAATCCCTTAGTTAAGGGTCCTGAGGTTCATAAACACAGTGAGTGAAAAGTAGCTATTTGGCTTACTGGTGTTGTTGGGGCAGGGGGAAGAAACAGGCCTCATTTTTTCCTGATTCTGTAGTTAAAAGCTGTGTTTCAAGGAGTGTTAGCAAAGGGTGTAATACAGTTGGTTTGTAATTGCAGTGTATTCATATGGCAGATTATTCCCCGTGCTCATTCCTCTACAACTGTGTGGTTTCCTTGCCATGTCACTTAGTTACAGATCCTCAAGATGGAAAACTGTCACGAGTCATTCTCATGGTTATTATTATTGAGTTCTAATCACTGATGTCCCTCTCCCATCTGAGGATGGCAACCAACCATGCGTCTGGGGACTGCATGGAGGAGAGGGGCAGTGTCACTGCTGCTTTGTTTGACGCACCTGCTCTCTTTCTGCTCTTACCTTCTCCACTTTGGTGTATGGATTCATAAGGCAGTTCCTTCTTTGGGACTGTGGTTCAGGCTTAGCAGGTTGCAGAAAATGAAGACTGTTCCCTCATTCTTTCTGGTGAGAGGACCACAACAGAAAGAAAAGCTCTTGCTGAGGTACCAGCGTTTGCAAGAGTTTGTGCTTGCTGGAGCAGCAGGCCTTGCACCTTCCTTTAGCATACTTTGCTGTCTTTTGGGGACGAGGCAGCACAGTGCTGCGGCGCGACAGAACTAACACAGTGGTGGGCATGTTTAGCTAACAAACTCTTGTGGATTTTGGAGATTTTTAAGCTGGAGCTTGGTGTCTGGGTACCAGCTCCCTGCTGTGCTTGGACCATACTTCTTCAGGCACGTTGATTTTTGGTGTATCTCTTACTTTTGTATCTCTGTTTTGTCACCTGATGGGCAAGGGCTGTGGGCAGCACACAGAGAATTGTGTACCTATTGCACAGGACCAATGAAATAACACTCGTGCTTGTGACTTTATATTGCTTTTCCACTTGTATTGCTACCTTTATGATTGAAATAGGCCTTGTTCCTGGCTCTTGCTATTCTGACACAGGAAAAAAAAAAAGCAGCTGATGGGCTTGGGAGTAGGAATGTGGGTGTCTTAAATGATCTCTCTGCTGTAATTTCGCCTTTTTATTTTATAGCAGGGGTTCATGAAAAGGTGTTGATGTAGTTTGGGAGCAAAGAAAAAATCAGTTTCGTTTTAGTCTCAGCTTCAAGGATAAAATGATGCAGCATCTTAATAATCTTCAGGTGGAGTCTGATGCAGCGGGTATGTGACTTCCAAAATTTAGAACTCCCATAACAGAAAGGGCCTGAGGGAGAGCTTTTAGGTGCTATCTGCAGACTGCTGAGAGTATCAATGCGGTGACTATGTGATAGCTTTTGAAGTGGACAAATTGAATGGTAAGCTATGAATGAAACTCAGGGAATTCTGTCTCCCCTATCTCCTTTTCAATTGGGGAAAAGAGTCTGCAGGGAGTATTGGGTGGGGTGGGTGTTGGCCAATAATGGGGTGTACAAGATCTGAGGGTCCATTCCTTTTGCACTGATGAGCCTTTGTGCTGAGCACCTCCTGTTTGATGCCTTGCCTTAAGTGTTTTGTACCTTTTGCCCTTCAGGCAAGGCCACATCTGAAAGTCTAAGAAGTGTTGTGGAAATGGAACACATCCCGTGGACTTATTTATCTCTTTGGCTATTCTGTTCCTCCTGGAGGGTTCCCGTCTCTTCAGATGAGATCTAATACCTGTTAAAAACAGGGCCAGGTGGTTATCTGCCTCTCTTCCGATTGCAGCTTGGCCCTGTACGTTCCAGGATGTTACCTGTTAGAGTAGAGAAGATTTCATCAGTGATCTAAGAGAAGTTAGTAGTTGCAGTGACATTTTCCAGCCCTAGCTCCTTTCTCTTCCAATAAAGAAGGGCAGGGTGGATCAGAGCTGTTGAATCACAAGGAGTGCTATGTGGCCAGCTCAGCGTGGGAGGGTGCCCTGACCAAATAGCAGCGTGGCTTGCCCAGGAACGCTGATGTTTCTATAAATGGATACTAGAGCTTGAAATTAGCTTTTTCTACTCCTTTCATGTGATATTCCCTTCCCAGCCTTACACCAATGGCAAGTCCCCCTTGTCCCTCACAGAAGCAGCTGGCTTTTGGGTTATGTTCTGTGGAAGGTGTATGTGAGTTAAATGCGTGACCGCAGTGTTTTAGCTGGGAGAGTCTGCCCTGTGGCGCCCTTCAGCACTTGTCCTGCAGGGTCCCCTGGGGCTGATTCTGTTAAGTGACTGTAGTAGATCCCTGAGCATATCCTGACTGAGGATTCCAGCAGCAGCTGAGGTGGCTGTCAGAGCTGAAACCTCTCTTCTGATTTATTTTGTCTTGTCTGCTGCTGTTGTTTCGCTGTGCTGTGTTTCTTTCCCAGTAGTGGGGGAGAAGGTGCCTCCCGTGCTGAGAGAGCTTGAATGCCTTGCAGAGAGAAGCAGTCTTCATCATATGACATTGATGGTATTAAGCAGAATGAGAGGGTGTCCCAGAAGCAGAAGTGTGCTGAGGAAGGGAGTTTGCTTTGCTTCCAGAAAAGCTTTGGTTGTGAAAGTGCAGTTTGAAAAAGTACACTATCTCTCACATCGGTGGGAGACTGAAAAAGAGCCTAAGCCCTATCTTATCTTGTCACAAGGCCTGGAGTACAAATTTTCTTTTCACAGCTTGGGACTTTGCTGCTTCTTAAAACACTGCAAGAAAGGTGACTAAGCTGTGGTTTGTGAACTTTTACATCTGTTGACTTCCTGAGTATCTGTGTTTTCAACAGTGTCTTTTACAGAAGCAGCATATTCTGAACAGCAATCTGAACAAAAGCACACTGGGTAGGAACTGGCAGCTTCCAATTCATACAACTCTTCAGTTGTGTATTTTGAGTTCTACTGTAGACTTTTGTATAGATAGGCAGCTGGGACCTGTGCTGCTAGCCAAGGGTTGAGAAGTTGATGTGAAGTAGGAATCACAGGGTGTGAGAAGGGTGTGGCCCTCTGCAGACTGGGATACAGGAGCTGTAGGGTCAGAGAGCTTAGCTGCTCCTGTGAAATGTCGTGGTTACAGCCTGTGCTTAGAAAAGGAGGGTGCACCACAGGGCAGAGCCTTGGCACACGGATGAGAGTCAGGGAAGAGGCTGTGCTGCCCAGAACTTTGGCATAGGTACCTCCCTAAGGGCTTCCTTGGGTGAATGGAGATTCATGTCTGATGCATTTAATTACGTTGGCAGAACTGTTGGAGAGGCATCATCTGGCACAGGTCCTGTGTGTACTGAGCTTGCTTCAAAATTCACTGTCTCATACATGTATAACCAACATAGTGAGGAGAGCCCTTCTGTTCCTCTTCACAAGCGTTCTCTATTGCAACAGTAGTTGCATTGTTCAGACCCAACAAACTGTGCAACTTTCCCCTCCTCCCACCTGTCAGACGTGCCCGTTTGCCGCTACCAGTCAAGTTCTGTAACTCTGTACTGGTTTGTGGGCTATGTGACAACCTGATCTAGTCTCAGCTGTTACAGAACAGCTTTGGATGTTGCTGTACTTGGCTTGTGTGTTTTGTCTGTAAGGTTTTTGGAGACAAGCTCTTGTGGTGGTGGTTATCTAAGATGGAAGTTCTAGATAGTTGTACTGTGCAGGCTTACTTGGTTGACTTTTCACCAGGAACATTAGCTTCCTTAGTGATAGTATTGTCTGGTTGGTCCTCATTGTTCATTTGGAGAACCTCACAGGATTTGTTTTCAGGCTCTTGATATCCAAAGCCATTTGTATTAGAATTAAATGTCATTAAAAAAAACAACCCTGAAGCAAGTCCCCAGAATCCAAACCTAATTCAACTGTTATGTCGGAGAAAATGTGAAGCCCTACAGTCTTACACGTAACGTCAGTATGTATAGCAGGTCTGATTTGTTAAATTGAATTAAATATTCCAAAGCATGGTAATTCCTCTGGTTTTCTAGAGGACTTCTTGTCAACACGTTCCTTGGTTGATGTGAGTGTTGAGGATTAGAGTTAGCACTGTGCACTGTAAGCAAATGGTTCAAGACTGGTACTTCACCTCCCCAGCGGCTACACAAATCCTTTTTGCTGCCCTGCTTTTGGAGGCAGTGGAGAAGGCTCTGTTAGAAATGAAGACCCCTCCAGGCCCTGAAGGAAACTGAGTTGGTGTGATCTTCAGAAAGCTTCTGGAAATGACACTATGTGAGTGGCTCAGTGTAGGGCTGCCAGAAGGGAAGTCTTTGGCACAGGTAATGTGTTGCATACTATAGAACATGGAATTTAATGGAATTTCACAAATGTCCCTCAAAGAGAAGTCTGCAGTAGTTAGGTTCTCCTATTTCTGTTCTCCAGGCTGATCTGGAGTGGTGGTGGAGCAACTGTTAGATGTGAAAGATTGATTGCCAGATTGTAATGAGTGTGGGTCCTGTTAAAAGTCACTCTTCTGGCAGGGGAAGGGTAGAGTAGCTCCAGTGGTGTGTCAACAAATGCAAAATGCTCTCTTCTGAGAATAGAAGCCCTTGATTTGGTTTTATTTTTTTTTTTTTTTTCCCAAAAAGCCTTTAGAATGATACAGTGCATCAGAACACAGCAACATCTGGGCTAGGTCAGACCACATTTGTTAGACAGCCCCAGCCAGTCAGTGATAAGTGCTGAGGCAAATACAATACAAAAGGAGCGTGTGTCCTCCTAACTCTGAAGTCTTGGCTTGGGAGCTTGCTAAGATTGGGTTGAAACTATAGTGTCTAAAAAGTGGATGGTGTTGGTGTTTTTCAACTTCAGTATTTGATTGCTACTATTTCTGCCCATCTGTCCACAACTGGTGGACTGCTGGCCCTAGAGTTTCCTGGGACACTTGCCTGTGCTGAGTCTCATTAAAATTCACTTTTCCTTCCCCCCGCTCCTAATTTGAGTATTTGGTAACAGCAGAGTTAGCAGTTTGATGTTTGTGAGCAGGTAGGGTGGATTTTCTGTTGACTCATTTGTTCGAACTCCTGGATGAACACAGGCTGGTCCTGGTACCTTGTATAAGAAATTAGTTGAAATCAGTTAAGATCTTCACTGATAACAGATTTTAGATTTTTGCCATGTGAAGAGATTCCATTGATGTGAAAACCTCCCATAAATATCATGCCATGAACACCAATGGAAGACTTCATTTAGTTCCTATTTTTCAAATGTTCCCCTACAGAGATTGTCTTCTGGCTCTACAGACTTTCTGGCAGGCTCCCTGATTTTGCTGCTTTTGGAGAGTTTTGACTTCATCATCAAGTTGTTCTGCAGCCTGTTTTGGCCGAATTCTGATTTCAATTTAGCTTTGGCCTCACTTGCTGTCTTTTTTTTTCTTCTTTTCTTTCTTTCTTTTGATCAAAGGAATAATGTCCAGGTTTTGAGTTGGGTAGTGGCTGCTGGTGTGCTTTGGGTTTGTTTGTTTGGGTTTTTTATTTGTTTGTTTGTTGATTTTAGTTTATTTTATATTTAATTTAATTTCATTTTGTGTAACTGTGATTCCTTTGTTCTAACATCTTCTGCTAATGTTCTGTAGGCTTGCACTGATCCTCTGATGCATCATCTTTACACAACCTTAATCCCACTATGCAAACATTTAATTTCTTTGGCCCTTCTTTTTCGTTTCCCTTTCAAAAGCTTCTTTCCTTTGAGGTAGATCCTTTCTGCAGTTAACTATTGCCATAGTGCTTTGGAGGGTTGGTTGGATTATATTTTTTTTTCTCCTGCTGCAAGAAAGCTGAATTTGAGTGCATTGCTGAACTATTCTGTAATATTGATTATTGCTTATGGTCACACTGAGCTGCTATGGGAAAAATCACAAATTGTGCTGCCTCTTAAGCACTCTCCTCAGAAAAGAGTGTTTTTGAAATAAAAAAATGCAGTCTCTGCATCATCACTGTCATGCTTATTTAGCCTGCAAGGGCATTGTCAACGTTTCTTAATGTTGCATTTTTTCTTCCTTTGGAGCCTCTCTCATTGTATCTTCTAACACCTTAATTGACCTTCTGGATTTGCTGCTCTTCTCTGTCAATATTTCTGCTTGCTTATGGAATATTATGGGGCTTCTGTATTCCTGTTGCTGACTCTTAGTTTTCTTTTAAAGTAGAGACACATTCCTCGACTGATCACTCATTTACAGTTTTGCATGCTGATACTGCACTAATTATGTTCTTTCAGCCAGCTCTCAGTATATGAAGAGCTAGACATAAATTAGACATCCCATTTTCCATCTCAAGGCTTCAGGTACATTTATACCTTCTTATTAGGCACTTGCCCTTGGTTTTGTTGCCTGTTCCTTTATATGCTTGAATATGATGTTGTTGGTACTGGTTCTTGACAAAAATTCAGGTAGGAAATACTATGCCTTCTATCTTTTATCAGCCTTTAAAGAATAAGTCATCTGAAGAGTCCACTCTGCTGTAGCTGTTGACGTTCCTGGTATTCTGTTTAAAAGTTACCCCAAAGCTTTCTTTACTAAAATAAAGTGCTAGCAGTCTGGTTCCTGAGGAGAGATCTTCAGATACCAGGATACTGTTGAGTGTTGCAGGTGTGGAGATGCTAAATTATCTGCTGAATTTTGACAACTAAAGCCTGTCTGTATGGGTCTTGGAGACCTTTCTGCCTGTACAAATGTTGGAAGTGCTTATTTGTATGTTGGTGAGAGGGACTGTCAGGGAGATAGCACAAGCCCCATCCCCGGAGGTTTTTAAGGCCAGGCTGCATGGGGCTCTGAGCAACCTGATCTATAGAATAGAATAGAATAGAATAGAATAGAATAGAATAGAATAGAATAGAATAGAATAGAATAGAATAGAATAGAATAGAATAGAATAGAATAGAATCAGTCAGGTTGGAAGATACCTCCAAGATTATCCAGCCCAACCTATCATCCAGTGGCACTAAGTGCTCCATCCTGTCTTTTCTTCAACACCTCCAGGGATGGTGACTCCACCACCTCCCCGGGCAGCCCATTCCAATGCCAATCACTCTCTGTGAAGAACTTCTTCCTACTATCCAGCTTATACCTC
This sequence comes from Psilopogon haemacephalus, assembly GCA_013396835.1. Classification (NCBI taxonomy): domain Eukaryota; kingdom Metazoa; phylum Chordata; class Aves; order Piciformes; family Megalaimidae; genus Psilopogon; species Psilopogon haemacephalus. Next base: position 51,687 of record VWZI01002426.1, on the reverse strand, counting down.
CCCTGGCAGAACTTGAGACTGTGTCCCCTCATGCTGTTGCTGGTTGCCTGGGAGAAGAGACCAACCCCCACCTGGCTACAGCCTCCCTTCAGGTAGTTGTAGACAGCAATGAGGTCATCCCTGAGCCTCCTCCTTTCCAGGCTAAACAACCCCAGCTCCCTCAGCCTCTCCTCACAGGGCTGTGCTCCAGGCCCCTCACCAGCTTTGTCACCCTTCTCTGGACACGTTCCAGTACCTCAACATCTCTCTTGAATTGAGGGGCCCAGAACTGGACACAGTACTCAAGATGTGGCCTGTCCAGTGCCAAGTACAGAGGAAGGATAACCTCCCTTGTCCTGCTGGCCACACTGTTCCTGATACAGGCCAGGATGCCATTGGCTCTCCTGGCCACTTGGGCACACTGCTGGCTCATGTTCAGCTACTATCTACCAGGACCCCCATGTCCCTCTCTGCCTGGCTGCTCTCCAGCCACTCTGTCCNGTCCCTCTCTGCCTGGCTGCTCTCCAGCCACTCTGTCCCCAGCCTGTAGCACTGCCTGGGGTTGTTGTGGCCAAAGTGTGGAACCCTGCACTTAGCCTTGTTAAATCTCCTCCCACTGACCTCTGCCCACCCATCCAGCCTGTCCAGGTCCCTCTGCAGGGCCCTCCTACCCTCTAACAGATTGACACCTGCTCCTAACTTGGTGTCATCTGCCAACTTACTGATGCTGGACTCAGTCCCCTCGTCCAGATCATCAATAAAGATACTGAACAGGATGGGGCCCAGCACTGATCCCTGGGGCACACCACTAGTGACTGGTCACCAACTGGATGTGGCACCATTCGCCACCATTCTCTGGGCCTGGCCCTCCAGCCAGTTCTTGTCCCATTTCAGAGTGAATCTGTCCAAGCCACGAGCTGCCAGCTTTGCCAGGAGCTTGTTGTGGCAGATGATGTCAAAGGCTTTGCTGAAGTCCAGGTAGACTACATCCACTGCCTTCCCTGCATTCACCAGGCAGGTAACCGGATCGTAGAGGGAGATCAGTTTGGTCAGACAAGACCTGCCCATCCTAAACCCATGCTGGCTGGGCCTGATCCCTTGGAATCAAGATGATCTGTTCCATAACCTTGCCTGGCACTGAGGTTAGTGTGAGGTGTCCCTGCCCATGGCAGGGGAGTTGGAACTAGATGATCCTTGAGGTCCCTTCCAACCCTGACAATTCTATGGTTCTGTGACTGCTCAGTGAACCCTAATAGCTGATGGTCTGCGAGGAGAGCAGCACAGGTTGTTATACAACCAACAATGTTTTTACATTGTTCTATTTTCCCTGACGTAAGAGGTGTGGAGAAGGGAGAAAAGTTATTTTTCCTTTTCTTTAACTCTTCCGGTTAAGTGGTTACAGTGTTGTCTGTTGGGCTGATAGTGGTGTGGCATTGGTTTGCTGGGAAGCAGGCCAAAAATCAGCTTGTGAAAGGTAAAATATGTGCTGTATAATAATGATTGTGTTGTTGAGAGCTTGTCTTTGTTGCTAAAAAAGGTATGAATAATCTGGAGTTTGTGAGCACCCTTCAGAAAATCTGCATTGTCATTCAAGTCAAGGGGTCTTATCCTCTTTAAGCTCCCATTGCTACAGTTGCTGGGATTTTTTTTTTCTTTGTTTTGCTTTGTCCTCCTTCTCAAAAGTTTAACAAAACTGTGAGGGATAAAAGTGGTTCCTTTTTTTTTTTTTTTTTTTTTTTTGAGGGGAAGTGAGGAAACATTTATGATTAGAAAAAAATATTCAGGTCTTCTGAGAAAACAACAGCAATGTCCAAGAAAGCTGAGTAAGTCTGTGTCCTCATAGCTGTCTACAGCTACCTGAAAGGACGTTATGAAGAGGTTGGTGCTGGTCTCTTCTCAGAGGTAATTAGTGATAGAACAAGAGGGAATGGCCTCAAGCTGTGACTGGTGGTAGCTTTAGAATGGACATTAGGAAACACTTTTTTCACAGCAAGAGAGGTCAGGCGTTGGAATGGGCTGCCCAAAGAGGTGGTTGAGTCACCAACCCTGGGTGTTTAAAAGTCATTTAGATGTGGTGCTTGGGGATATGGTTCAGGGAGCACCTTGCAGAGTAGGGATATTGGTGATCCTGAAGGTCTCTTCCAACCTGAATGTTTCTGTGATTCTGTGTCCCATTGGGTAAATGATGACTGTAGGACTTCATAGAGAAGGATTTCTGAACAATTTGCATAACAGATTCTCAATACCCTTTCTGCTGGGTACAGCAAATCCTTTCTTTTGGGAAGGAGAAGTTAAGAGTGAGACCTGAAAAAGAATGAATCTTGGATGTGGTGATAGAACAACTTATATCAGAGGTCAGAATGAAGCTTGGATCTCTCCTCGGTTCCTGTTCTTGTTTTGCCCATGAGTGCGGCAGCTCATGGGACTAGCATGTGACTGCAGGGAACAGGAAGCCCAGAGGCACCCAGCACAGAAAGCCAGCCTGGAGCTTCCAAGAATGAATTGGTGATAAGACAGAGGAGTCACTTCCAGGAAACTGTTTATAGACCTGATTTGATAAAGAGTGGATTGACACACATGAGACCTAGTTATGTAAGAACTAGTAGGAGCTTTGCCTTGAAGGCAAGGGGGGGTTTGAGGTTTTTCCTTGAAGCTTTAACTATTGGGAATGCTAAAGACAGTAAAGTCCAATGTGGCTGTGTCTTAGGCTGAGCAGGCTTGCTGGAGTCACAGTCTACATGGTGCTGAGATAATCAAGCTTCTGCTCTCTAGGAGCAGCTGCAGGCTTGTTTGCCTTGTGCAGAGAAATGGGAGGCATACAATGTAGAGATCAGAGCTTGAAGTCTCTTAATCAGTTGATATTGTGCTTACTGATAGTGAGTCTTCAGGGTCATTACGCATTGCATTGTAGTGATGAGAGGCTGGGGATAGGCTTTGTGTGATCAAAAGTTGAGCTCTTGCAAGTTCAGTCCTGTGTCAGAGGCTGCCTGTGCCACAAGGGTGTTAGGAAGGTTTAAGCTTCCCAATGGTCTCTTAATTTCCTCCTAAGCAATGCCAGTCCTTGATTTGCTGTCTGGGACAGCACAAATTGTGAGTGTTTTCAGCCAGTTTAACCAAACTTTGAATGTTCTTATTGCTGATAATGCTCTGAACCAGTGGGGCACATCTATAATCTCTTGGTGACTCTTCCGCCAGTTCCCTATGGTGTTCCGGCATGAAGAATGAATGCAGCACAGATCATAGAATCGCAAAATGTTATGGGTTGAAAGTGATCTTGAAAGATCATCTAGACCAACTCCCCTGCCAGAACATAATCACCCACACAGGAATGCATCCAGGTGGGTTTTGAATGTCTCCAGAGAAGGAACCTCCACAACCTCTCTGTGCAGCCCATTCCAGTCTTCTGTCACCCTCACAGTGAAAAAGTTTTTCCTTATGTTTACGTGAAACCTCCTGTGGTGCTACTTGCTGCTCCTAATACAGGCTATTCTAGGTCCCAGTGGAGAGCACTGCTTGATGCAGGAGAATTTTGGCCAGCCATAGGTGAAGGCTACTTGTTTCTAAGCTAAATAGGATGTCTGAGTCCAGCCTTGACCCAGCACTGGAGGGTCAACACTAAACCATGTCTCTAAGCACCAGGTCCGTGCACTGCTTAAACACCTCCAGAAACAGTAACTCCACCACTACCCTGGGCAGGCTGTTCCAATGTTTGATAACCCTGTGAGGAAACAGTAAATGCAGTATGCTTGATTTGACTATAATCCTTATTTTCACATCTTGTGTACTCTTTCCTTCTCAGAGCAATGTGGGCAGTGGCTCTATAAAGGCTGTGTTGGTGTAGTATGAACAACCACTATGGGTGGGATTTTTTTTTGCTACCTGTGGTGGTTTAGCAGTTACCCACCCCCCCACTTTTGAAATCACTCAGACTAGACTCAGCCAGCTGGAAGTTAATGAATGAAGCTTTATATTTACAGCTCAGCAATATATACAAGCAGATATTTACAATATATTACAGATATTTACAACTACATATAGTAAAAAGGTAATACAGAAACACCACACCCCTCCCGGAGATTGGAGTCCCCAAGAGGGGTTCCCAAACATCCTTCCACCTTCCCACCACCACCCAATCTTATCCCAGAATCTGTCTTATGTGCCAGGTAAGCAGGGAAGATTGGCTGGGGGAGGGGGGGTGTTAGAAGCAGGAATTGATTAGTTGGGTTACACAGATCTAGCTGGAAGGCAGGGAAGGGAAGAAGGGAGAGGGAGAAACCAACAGCCCAGAGCTCAGACCCAAGTGGCTCTGTCTTGTCTATGTGTTCTTACTTTTGTATCTGTCAGCAAACCTGTGAGCAAAGTAGACACCACCAATGTTTTCCTTTCTCAGCCTATAATCTAATTTCTCATATTAAAATATTCCAATTAACCTCAAGCCAGTCTGTATTTGTTTGGTTATCACTGTTCTAGTACTGTTAACACTTTCCTGTCTCCAGGCAGATAGTATAGTCTACAAGAGACTGAAAATCGCTGTTCTAGGCAAGGATGGCTTCTCTCTTTCTTAGGTGCCTTCTCAGGCCTTCTGTCTATTGGAGGCTCTTTTGTGTGCTTTGCCGCTCTCCACTACAGCAAACACAGATTAAATCAGGAAATAGCAACAAATATTGCCTTTGCCACAAACAGGAGTGAGTATGCAGAGCCTTGAGAGCAAGCAGGAGCTGAGCTTGGGCATAGTGCTTTTTCTGGTGTCTGAGAGGGCTGCAAGTACTGGGAAGGTCCAAGGGAACAGCCAAACACACAATGCTTGGGACCCAACTGGTGATTGAAATGTAGCCACAAACACTGAAATACAAAAGGTGGGGAAAAAAAGTTTTTACAGGTCGCTCTTGTGGTTGTGGGGTTCACAAATGTGCTGAGTGCACTTTGGCCCCCACTTTATGGAAAGAAAGAATATTATCCTAAGCTCTAAGCCAGCTATTTCTTCTCTCTCACTTGAGTATGACATTGAAATTCTGTGCCACCATCAGTCCCAGCTATTTCTTCTCTCTCACTTGAGTATGACATTGAAATTCTGTGCCACCATCAGTCCCAACCATGTGTGTCAAAACCTGTGCTGCTACAGCTTCTTCTTGCTGTCCTGGAAAATCGGCCATGGAGTTAAAAGCCCTCATGCCCTCACTGAAGTGCATGCTGCCACTGCAGGAGCTCCTCAGCTAGACATGTGGGACTGTTGGCAAGGTAGAGGACAGAGCTGTGGGGATTTCTTCCTGCAGTCCTTCAAAGCCAAGTTGTTTTTTTTTTTTATCAAGGGCAGTTGCCAAGCCCCATCACGTAACTTCGGGGGTTAGTATGTGTGCCATCAGTGCTTCCTTTCCCTTAACCTGGATGTTTTTTAGGTTCCAGCAGTCACAGGGTGAGCCTTGTCTTGGGAGGAGCTTCATTAGGAAACAATATGATAAAGCAGCTGAGCCAGATCTGGATCTCGCTCACTAGGAGTGGGCAGGTTTCTGTCTTGGTCCTTGTTGTTTATGTAGTTGGAAAGTACACTGGTTCCAGTCATTAACCCAGCCAAGAGTTGTGGTAGGTTTCGATAGTCTTGTTTTCTGTCACTCTTAGTGAGCAAAACTGAGTGACCAGGTGATCAGATCAGCACCAGAGAAGGTGCAAGAGAGGAAGTGGGATATGTGTGTGGGAACAGGAACACACATGCAGAAGGGAGGACGGGGAAAGCAAGGTCCCTGCTTTGATGCAGGTGGCTGTTCCTTATGCTCAAGTCTGTTGTAAAACCTTGCCTTGGATATCCTGCAGCTGCAGTAGCAGGGACCTCCCCTATGGCCTAATTGCAAGGGCTGTTTGGCTTTTGTTTCTTAACTGCTGGGTGGGAAAGACGATTTCCACCTTGGTTGTGAAATTAGATTAGGCTTAGTTGGGCCCTTACTGGGCATCATGTGGGCTGAGCTTGTGGGGTGGTGGCATTGTTGTGATTCTGTGTCACACCTCTGCGTCTTCATTCTCTCTTCTGCTCAGCTTGGCATTGCTGTGGGCTTCCTGGTGCCTCCAGTTCTGGTTCCCAATGTGCAGGATGTGGAGAAGCTGGCCTACCACATCAGTATCATGTTCTTCATGACCGCAGGCGTGGCAACAGCCCTATTCATCCTTGTCGTCATAGGTAAGGAAATGGAAGTGTGCATGTGAAACCTGGAGGGCCTGAGAAGGTCATCCTGTGGGTGTGAGGGACCTGTGTGCTAGAAAATGGGCCTGGGAGAGGTCATCAGGGGACGTGTCCCAGCACACAGCTGACAGGGTAATGAGAACATGAGAGAGAGAAAACAGACTCTTGGAGTCATACCCTGCCTGCCCTGCAAGGCACCCAACAGGCAGATGTAGCTCATGATACGGAGAACTCCCTGTCCTCTCTCCACCTGACTGTACCTGGTGGCTTAGGATGGTGTGGAATGGCAGCAAGTTCCTGCCTGGAGCGATAGGCACCAGAGGTGTGTCTCCCCAGTATCTACCTCACCTTCCCAGGTGGCCTTGCAAAACAGGTACAGTGCTCGGCAAGAGGAAGCGAACCACGATAAGGATGATGGTTCACCCAGCTTGGAGGTGTGGCACATCCACACTCCACTTCAGAATCCTTCAATATGGAATAAAAGACAGGTCATTGTCATAGGTGACTCACTTCTGAAGGGACCAAAAGGTCTGATATGGAAACCGGACACATTTTTCAGGGAAGTCTGCTGCCTCCCTGAGGCCTGGGTTAATGATGTAAGGACAAAGTTCCTTCAGCCTGGAGAGGTGGGCTCAGGCCAACCTTGTGAAATTCAACAAGGCCAAGGTGCAATCTCAGGCACAGCTCCAGGCTGGGTGGCGAATGGCTGGAGAGCAGCCCTGAGGAAAAGGACCTGGGGGTCTGGGTTGATGAAAACCTCAACATGAGCTGACAACAACCGTGTGCTGGGCTGCATCAAGAGAAGCGTGGCCAGCAGGGCAAGGGAGGGGATTCTGCCCCTTTGCTCTGCTCTCATCAGACCCCACCTGGAGTACTGTGTGCAGTTCTGGAGCCCCCACCACAAGAAGGACATGGAACTGTTGGAATGAATCCAGAGGAGGGCCACAAAGATCAGAGGGCTGCAGCACCTCTGCTATGAGGACAGGCTGAGAGAGTTGGAGCTTTTCAGCCTGGAGAAGAGAAGGCTTCGAGGAGACCTTAGAGCAGCCCACCAGTATCTGAAGGGTGCCTGCAGGAGGGGTGGGGAGGGACTGTTCACAAGGTCTTGTAATGACAGGATGAGGGGGAATGGGTTTAAACTGGCGGAGGGGAGGTTTAAACGGCATGTTAGGAGGAAGCTCTTTACAGTAAGGATGGTGAGGCACTGGAACAGGTTGCCCAGGGAGGTTGTGGCTACTCCCTCCCTGGATGTGTTCAAGGCCAGGCTGGATGAGGCCTTGAGCAACCTGTTCTAGTGGGAGGTGTCCCTGCCTATGGTGGGGGGTTGGAACTGGATGATCTTTGAGGTCCCTTCCAAACTAAACCATTCTATGATTCCCTAGTATGGCTCTCAGATTACTGTCTACTATTGATCTTTTAGGTAGGCAGTGATGAAGTTGCAACAAGAAGTCCAAGGGCAATGAAGAGAGACCTCAGTGCCTTAGAATGACTAGTTAAGGGGTTGGGAGCACAAGTAGTGCTCTCTTCTGTCCCTCCAGTTGTGGGGAATAATGAGGGAATAAACAGAAGGAAGCAGCAGATCAATGCTTGGCTCTGAGCATGGTGCCACCAGCAGGATTTCAGGTTCTTTAATCGTGGGTTGATTTAAAGGACACCAGGCCTGCTGGCAACGGACAGGATGCAGCCTGTTGCAAAGGGGGAAAAGGATCCTAGCACAGGAGCTAGCAGAGCTCATTCAAAGAGCTTTAAACTAGATTTGAAGGTGGAAGGGCACAAAACCAGACTTGCTAGAAACAAGCCTGAAGGTAGCACAGTAATATTTGAAGGACAGTGTGCTAGCGAGGTCTTTCAGTCTGGTGTTATCAGTGGAGGCAGGGCATGGAGTCCCACAGCAGCAAAGATGTGAGGATTATTGGTGAGTTAGTAACCATGAGAGCACCTGAGAACAATCAGATAAGAATTAGGAATTTTCCCTGCAAAAAGGTGTCAGGACCAATAGATCAGCTGAAATGTATTTGCACTAACATACATAGTGTGGGAGACGAACAGGAGGAGCTGGAAACCATTGTGCATCAGGAAAACTCTGCTATAGTGACCATCACAGAAACGTGGGAGGCATCTCCCATGACACTTTGAAAGGAGAGGCAATGGGGTGGCCCTGTGTGTGTTTTTGGTTGTCTTGAGTTTAACGGTGGCGATAGTAGGGTTGAGTGTTTATGGGTAAGAAGCAGAGGGAAGGCCAACAAGGCAGATATCACGGTGGGAGTCTGTAGCAGACTGCCCAACTGGGATAAGCAAACAAATAAAATATTAGTTAGGCATCTGGGAGAAGTCCCACACAATTGCCAGCCCTCCTTTTGTGCTAGCCCTCCTTCTCTGGTGTCTGCTAGAAATATAACACAGCAGAGACAGCAATTGTGGAGGTTCCTAGAGGAGGACTTCCTGACACAGCTAGTGAGGGAGCCAACCAGGAGCAGCTGGACCTGCTGTTTGCAAATGAAGAAGGACTTGTGAGAATGGTGAAGGTTGGAGGCTGGTTTGGGCACAACGATCACAAAATGATAGCATTCTTGGTTGTTGGAGAAGTAAAGAAGGGGGGCAGCAGCATTGCCACCTTGGGCTTCTGGGAGGCAGACTTTGGCCTTTTCTCAGAGGCAATCTTGAACTCAGAGAAGTCCAGGGAGGCTGGACATTTTTCAAGAAGGAAGTCTTAAAGGTGCAGCAATGTGCTGAAATTACACCCATGTGCTAAAGACGAGCTGGTGGGGAAGAAGGCTGGGCTGGCTGAATGGAGGCATGTGATTGCAACTCCAGGAAAATAAAGGGGAATTTACAGTCATCGGAAGAAGGGGCAGGCCCACAGGATGTTAGGGATTAGAAGGGATCTCTGAAGATCATCAAGTCCACCCCCGCTGCCAGAGCAGGACCACACAGGTCACACAGGGATGCATCCAGATGGGTCTTGAAACTCTCCAGAGGAGGAGACTCCACAACCTCTCTGGGGAGCCTATGCCAGTGCTCTGTGACCCTTACAGTAAAGAAGCTCCTCCTCATGCTGAGGTGGAACTTCCTATGCTGTAGTTTATATCCATTGCCCCTTGTCCTATTGCAGGGCACAAGTGAGAAAAGCTTGTCACCTCCCTCTTGACACTCAGCCCTCAGGTATTTATAAACACTGATTAGATCTCTTCTAAGTCTCCTATTCAGCAGACCTAAAAGCCCCAGGTCCCTCAGCCTCTCTGCGTAGGATGACTACAAAGTTGTTGTGAGGCTATGCAGGTAAAAATCTAGAAGGATCAAAGTGTAAATAGAAACTAATCTGGCTTCAGCTGTTGAAGAGAACAGAAAATGCCTCTGGAAATATATTAGCAACAAAAGGAGGACTAAGGGGAGTCTCTATCCCTTATTGGATGCAGGGGGGAACATAGTTGTCAAGGACAAAGAAAAGGCTGAAGTATTTAATACCTTTTTTTGCCTCAGTCTTTACTAGTAGGACCAATTATTTGCTGGGTATCAAGCCCTCTGAGCTGGAAAATAAGGATGGGGAGAACAATGAAGCCCCCACAATCCAAGATGAGATGGATAGTGGCCTGCTACACCACTTAGACATACATAAGTGTATGGGCCCAGATTGCCTGCAAACAAGGATGCTGAGGGAGCTGATGGAAGTGCTCACCAAGCTTCTTTCCATCACTTATGAGTAGTCATGGTTAACCAGTGAGGTCCCAATTAATTGGAGATAGGCAAATTGGATGCTCATCTACTAGAACAGCTAGGAGAAAGATCTGGGAACTACAGATCTGTCAGTCTGACCTTGGTGCCAGGGGAAGTGAGGGAGCAGATCATCCTGAGTGCCATTATGCAGCATGTGCAGGCCTGCCAGATGATCAAGCATAGGTTCATGAAGGGCAAGTCCTGCTTGATGAACCTGATCTCCTTTTATGATAAACTGACCCACTTAGAGGATGAGACTGTGGATGTTGTCTACCTGGACTTGGTAAAGCATTTGACAATGTCTCACTCTCACACAGCATCTTCCTGGAGAAGCTGGCTGCTTGTGGCTTGGACAGGTGGGCCCTTGGATGAAAAACTGTCTGGACAGCCAGGCAGAAAGGGTAGTAGCAAATGGTGTTAAAGTTCAGTTGGTGGCCAGTCATGAATGGGGGCTCAGTACTGGGGCCAGTTCTCTTGAGTGTCTTTGTCAGTGATCTAGATGAGGGGGTAGAGGGCACCCTCAATAAGTTTGCAGATGATACTAAGTTGGGTGGGAGTGTTGATCTTCTCGAGGGTAGGAAGGCTCTACAGACGAACCTGGACAGGCTGGATCAATGGGCTGAGTTCAACAAGGCCAGGTTCTGAGTCCTGCACTTCAGTCACAACAACCCCATGCAGTGCTACAGGCTTGAGGAAGAGTGGCTGGAAAGCTGCCCAGCAGAGACAAACTTGGAAGTCTTGCTTGACTGCCAGCTGTATGTGAGCCAGCAGTGTGCCCAGGTGGATCAGGAGCAGTGTGACCAGCTGCTCTCAGAAGAAGTAAAAGGTAACCAGTTGTGTGTAGTGAGAAGGAAGCACTAAGGGCAGAAGCAGGACACGAGCAGTGCAGCTCTCTACGTGCCAAGTGGAGGGCAGATCTTTAGCCTAAAGGACTGACATGCTCACTGAAGTGCAGAGCTTGCCTGCTGAACTCCTATGTGGTTTTTTTGGTTTTTTGGGGTTTATTTAATGGGCTCCTCTTGCCAGTTTGTTTGTGTTGCCTCATAGCTGAATCAAATGTAGGCTTTAAAGAATTTGGGACGGGGAATAGGCAGGGTACAAACATTGTCTGTCTAGCACCTGGTACAGCCATGTTGCCTGCAACTAGAATTTCTGGATACCGCTTTAATGTTAGCTAGGGACAGCAGATGGCTTGGATGGCCTAAGAAGTGCAGGCCTGAAATAAAGCATGACATAAGTCATTGCTTCCTAACCACTGGACACTGCAGGACACCTTTGGTTGCTGCCTTTTGCCATTCTGTTTTTGCATTTGTAATTCCATGCAACACAGCGTGGATGGCCATCCTCAAGGACATAAAGAGATTGTAAGTCCTGAGAACTCTTTTGATGCTGCCAGGCACTGCCCACACAGAAAGCTGATTGAAGGCGAGTTGTTTCCTCAGTGGCAGGAGTTACTGTTGGAGGGGCCTGGTTCTCCCCTGTTCCTGAATAAGTTCACTCACGGAGATCAAAGCCTAAGGACAATGATGTGTTTTGTACAGTTGGTTTTACTCGTGCCTCTGCTGTCCCTCAAATGGCTCTACGTGCAGCGTGTGCTCAGGCTCCCTGATGGTACTGACAAGTCTACCTTGTGCTTGGTTTCAGTGTTCAAGGAGAAGCCCCTACACCCTCCAAGTCGAGCCCAGGCCTTAATCCAGTCAAGACCAACAGAGGACTATTCCTACAGGCAATCAATCCTTCACCTGCTCCGCAATACCAACTTTGTGCTGCTTATGGTCACGTATGGTAAGGTCTGGCCTTTCTTCTGTGCAGTTATCACTGCTACACATGCTTAGCTTCTCCCTCCTTCTCCATGTTCTGCCAGGGCAGTAAATGGCCTGAATTACAGAATCACAGAATACATCTGGTTGGAAGAGACCTCAAAGATCATCCAGTCCAAAACCCCTGACCCAGCACTGGAGGGTCAACATCAAACCATGTCCCTAAGTGCCATGTCCATGTGCTGCTTAAACACCACCAGGACGGCGACTCCACCACTGCCCTGGGCAGACCATTCCAATGCTTGGTAACCCTTTCAGTGAAGAAATATTTCCTAATATCCAGCCTAAAACCTCCCCTGGCACGGATTGAAACTGTTTTCTCTAGCCTCGTCACTTGCCACCAAGGAGAAGATGCTGGCCCACTCCTTGTGCCAACCTCCCTTCAGGTAGTTGCTGCCACAGACCAGGAGCCCTTCCAGTGCAGTAATTTCCAGCAGAGGTCAAAAGCAAATGCATAGAGAAGAAGAAAAGCAATGTAAGCACACAGAAAACAACGTGGCCTCACTACTGTTCTCCCAGTCTTTGACTGTTTTCTGTTTGGGGGATTTCATTATCCTGTTGTCCTTTTTATCTAGTCAGTCAGTTGCTTGCAAGGAGCTAGTCCAAGTGCTTATCTAAGAAGGACATGGAGCTGTGTCTAAGTGCAAGTCATGGCACTGAGTGAAAGTCATTTCCTGAGGCAAGGGTATGGCTGCCAGGCATCCCAGTGGAGGTCATGTGGAGCATACAGATGTGCAGGCTGTGTCAGCTTCCTTGGCAGTCCCGGGGAAGCAAACAGATTGGAGAATATCATCTTTTGCCATCTGTCCTTGCACACTGGCTTTGCTGCTTGCTTCTCTTCAGCAGTCTTGGCCTGCTTCTCTAAGGGACAGTGTGACGTGCTCAGTCCGTTCCTGATGCTGAATTGTCATGGAAAAGCAGTTTTCTCTTTAGCACAAAAGTCACTGTGATCCCTGCCTGGCTGCACAACAGGATATGCTGTTGCCAGCTAGTCTGCAGGGACCTTTGACCTGCCTTCCTACTACCGTGCTTTGGAAGCTCCTCAGGGGAGAAGTTAAATAGTACTGCAAGTTCTGCCATTCTGCCAGCAGTTGTGCCTAAAGGAGCTGGTGGGTGAGTTGCAGGGTGTCAGATGGTGGCTTTGTACCTGCTGAGTACAAAGGTACTTATTCTCACTATAGCAGTCTTCTAGAAATGCCCCTCTCAGATCACCCTTAATCTCTGCTGGTTGGTATTGCAGCCACTGCTTTGTGTTGTTTTTTATAGTACATGATGTCCTTTCAGAAAGTGGAGATAGAAAAAGCTCTCAGGCCAACTGTGTCGAAAAGTCAGATTGTGTCATCTGCTCAGTTTGCGCTTAGCCTTCAGGAAAAACAAAAGGGGAAGCATTTGTTCTAACAGGCATAAGTAACTCCTAGAGGAGGGAGAAGGTCTCTCAGTATGAAGAACATTAGAATCAGACCACTCTCTGATAATTCACTTCTAGCAGTCACAAACAACATGGAAAAACTGTTGAGTGGCTCATAATTCAGTCTGTCTTCCTGATGCTTTGTGCATTTATTTTGTTCCTCTCTCTGTCAGACTCATGTCAATCTCCAGCTTGACTGGAGACAGTGACTGATACTCAGAGAAGGAACTATGCAGTGAAACTTTTTTTTTTTTTTTTTCTAAACTTGTCTGGCTTTAGAAGAGGGACAGTTTTTCCTACTCAAGTCAAAAGTTATGTTGACCAAGATTTAAGACATCTGCAGCCACATGAGCGCAACTGAGTCATCCTCCCTAGCTGACACGAAGGTACCTGGCAGCTTCTCTTAGCTTTAGTATTAACACAGTGTGTGTGTCAGGGGAAGCATGCTGCTTACTTATCTTCCTTGGCTGTACTCTTACAGAGTGCCAGGTCAGAACAGGTCTGCAGACCTTTGAAGTCTTGGTATTACAAGCAGCTGCCAAGTCCTTCCCTGCGGTAAGGCTTGCAGCACTGGAAACATTGGTGGCTCTGTTAGTGTTAGTGAAATGCTTTTCAGGAAAACCCTCAGGTTTCCTAAAGGCTGCTGGTGTTGCTTCCATAAGGCTGAGGCATAACATGGAGTGGGCATTAAGAAATTTGAGTTTACTGGGATAGCCTCTGCACTGGAGAGCCTGTTGCTCTCTGCAGCCTACTGGGAGGCAGTAGGTGAGAAAAGGGTGGGAAGGGCTGGTAAAATGGGAAAGGTGAGACAGCTCCAAAGAATTAGCATTTGGAAATGTGATGGGATAGTGAGGAGGAGGCAGAGCAGTGAGATATGCATAAGGAACCATTGTCCAGGAGGATGATGAGGGTCAAGAATAGGGAGACCAATAGTCTGGCATGTAGGAAATAGGCTGTTTAGACATAGAAGACTTGGGTTCTAGTCTGCCTTAATAAGGGCTCTTTCTGGAGCAATAGGCAATAGACTTCCTCTTCTGGTCTCTGTAAAATAGAGAAGACACTGTCAAGTGTCAAAAATGCATGTTGTAAGCAAACCTTGGTAACTAGCTAAAGAATCAGGAGGTTCTGCTCCCAGCTACTAGTTCTGGTTTTCCTCATCTGCATGGGCAAATGAGCACTGTTCCACCTGCAATAACACTCTTAGCCTCTTTTGTGGACATTCAAACAGCTGTAATTCACACTGAAATTTCACAGAGCAACTGTAGCCTGTGAAATGCCTACAACTTTTGCAAGACCTTACAAATACAATTTTGGCACATTGTCTTGATTCTTAGAATATTTTGCCTGACTTGGTGCCAAGTGTTGCTGCCAACTCTGCATAGCCTTCTGCCCAGATTGGGAGCCTGGGCCCTTCTCTCGCTCAGAAACTGCATGCATCACAGAACTGCTGTGAAGCTGCTGCACTGACAGCATCAGCTACCAGAGCAGTGTCTGGCTGTCTCCACACAACTGCTGTCCTCCTGGCTGGGTAAGAAGTAGAGGTTGCAGAAATGACTGGTCTGTTTTTATGCCCCACTTTTGAAGTGAAGCAGTAGTGAGTAGGGTTGGTGCTGATCTGCTGTGGTTTCATGCCCTAGTATTGCAGTTTGTGGATTGTCCTAGTGAGCAGGATGCTCCAGAGGGGGAAACAGGATGAAGTGGAATTATGCTCCTGTGGGCTGCAGTGCAAACAGCAAAATTTTAAGGCTGGAGGGTACCTCCTTGCTGTGGGATCCCTGCTTGTTCGAACCCATCTCTGGCTTCTGGCCTTTCCAGCTTTTCTGAGTGACTCTTGTAAAGGACTGGGTGGATTCGTTCTGCTTAAAGAGCATGTCACTCATCTTGCTGGCCTCTCCTGTAACCTCCCAACATGTGTTTGGAGCAGGGAATGTTGTCACAGGCAGTTGACTTACTTGGGAATCACTTGCATAATATTTTTCACCTGTTCTCTGCACCATGATTGAGCTCTGCTTGATGTCAGAGATGGCATGTGAAGAAAGTGTGATGTGTCCACCAGCTGCCGATCTTGTGGCTATCCAGGATGCTTCAAGAGCTGTGTCAGACAATGGGTATCCAGCGTCCCAGTGGAGGAGTGGGCTAGGCACAGGATCGCTGAGTCCTTCAGGGTCAGGGTTGCTGGAGGACTTCAGGGTTAGGGGAGCTGAGGATTTTGTGCCTTTGTCAAAGCTCTGCCTGCTAGACTGCACTTCTGTGTCGTGTGTTGCAGTGTTTCTGCTTTTAGCTGAGGCTGAAAAAAGAAAGGCTGGAAGTGGGAGCTTGGCATGTATCTGTTCTGTCAGGATTTCACTCATCTAAGATGGAGTTTTTAAACCCATTGCTCCTTATGGAGCTGCAGTGGTGAAATCTGTGTTCCTATCCTTCCCCCCACTGAAGCCTTCAAGAGAAACTGCCTGCAGATGTAAAAGACTTTCTGAGAAGAAAGTTGTTCTGACTGTTAACAGACCTCATCCACCTGTGGAGGGTTTCTCAGTATCACCCAAGGTCAGAATGTGGCCGTTGTGGTACTACTGGTCCAGCAGCCATGTGGACGTTTTTGACTACTGTAAGCAGAGCTCTTATTTTTAATTTAGGTGATTAACTCAACCAGAGTTGCATGTGAACTGGAGTAGAGTGTCTGAATGGGGCTTGACCAGTATCACCCCAATGGTTTCCATTCTCACCTTGGGTGATACTGAGAAACCTTCAGCAGGTGGCTGACACTGGTAACAGTTAATCAAACTTCCCTTTCAGAAAGACAACTACTTTCACATTTTCTTTTTATTTTTCTTCCTCCCCACCTCCCCAGGCTTCAGTGATATCTTTTCAAATACAAGACCTTTCCCTTACAGACACATGCTTCAGGTGCCTGGGGAAGTGCTGTCTCTGTTTCACTATCAGCTCTGCTCCTGCTTTTCTTCTGATGTCTCTTGGCTTGGAGAGAATGCTTTTTACTGTCTTTCAAGGGGAGGAATGCTGTCAGGGTCTTCACTGGGAGGAAGCCACACTGGTCAATGGCACTGGTGTTGATTGAATTTGATTGTTAAAGATATGATGCTGAGGCAGGTGCATTTTTTGCTATTTTACCTTGGCTGGAGGGAGGAGAAAAATCCAGTGCTAAAGATGAATCTGGGTGTGAGGAAGGATTGAGACCTTATGAGGAACTTGCAAGACTTTTCAGTACCAGGAATGTGCACAGTCTTACCTTCAGTTGCTTGGGTGAGAACCATCCTGAAACTGGAGGATGCCTCCTGTATGCTGAGATCTGTCTGTCCTTGGTCTGTGTTTATTTCAGTAATCTGTGTCTAGCCAGTTCAGATGTCTCTCCTGTGACTCAGTAGCCTTGTTGGATTTGTTGCTTGGATTATTTGGATTGCTTCTCCTGAATATCTCTTTAAGTTTCTACCTGGCAGGAGAACAGCAGACTCTGAACATGCTGCATTTTTGTCCCTCTCTCAGGTCTGAATACAGGTTGCTTCTATGCCCTCTCCACTCTGCTGAGTCGCATGGTGATCCATCACTACCCAGTAAGTTTATCCTACCCTGGTGGCTTTCTGCTGCTTGCTGGTTTCCAGTGCTGGCTGCCAAAGGAGAACCTGTGAGAAATGCAGTGCCATGGCAGTTCTGGCTAGCTTCGGCACAAGTTGGTTGGCTGGCAGGAAAGCATTAGTTCCTTCAGTTGTTTACACTACCCTGTGCAAAACCTGGTAAGCTCTAGCAAAGACAGCTCCTTTACACCCTCAGTGAGAGCATCTTCTTTTGAGAAAATTTTCCAGCAATTGCCTCTGCCCTTACAATGATTTCTACCAGGGCATCTGTACCAGGAGCCTGTTCACACTCATGCTCTGATAATAGAGGGGTGACATGCCTCAGTAGCTAAGCTGCTGTAGAGCTTACTGCTGTGGCTGCAAGCTGGAGAGCTTCTCTCCATGGTAGCTTATAGTGGATTTCAATATTTCCTGGTTGATCTGGCCCAAATCCTAACAGCGGTAAGCAAGCCTCATATGGTTTATGCTGACTCCTCTGAGAGGGTCTATTCCAGCTGGCCAATGCTCACATTTTTCTCTAGGCTGGCTCGGATTGAAGTGCCACTTTTCTACGTGGGCCAGAATAGGGCACTGCATTGGCTCATAGTGGGTGTAAAAATGCTCTTGCAAGTCATAGAATGATTAAGATGGGATCATCAAGTCCAACCATCAACCCAACACCACCATGCCCACGAAACCATGTTGCAAAGGTTGGTTTGTGTCTTATCAGCAGAGGACATGCATGGAACACTAACTCTGGTGTCTCTTTTCATCTGGGTTCTCTGTACTTCACTTCTTGGTTGGGTATGACTTGGCTTCTGCATTTGTGTGACTGTGTGTGTCTTACCACAGGGGGAGGAGGTGAATGCTGGCAGGATTGGACTCACCATTATACTGTCAGGGATGGTTGGGGCCCTGATCTCTGGCATCTGGTTGGACAGAACCAAGACCTACAAGTAAGTGCCTCTGTGCCCCTAGTGACTGTACTCTTCTCCTACACTGTGCAAGTTGGCAGTCCAGGAACTGAACCATTGAGAGGGTTTGTAGGATAACGTATGATTCGTCAAATTCCAGGTAGTCTAAAGTGAAGTTTAGAGCTGTGTGTTTGTCTGGTTCTGCTGCTCCCTAGGGAGGCACAGGGAGGGGATGAGACAGCTCAGCAGTTGCTTTGTTTGGGATGAGAGAGTTCTTGGCACAAGCAGAATCAAGACTGTACCAGACCATTTCTCAGCCCTTACAAATCAGCTTCTGTGAATCTTTGTCCAGCTTAATGAAAGGCACATTGAATGCAGTGCCCGGAGGCATTGTGTGAGGCCACGCTGCTGTATTTAGGGGAGGCGTAAGGAGCGTAGGGGTTGCAGGTGGATGATTCTGGGTTTGCTGCCTGGTGGGTTGGAAGGCAGATTTGGCCAGCAGAGGTAGAGCTGAGAGCCTTTGGGTGTCCCGCAGCTCTCCGTCCTCAGGAACTTGGATTTCACTGACAGACCTCTACAGGGTGCCTCAGGCAATGGAGAGTGCCTCTCCTGTCTTAGTTGGGGTCTGTGTAACCAGCTCTTCAGTTTCACTGCTGGATTTGAGAACTGTGCTGTGACCTGTTGTGTGACAGGGGGGTTTACTGGTGATGTTCTGGTGATTTGCTAAAGCCAACTTCATAGTGGGCTTCTTTTTTTTTTTTTTTTTTGTTTCCCAGCAACTTTTCACTTGAGGAAGTCCTACTGCCATTATCTTTCCTGGTATCCTGGGCCAGAAAGGCATGTTCTCATTGTGGGCAGCTTAGATGAATCTAGCTAACTGTGGGCTTACATTTTCTGAAGTGGCCTCTGGCCCTAGCTGTCAAGTACAGAGATCAAAAATTGAGAGGAAATAGGCTTCTCTTAACAAGAAGGAATGGCAGCTGAGGATTCCCAGGGATGCTGAGAGAAGCAGATAATTAAACCAGAGACTAGCAGGTCACTTGTTGCCATTTTTAGATCATCTTGTGCCTCTTAGTAGTTCCCTTTTGGGAGTCTTGGGACATAGAAACACAGCTATTACGAACTGCATTAGCTAACTCTGCACTGTAACTTGTGTCTCTTGCCCTGGGCTAGTGGTAAGGTAGCTCCAACTGGTACTGCCAGAGCAGGTGGTCTTCCCGATTCTAAGTGGAGCTGGGTTGCAGCATGAAGGCTGAAGATTTTTGTGGCTCGCCAGTCAAAGCTGGGATTTGAAATGTGGTGGAATGGAAGAGAGGGGAATAAAAAGATATGCTGGAATTGTTTCACAACTCCTGCTTGCTTGCACGGTAAAAACACAGATGAGCAGAGAATGCAGAAAAATGGGGTAGGCTATCCATGGAATTTATCCTACAGACTCCAGGGAAGAGCATTAGGTGAGGAAAAACAGTACTAAGATTTTATTCTCCATTGCAGCTTGCAATTTCTGTGGAACTAGCGATTTTTATCCTGTGTGCTAAAGAGTCTTTATTTAGTCCCATTTAAAAGTCTATTTAAAAAAACAAACCCTCTCAAAATGCCAGATGTTCTAGGTAGGTACCCTCCCCCTTCCCTCTGCTGCTCAGAATGTATTGGGAATAAAATGGTAAGCACATGAAAATCAGAAAGGAAAGATGTCAAGCCTTTCTTTTCTTTCTTTTTTGTTTTTTTTTAAAGTCAGCTTGGAGAGAGAGAGAGAGAAGGAAGCAAATGAATGGGATCCAGCTGTGATTAAGGGGAGCAAAGGGAGGTTAATAACAGAAGGAACTGCAGAGCTCTACATGCACGTTTGGTCTTTAGTGTCCCATCAGCAGTTCCTTGAAAGGGTGAGGCTATGCTGTGTCAGGCTTTTCCCATCTGTCATGCTTAGGCACCAAATGGCCTTGCATATTTGCTTTTATTTGGCAGTGAAATCCCTGCAGCAGCTCCTGTGCTCTTCTTATTTTTGGACTTAGCAGGCGTGGATTTGGTCCACACAAGTATCTTGAGATCTGTTGTGACAAGTGAGCAGTCCCAGAACTGGAGTTGCCTCTGGTGGAATGGCTTGTTGAGAACCTCTTTGAAAGAACACATTGTGATGTGAGAATACATGAGGCTTCAGGTACATCTTTCAGGTTCCTGATTTAGAGGAGAAATGGAGCTGTAACACCTGGAGACTGCTAGGTAGATTGATATTTGTAGAGGAATCTGGAATCAAGAGTTTGGGAACTGGATTAAGCAGCACTTGTCGTTGACTATGCTTTGCTTTTAAGTGTGGTACTCACATAGCCTCAAGTCCAGGTGGTTCCAGACACTGCTCTTTGCTGTCATCAATGCATCTCTTAAATACGCAAGATGTCAGAAACAGCCATTTCTCTCCAGTGACTAAGCAGAGGACCTTAAGTGGTATTTTAAACTTAGGTCTGTATGAATGCAAAGTGCGTTAAAATTTGGAGGAGGAAGGAAGGCCTTGGGTGTTGGAGAATGGGGTGCTTGGGTCTCTTCTGCTGGAAGGTGAATTCTCTCTCAGCCTAGTCTGGCCTACAGTTGGGTCTTGTAGGCTTTTTCCAAGTTAGTCTATACAGTGGATATGCCTTCACTCTGTCCTGCCGTATGCTTTATGTAAATGATTCACCAAGCCTGTCCTTTTTTGTGACCTTCCTACAGGAAAAAAGTGGCATAAAACTGGGTGATGAAGTATGAGGGATAGTGAAAACCAAACCAACCTTCTCCAGTTCTTCCTTTCTCCAGCATCTGACACCTTAGCGTCTTCAGCAGTGAGATCAGCTGAGACTTTAGAGACAAAGCCTTCATTCAGGGTCTTGTGCTGTCCTCATGACAAAGCCTGTGGAAGCCCTCTGTAATCCTGGTCTGTACAGCAGAGTGAGCAGCTAAAGCTGTGGCATGTAACTGTGGCCTTCTCCCTACCTCTTGTTCATTTGTTGCCTCAGATGACCTTGTGAAACACTGCTGGGCTGGGTGAGACTGGGTCACGGTTTTTTCTTACTCTAGGGCTTCCCTTGGAGTGGGATGAACAGCAGGAATTATGGTCTGGATTTCAGTCCTGTTCCCTGTTGTTGCTGGCCCCGGCTGGCTTTTTTTCTTTAAGGTTTCTCTTTTCTCACAGTTCTTTGTGTGAGTTCTTTAATCTGCCTCTTCAGAAGGGTAAGGAATGTGGCTGGGAGGGCAGATGAATGTCAGGGCAGCTTAGGTTCACCTAAGTAACAAGTATGTCAGCTCCTTCACAGATCTCCCTCTGGCTCTGCCACAGAGATTTGGCAGCTGGTGCCTCTGAAGCACTGCTCCACATGACTGTGCTGGGCTTGCTTCCCACACCCCACAGCACAGAGGTAGGTTAACCTCAATTTTTCTAAGGTGTTGTAGTAGGATGTGTACCTTCCAGCCTGCATGTGTTGCACTAGTGAGCCTTCTAAGGACATTGGTGGTACCAGCTCCAAACAATAACAATTATCAGTCTCTGCAGGGCCATAATGGAAACAGGTGGCTAAAAGCAACAAAATGCTGTACTAATGCCCTGTGTGAGTCTGCTTTAACTCCTTTGAAAAAGAGCAGGCTGAGGGGAGACCTCATCACTGCCTACACCTGCCTGAAGGGACGTTATGGAGAGGTGGGTTCTGATCTCTTCTCAGAGGTAATTAGTGAAAGAACAAGAGGCAATGGCCTCAAGCTGTGGCTGGATAGGTTTAGACTGGACATTGGGAAACGCTTTTTTCACAGCAAGAGTGGTCAGGCACTGGAATGGGCTGCCCAGGGAGATGGTTGAGTCACCAACCCTGGGTGTGTTTAAAAGTCATTTAGATGTGGTGCTTGGGGATATGGTTCAGGGAGCACTTTCTAGAGTAGGGATATCTGTTTGACTTGGTGATCCTGACGGCCTTTTCCAACCTCAATATTTCTGTGATTCTTTGTATTTTTCTTCCCTGTAAGATATTTATGGCTATCATAAGAGGCTTATCAGGCATAACTGGGCACTCTTCCTTGCCTTGTTGCCTCTAGGGCCACAGAGAATTCTTCATGTCTTCTAGTGAACATGGTGACAGGCTGCTTCCTGAGAAACACCTTGCCTCCATGTCGTTTCTCTGGGGGTTCTTTGTTTCCCTATGGACTAGTGTTTACCTGTGCCTCAGTTAAACCCTTTTCAAAACGTTTGGTCTTGTTTATTCTGCTGGGCACTAATGGTATGCTCAGGGCAGCAGGATCTCGCTGGAGTCTGATGTAGCAGAAGTCTCCTTATGTGCTCAAGCCTATTTCCTGCAATGGGAGTTGCATTCAGTGCTGTCGGTTCAAGTTCCAGTTAGAGCCTGTGGTGAGCAGCAGCCTCTCAAGTCATAGCTTCAGGGTGCTTCCTGGTGTGTGATTTCCACAGCACTCAAGCCTGGAGTCTTGATCTGTCCATGTCTTCTAGAGCCAGCTAATGTGCAACAGATCAGAGTTTTCTCTATGTTGTTCCAGTGGAGAACACATTCTAGAGCTGCCTGCTTCTGTAAGCCTGCTTGCTCACTGCTACATGTTCTGAGAACTTCTTTCTCACAGCTTGACTAATGGCATAGCATCAATGTGAAACGTGGTCCTGATCACATCCGGTCACTAACTCATTCATCGCTTTTCCCTGGAGATGAGGGACAAAGTGCAACTGTTATGATAGAGTGTGTCAGAATTTCTTACAATACTTTAAGAACGTAGGAAGCCCCGGAAGCTAGGTGAGATATTGTCACTATCCCAAGAGCTCTGCACCAAAACCAAAACTGGCTGTGGGAAGGAAAAAAACATTAACCCACACATGCCAAGCATCTCATCTGGCAGAGACTGTGTTTCCTAGGGCTACAGCCATCTCTTGGAGGCCTGCACTGTATTTTAGTACTGGTTGTTTTGTAATTTGGAGACTCCTGTTTATGAGAGCAGCACCCAATTTAAACTCTGTGCAGCCTGGGGAACTGTAATTTTAGCCTTGAGCCACTTTCATAGTCAGCACTTTTTCTCCACAGCTGCTTGTCAAGGGATAGGAGGCATAAGAAAAATCTCATGGGGGATATCTGAGGGATGTGTTGAACGGAAAAAAAGCTTTTACTTGCTTCTCTTTCATTTTCTGGGGCTGCCCTCTAACACATCCATCAGTTCTTGTTCTGCAACTTCGAGGCTGTGTGGAGGCCATGTAGCAGTTCTCTAGAAGGGGTTATAAGAGAAGTAAGCAGCCCCATTTTTGCTGCTTGTAGGGGTGACTTACTTTCTTCTACAGAAGCATTGGAAAAAACATATTGTAGAAATGATACAGCATTGGAGGATATTTGCCTACCCCTTTGATGCAAAACAAATTACATGTCACAGCAAAATGCTTCAATACATTAAATATGTCTGGAGCATGGAATGATGATCAAAGTCTGAAATTAGCTTCACAATCTTTTATTTAGATAAGAATTGACATATGAGCACGAGCATGCTTCCTGGGCAGGGGGTCTCTTTGTCCTCTCTGCCCAGACATTGGAGCTTGTGGCTTAGCTGCTGTGGGCCATGGAACTAGCACTAGCCCTGCTAAAAGCTCCTGTGGCTTAAGGTTGAGACTGTGAGTGCCGTCTGGCTTGTCTGTCACCTCTTGAAGTACAGTAGGCAGTTTAAACACAGAAAGGAGCAACAATGAAAGGTGTTTTGGATAGCACTGAAAATTACAGTGCCATAACAGTGTATCAGTGTTGTCACCTGTTGCCTTTTGCTTTCTTGCTTGGGACCACTCAGTCCCCTCAGATCCTGCTTGTAAGTGTGTCCAACTGGTTATAGTGCCAAAGAGAAGTTAACCATCTCTTTGTCTGGATCTTGTTCTCCCTCTTGAGCACCATGCACTACTGTACAGGAGCATGGAAGTATATGAGCCTCTTGGCTGCCTCATAGGTACCGTCTTATAGATGTGATGCCCCCAGTCATGAGGTAGGAATGTCAAAACTCCTAGGTCCTTTTCTTGCTTCTTCTGCTGCTCTGCTGTGTGTGCAGGCCTTCCACATTCTATATCAGTCCAGTTCTACTGTCTGTGGTGTCAGAAAGCTGTGCAACTTTTTAAAATGTGATTTTATTATTTTTATAAATATGTGGGCTGCAAACTACTAAAATCTATGGGCATAAAAGAGGACTGGATTAACTGGCACTCTGACTCTGCTTTCTCTTGCAGGCAGACGACGCTAGCTGTCTATGTCATGTCTCTGGTTGGAATGATTGTCTACACATTCACTCTGAGCCTAGGCCACCTCTGGGTGGTTTTTGTGACTGCAGGCATGCTGGGGTAAGTTTATGTGCAGGCTGCTTTCCTCTGCTTGTGACCTGGCAGGGGCTGAGCTGGGAGGCAAAGCTCATGGCTCAGGAGGAATTAGAGAGAGCCATAGCCTGTGTGTGTGGCCACTCTGTGATTTAAGGACGAAACAATCTCCTCCTTCCTTCTCTCTCTTGTATGTGTTTCATCTGAGTCAGGGACATTAATGTGGCCCTGCTTAGCTGCAGCTGCTTTGAATGTTCCTGTGAAAGCATCTGAGAAGTGAGTGTTCCACAGCTCCATGGATGACCAATGGGCAGGAATGAAAAGCATGTGGGCTCTGGGTAGCTGTTTGACCATACTGGGGAAAGTTACTTATAGGAGGTGCTACTTTTATCTCCTCATCCTTACAGCAGCTCCTTGCTGGCCTGGTTCTGCGCCTTGAGGCTGCAGGCAAAGGTAATTTTGGGTAGAAAGAAGCCCTGTGGGGATGTCAAACAGCTGTTTGGACACTGTCAATGCCAGGAGAAGCATCCTGTGCAGTTGGTGAAGCATCCCAAAAGGGATGTGTGCCTCTTCGGTCTTCCTTCTGGCAGTTGCTGAGTCTTCCTTTCTGTGTGTCTCTTTACAGGTTTTTCATGACAGGTTACCTTCCCCTAGGCTTTGAGTTTGCTGCAGAGTTGACATACCCAGAATCAGAGGGGACATCATCAGGGCTCCTTAATGTCTCAGCACAGGTAGGTGTGCCATTTCCCCTTTGCTTTCCTCCTTATAGGTAGAGAAATTAAATTGTAGTTCACAGCATCTTGTCCATGTTTATTATAACATACTGCAAATCTAAGCACTCCAGGGCCTGGCTTTTTGAATGATGTTTCTCATGGCATTTCTTTAGTGGCATCCATTCTGTTTCTGCTTAGCAAAGTTCATCAGGATGCAAGTCATCCTTGCATTTTCCAACGTTGCTCCTAACAGACTAGGACCTGGCTATTCTACAATGAGAGATGAGATTCCAGCCTTAAGGGTCACCTGTCTTCCCATCTGCTGCTGGGATCCCATAGCATTCTCCTTGATAAACTTACAGTTCATGGCATAGACAGGTGGAGTCTTTGCTGGATTAAAAGCTAACTGGGTGACAGGGCCCAAAGTGCTGTAATAAGCAGAGTTAAATCCAGCTGGTGGCTGGTCACAAGCGGTGTCCCCAGCTTGTATTTGGTATTTGAGCCAGTTCTGTTTAATATCTTATTAATGATTTGGATGAGGGGATTGAGGGCACCGTCAGTGAGTTTTCAGACAGCACTAAATTGAGGGTTAGTGCTGATCTGCTTGAGGACAGGAAGGCTCTGCAGAGAGATCTGGATGGGTTATTAAGTCAATGGACTGAGGTTTAATGAGACCAAGTGCTAGGTCTTGCACTTTGGTCACAACAACCACAAGCAATGCTACAAGCTTGAGGAGAGAGTGGCTGGAAGGCAGCTCAGTGGAAAATAATCTGGGAGGGCTGATGGACATCTGGCTGAACATGAGCCAGCAGTGTGCCCAGGAGGCCAAGAAGACCAGTGGCATCCTGGCTTGTATCAGAAGCAATGTGTCCAGCAGCCGTAGGGAAGTGATTGTGCCCCTGTAACTTGTCCTTGGTGAGGTCACAGCTTGAGCACACTGTTTATTTCTGGGTGTCACAGTATAGGAAAGACACTGAGGTCCTTGAGCATGTCCAGAGAAGAACAATGAGGCTGATGAGGGGCTTGGGAGGCATGAGGAGCAGCTGAGGTAGCGGAGATTGTTTAGCATGGAGAAGAGAAGGCTGAAGGGAGATCTTACTGCTCTCTACAACTACCTGAAAGGAGTTTGCAGTGAGGCTGGTGTTGGTCTCTTCTTCCAAATAACTAGCAGTAGGATGAGAGGAAATGGGTTTAAGTTGTGCCAGCAGAGGTTTAGATTGGACGTTAGGAAAAACTTTACTGAGAGAATGGTGAGCCATTGGAACAGGCTGCCCAGGGAGGTGGTGGAGTTGCCATCCCTGGAGGTGGTCAAGAAGCTGTAGATGTGGCACTTCAGGATATAGTTTAGTGGTCGTGGTAGTTGGGTTACAGGTGCACTCAATGATCTTAATGGTCTTTTCCAAACTTAATGAGCCTGTGATTCTAAGGAGCTGCCTCTGGATGTGTTTATAACAAAGCTTTAGCCTTGGCTGGCCTCTATGCTGATACCTTGATAAAACTGGGAAGCTGTTCAGGCTTCTTTGTAATAACAGCACAGCTTGATACTGTCTTTTTTTGGTAGATTTTTGGTATTGCCTTCACCATCGGCCAAGGGCAAATCATGGATCACTTTGGGCCAAAGGAAGGAAACCTCTTTCTTTGTTCCTTTCTGTTACTGGGGACCATTATGACAGGTAATTAAAAATTTCAGTGTTCTTCTGTTGTGACTCTTCCCCCTGGACTTGGCATATGAACTGAAGGACTTTTGTGTGTCTAGTGGTGCTTGTAGAAAAGGACAGGGCCCACATAGCAGTCCCATAGCAATGCTGTTGTGCTTATTTAAGCATCTGTTCTGTTACAAAGAAGATCCAAGGCTTCTTGCCTTGGCTGCTGGCTGGGGTCTCAAAGATGCACCCTCTACGTTCTTCAGTAAGGTGTCTCCATCCTGCCTGTTTCAGAAGTGTATTGCTGTCTCATCTGGTGCCTCTGCTACCCTTTTGAGTCCTGGGGAGATTGATTTGGGCTCTGTGTGGTGATTTAACTGCCTTCACCTTTCTCTTCCTCCCTCGGTTCCAGCATTCATTAAAGCTGATCTCCGACGACAGCAGGCCAATTTGGATAACGAGCAAACAGTGAGTAAACCCCACTTCAGTCCCTGCTGTGCTCCTGCTGTTAGCTCAGGACAACACCCAGACTCTCTTCTTTCTACGAATGGAGCTTGCCCTTTCTGAGTTATGATTGCAGCTGCCATTCTCTTATCCCAGTACTTCTTGCCCAGCCTGTGGTGAAGCTCCTTGTGGGCAGCCACCAGGGCCTCTGTTTCTCTGCTGCTAATCTCACACAGAATGTGTAGGCTCTGGTCCTTTGGGAGTCTGCAGGGTTTCACACATCTTCATACTGGCCAGAGACAGGTGTAAGGCAGCACTGTGTTTGCTGCTCTCCCCTGGTAATGCACTGAGACCTTCAGTGCATTGCCCTTGCTTAGAGCTGTGTAACTATTAGGAAGGAGGTTATTCCTCGTTCCCTCTTCTCAGCTGCCAAGTGGCATTCAGTGTATAGGAAGCTGAGTGGCAAATCCCAAGTGAGGGCTTGGGCAGCCTGGCTCCCCACACTTTGTGCACTGCTGCAGACAAAGATGTTGGTTCATATGTGGGCACCAGTGCTTGGGTTATGATGTCCCTGTGGCACACTGTGCAATAAATGCAACTGTTGGTATGTGTGAGAGGGCATCTGGTGAATCACTCCCTGCAGGAAAAGGAAGGGGACTGGTGGCTCTTCCTTATTGTGGTGGGCTCCTCTTCTATGATGTTAGCAGAGACATCCACTCAACATTCACAAAGCCATCAGTGACCATGTCTAGCAAAGTGCACAAGCTGAGTTCTTTCTACTGACTCAAGTCAGTTCTTTATGTGAAGCAATGCTGCAGTCCTCCAGATAATCTAACCAGGCTGATCTGGAGAGAAACCAGAAGGTCCAAGAAGCAGCCCTGCTCCAGCCACCTGCTCAGGAAGGTGGATTTTCAATTACAAAACACATGTTTTAAAAACTTTTTTTTGGGCTTATTTTCACTGAACTATCTGAACACAAATGTAGAGGACAGGATAAGTAAAGGGAAATGATTGCACCCTGAGCAGTTATTGCATTTGTAATTCTAGACTTGATGGGCAGGAAAAAGACTTTATCATTTATGTAGTTTGGGTAAAGGCCTCCCACCTTATCATAAATTAAAAATAATTTCTTTGTTTTTCTGCTCTGAGGCTTAAAACTTGGGCTGACTTTAGCAGTGGTGAGCATGACAGTCTGTGGGACCAAGCTAGAGGAAAAGTGCTCTTACAGAATCCTGATGTGTATGAGACTAACTGCAGCACATATAGCTAAGCTGAGTTGGGATAAAGACCAGTCCATATTGAGGCACAGCAGACTCCTTATATACCTTGATGAACAGTGCTGAAGTCAAAGGTGGAAGAGGAATTGTAAGGCTATACCATCCTCAGCAAGCCCTGAGGCAGCAGAGTTATAAAAAGAGATGCTGGTTGTACTATGAGTTAATTCACAACACATGTGGAAGACCCAGGAAATATCAAGGACTTTTGGCAGTAAAGATGGTGCCTAGTAAATTCTTTTCACTTTTCCAGACACCTCTGTTGTGTGATGAATTGTACACTTTTGCTTAAAGCTAGTTTTAGTACAAATCTTTTTATTATAAATGCAATTGTAAGAGCTTGCAGCTGCAGGAAGAAAGGCATTGAGACCAGAGCAAAGGTGGTAGGTGTGTAATATCTGTAGTCCTAAAAGCCTCCAGAACTGACTGCTGGAAGAACCAGAGGGATGTGTGTGTGGTAACAGGTCTCAATCAGTCAAAAACTTCACCGGCAGCTCCTTCCCCTGAGAAGTTATGTTCTGAGAAGTTATGAACACCCCACTACACTCCCAAATGTGACCTCCACATGGCTGAGCTCACTTGAGTACTCCTCAAGTTTAACAAACAACTCCAGGTGCTGGACCGGCTGAATGTGGGCTGAACCTGGTGTTCTGTGCTAACATGAGATATCTCAGTCAGGGGAGCAGCCAGCTGGGCTTGGGGACTGTGTGCTGCCTTTCTGGACAGCTCTGATGGTGTCATGCACTGGAGGTTTTCTACATGGTACAGCTGCCTTACACATGCTTGGTTGATTTTACTGGTTTCTTCCTTTGCTTGTTCCTCTTTTTTATTTCCCCTCCCTTGCATTTTCTTCCCTACTTGCCTTCATCTTTTTCTTGGTGTTGACTTGTGGCTGTTGTTGCAGAGACTCCAAGGCAACAATCAGATCATGGATTATGGGACTGTAGCTTGTAACCCTAACCCTATGAATTCTCATTCCTGCACACTAGTTCACACAGAAAGGTAGGAGAATCACACTAATCTGCTTCTCTGAATGCTTATGGGCAGTACGGGCACCAAGCCAATCGCACTTCTAGGTTGACACCAATGGCCATAGAGTACTGAAAAATCTATCTGGCTGCAGCTTTCTTTTCTGGCCCCCAAGTGAAAGACAAAACAACTTTCAAGAATAGAATTGAGATCTCACCAGACCCCTGTGAGACAGAGGCATAGCTATGTGCATCAAGGCAAAGCTTGGTGTTGGAGTGGATGGAAAGCTGAAATGTCAGTAAGTTATTGGGGAGAGAAAGTACAGGCATTTGGAAACTCTTCTCTTGGCATTTTACAGCCCAGGTTCTTGCTGGAAGTGATACCAGGAATCCTGTAGAAGAGCTGCCTTTGATAACAGCCAGGGCATATGAATGACTTCAAAATGGAAGTTAAAAACATAGCAATAAGAGAGTTATTGGGTTGGTGCCTTTAAGAATGCCTGAAAACTATAAAGCTCTGTGCTTCCTGATATGTGAATCTCAATGACTTGTCATCTTCTCAGCTGTTGCTCAGGTTGTAATGCATTATATATCCTCTGCTTCACACTCCCTGGCTGATTTACCAAGTTGACCACACTACATTTGTTTTTCAAGCCCTTCCTCAAGTGAGTGCATCACTTAGTGCCACAGCCAAGAGGACTAACAGGTGAAAGCAGAGTGAGTCTGCTGGGAAGAGCAGTCTTAACATCCTGATAAGACTGGAGTCTGTGCTACAGTGAACATGAAGCTGTCAGGCTTTGAAAAAAGTGTGACAAAGAGTACCATGGGCAGAGAAAGATTGGATGCCAGGCTGAGTGCTTCTGAAGTTGTCTCCCTGGTGCAGTCTGTGGCAGTTTTAGCAGGGTGCTTGTATGGTGTTGATTTGGGACCAAGTATTTAAGAAGCTGTAACTGTGTGACCTAGGCAAGCCTACCTTACTGGCCAAAGTTTTTGTCATCATTTTTTTTAGCAGACCTAGCTTGGAACAATTGCCAGTGTTACCACTGACATCACACTTGCAAAATGAACACTGCAGGGCTCAGGCATATTTGTTGTTATGTGCACCCTGCATCAAAACTTCTGCCATAAAGACAGGAAAAGATGAGTCATTGTCAGAGAAGATACTCTTCTGAAGGGAACAGAAGGCACAACATGCAGACTAGACCCAGTTCTTAGGGAATCATAGAATCACAGAAAGGTTTAGGTTGGAAGGGACCTCAAAGATCATCTAGTTCCAACTCCCCACCATAGGCAGGCACACGTCTCACTAGAACAGGTCTCTCAAGGCCTCATGAGTGACAAAGTCTGCTGCTTCCCTGGGGCTAGGGTTAACCATGTGAAAAGAAAGCATTCTACCCTGGTACAGCCCTCAGGTTATTATCCATTATTGATTTTTGAGGTAGGCAGTGATGAAGTTGCAACAAGAAGTCCTAAGGAAATCAAGAGAGCCTTCAGGGCCTTGAGGAAACTGGGTAAGGGAACAGGAGGAATAAAGAGGATAAGCCACTAGATCAACAGCTGTCATTCTACCTGGTGTCGCTGGCAGAATTTTGTTTTACAGTCCCAGGCCTTCTGGCAAGATGTTGGGCACATCTGTCTCAAAAGGGGGAAGAATCTGCACATGAGTTAGCAAGGCTCATTGAAAGAGCTTTTAAACTAGATTTGGAGAGAGAAACGAATAAAACTAAGTTAATTAGAGATAAGCCTGGGGGCAGCACACCAATATTTGAGGGATGGCGTGCTAGTGAAGTCCTTTGGTCTGCAGCCTCAGTTGGATCTCCAGCCCCTATTTCCATGTGGCAGCAAAGACACAAGGGTTACTGGTGTGTTAGAAAATGTAGAAGAGTCTAATAATGGTTATGTAGGAATTAGGGCTTCTTTCCCCAAAAAAGGTGGCAAGATCAATAGTCCAGCTGAAGTGCATCTACACCAATACATGCAGCATGGCTAATAAGCAGGAGGAGCTGAAAGCCACTCTACCACAGGAACGATGTGATACAGTTGCCATCAAAGAAACATGGTGTGATGATTCACACAGCTGAAATGCTGCAGTGGGTGGCTATAAACCCTTCAGAAGGGATAGGCAAGCAAGGAGAGGCAGTAAAGTAGCCCTGCATGGTAGGGTGTGTTTTCACTGTTCAGAACTTAATGATGGTGATAATAGGGCTGAGTATTTATGGGTAAGAATCAGGCCCACAAGGCAGTTATCATGGTGGGAGTCTGTTATAGACCATCCAACCAGAATGAAAAGGCAAATGAAATATTCTCTTAAGCAGCTGGGGGAAGTCTTGTGGTCACTTGTCCTTATTCTTGTAGAGGATTTCAACTTAGCGGATGTCTGCTGGAAATAGAGTGCAGCAAAGAGGAAACACTCTAGGAGGCTCCTGGGTGTGTGTAAGATAAATTCCTGACACAGCTGGCAACTGAGCCAACTAAGGATGGTGCTAGATGTGTTGCTTGTAAATAAGGGAGGACTTGGGTGATATGAAGGTTGGAGATCATCCTGGGTATAGTGATCGTGAAATGACAGAGCTTTTTATTTTGGAGAAGTAAAGAGAGGAGTCAGCAGAACTGCCGCCTTGGACTTTGGGAGGATAGAATTTGGCCTGGTTGGGAGCCTGGTTGAAAGAGTCCCTTTGGAGGCAATTCTGAAGGGCAGAGAATTCCAGGAAGGCTGTCAAAACCTTTAGGTGGATGTTCAGCTATTGAGTGGCTTCCGTGTCAAATAGGACTGTGGAATAACTTCATTTCTCACTGTATTAAGGAACATACAAGGGGAAAACCTGCACAGTAATGGCTTCTGATGATGAAATGGAAAGGCTAGAATCAAACTATTGACTTGCAGGGAGAAGAGCAATAGCTTCAGTGACAAGAGTCGTATAAAGTCATAGCCACAGTGACAAGAGTTTATCAGACTTGACACTGCTCAGGATTCACAGCCTGTCAGCAGCTACTTGTCAGAGCTTTTGGGCACTGTGTCCGCACTGCTGGACGTTTTCCTTTCTTCCTGCAAGACCTTCCTTGTGTTCACAAGTAGTTTGCGTTCTGTCACCAGCCTTATCTGTTTATATTATAATTAAACAGATGTTGCAATTAGTAGAAATTGTAGTGGGAACGAAATTAGCTTAATGGCATTGTGGACACCTTGTCCTCTGTTAATGAAGCTGTAATGGTGGTTCCAACAATCTTCCCACTTCTGTCTGCCTCAGTTCCCAGAGGGTCAGCAGGGTTAGCTTTCTGTATCTCAGGACACTTAGTTCAAATGCCCATTTTGCATCATGATGAGTCTCTTCCTGGGCTGCCTTTGTTGTAATTGCACCAGAAGCCATTCCAAGGCTGTGCCTTAGGTTTCATAGTACTGTCAGTTGATTGAGCATAAACACTATCCTCACTTACACGTGTGCTATGTACTGCCTACTCCTGGTTTCCAGTATCGTTTCTTTGTGTTATGAAAAGAGCAATTTAATAATCTGCTGAATTTTCCATATACTTGTTCTAACTCAGGAGTGAATTGACTGAGAAGTGTCTTAGGCAACATTTCTTTGGAACAATTTTTAAGCCTGTGCGGGTTTATAAGAAATCAGCTATCATACGGAATGCAGGATTCCAAAATGGCAGAACTGACTTTTCATTCAAATTTGGCTTTGCTGGGCCTCTTTGAAACTCGCAAATTTGTTTGATGTGTGTTCATGGCACTGCAGACTACTTTGTGGCGGTATTATATAGTGGTAGATCAACTTTTCTCTGTGTGTGTGTGAAGAACCTATTCTTTATAGCAGAGAGGAGGGACTAAAGTGGTGAAATAAAATTAAAATATTTTTTCTGAAGTGACCTGCTGTAGGTGTACAGCCACAGCAAAGGATTTGTTCAAAGCAGGACTAAAGTTCTGCTGTGTCTTCAGACTGCATCCTGGATAATTCAGGATTTGATCAGGGCCAAGTACCTCTTTTTGCTGACTGTATGCTTACCTAGTTGCAAAGATGCATATAATGGAATACCAAAATGCATGTTGCTTCTTCCTCCCATGGCCAATGTGATTTAGGGCATCAGGGCAAGCATCTAATCTCAGTATCTCACTGCTGTCCCTTGCAAGCTGTATCATACTTACTCTCTAGTGAAATACTGTCAATAAAAAACTGTGGAAATTTTGGGCAGTATGTGGAAATGGTGTGTACCCCATCCTCAGCCTCCCAAACTTTCCTGCTCCCTTTCTGTGCTTACTCTGTGGCAAGCACATCCCAAAGCCACGGGCAAGCTGTCTGCAAGCCCTTTTACAGTGATGTGAGTCTCAGCTGTGAAAGCAGCATTCCTTTCCCAAGACAGTAGAGCTGTGCAGGTTGGCTGATCTCCTAAACCTCTGTTCCTGTAGCTTCATGGCAGGTGAGTGGGTTCAGAACCCCCAGAAAAGGGTCCAGAGTTGCCAAAATGCTTTTAAGATTCCTGATGGAGCTTTCCAAGCCTAAATGTAGCTTTCCTCTTACTTCAACCTCTGGTACTACTTCATGTACTATCCCTATTATTGGCAGGAGTTCCATCTTTGCATTTCCTGTCTTTTGATTCCAGACATGTCTTTGAAGCCTTCCTGATCTCACTCCTCTGCTTTGGGATATTGCTGCTGACCTCTGTAAAGCCTTTTCACCTCCAGTTTGTGTAAGAGGCTACTCACAATGAAACCTTTTGTATCTCTTGCTTCTGTGCTGCTTGGACTTATCTTCAACTGCACTGGGGACATGAACCTCTTTCCTGTATACCTCAGACTTCTGCCTCAGATATCAGCCTTGATCCACAGTGAGTTAACTTAGAGCCCAGGCTGTGGGAGATGCCACATTTACCCTTACAAGTCTGCATGCTGTATTCTGAGTCAGTGACAACTAGAGTGTCTCATTGTAAGCTGAGTCAGAACTTGGAGAGGTATCTGAAATCTCCTGGGGAAAGGACAAGTCCCTGTTCTAATCCTAATACAGCCCAGAAGGGTTCAGCGCAGGAGCTCATCAAGTTCTACCCAGTAAGGCTGAAATGGAATTGCAAAAGCCTGGCTGTTACATGCAGCCCCAGATAAGGTGATAATTGGACATCAGTCTTGGTTGTCCTTGCTTTTCCTCTGGGGAGTGACTACATTCATCTTAAGGGAAGAAATTGTGGGAAGGTTGAAGGAATCACACCAACTCTTCCATAGAATTTAGGGAGGGGGGTGAGAAGCGGGAGAAGTGTATCTTTGCCTCCTATTTTTTATGGCTATTTAAGATGCTGTGTGCAGTTCTGGAGCCCCCAGCACAAGAAGGACATGGAACTGTTGGAGAGTCCAGAGGAGGGCCACGAAGATGATCAGAGGGCTGGAGCACCTCTGCTATGAGGACAGGCTGAGAGATTTGGGGGTCTTCAGCCTGGAGAAGAGAAGGCTTTGAGGAGACCTTATAGTAACCTTCCAGTATCTGAAGGGGGCCTACAGGAAGGCTGTGGAGAGACTATTCACAAGGTCTTGTAATGACAGGACGAGGGGGAAAGTGTTCAAACTGGCAGAGGGGAGATTTAAATGGGATGTTAGGAGAAAGTTCATCACAGTGAGGGTGGCAAGACACTGGAACAGGTTGCCTGGGGAGGTTGTGTCTGCTCCCTCCCTGGAGGTGTTCAAGGCCAGGCTGGATGAGGTCTTGAGTGTCCTGATCTAGTGGGAAGTGTCCCTGCCTGTGGTGGGGGGTTGGAACTGGGTGATCTTTGAGGTCTCTTCCAATCTAAACCATTCTATGATTCTGTGATTCTATGCAAGTAATGAACTTTGGAGAAGGCTTCATCTGTGGCATTCTGTAGAACTGTCCCATCCACAAATCCATCTGGGGACAGGGAAGAAGTGAGGCAGAGGGTGCCAGCCCTGAACAGGGGGTGGGGATGTAAACACTTGAAGATGAGCAAAGCCAGCAATCTGTCTGAGAGCTGAAGAGGCCTTCAGACATGCCAAAGTAAGGACAGAGAGGAGCTGGTTGCTGTGCTGAGCCTCCTGAGGGTGCAGAGGATGCAGATTCTCCTTGGTGCTTGCACAGACACTGTCTCTGCAGCTTCACCACTTTTAAGCTGATCTTGTGTTGCAGTAAACTGTCTCCAGGTGAGCTGGCTGCAGGGCTGATACCTGGGCTTGTACAGCTTCTGTGAATTAACTATGGTCTGAGGACTATGGCAAGTAATTCAAGGGAAGTAGGACCCTTGCTCTGCCCTGCTGCCTCACTGCCCCTTGTCTGGGGAGATGAATAATCTGTACAAGCCCAGGTGCAGTCTCTGAGGATGGTGATTCTTCTTGGGGGATTTCTGCACAGTAGCAGGGAGCTGTGTACTAGCCAGCCTCTGGCCAGCTCGCCTCTCTGAGCTTGAGTCTGGCAACTCAGGATTGTAACCATATTGTTTTTCTCTGTTTAACTTGCAGAAAGTGATGCCAGAAACCCGCAGTGATCCCATAGTTGTTCAGGAATCGAAGCTGTAAAGTGAAGGGGTGGCAAAGCTGGGAGATCCACCACACCTCATTCCCATCTTTGCTACCTCCACTGTTCTCCTGTTGTGTACACACCATGGCGGGGGGACAGCCTCAGGACAGGAGTCCACTCAGCTGATTGTGGAGAGAATGAAAGAGCGAAACAAGAAGGGAGTTGCTGTCTTTGGTTATGTCTCTGCATCTCACTGTTTTGGAGACTTTGCTGCTTGGAAGGAAAAGCTGGGAAAACCCACTGCTTCCCCCTGATCCTACCATGCATCCTTGGAAAAGAAAAGCACACATGCCTAGAAAAGCCATAGTTCTAGGCTAGTGCTTAACACGAGGGTAGCACTCTGCATGTGGCTGTCTCCTCTCACAGGCAAGCTGTGACATGAAATGCAAAAAAGCTGGACCATACTTACTCTGTGAGCAGCCCTGGAAGAGCTTTCAGCTGACTCTCAGGAAGAGGAATTGCTCTGCCTTGATGCCTATGATGCCCTGTGGCACAGGTGATGGTAGAGGCCTCAGAACATCACCAGCAAGTGCGAAGCAGTGCCTCTGCCACTGGTTTTATTACGTTTCTGTCCCAGGTGAACCACTTTTAGTCTGTGGATAAACCTCTGCTCAGAACTTACTGAGGTTGTCCTGACGTTCCTGTATATCAATGGTTGTAGTCAATGGAATTAAATCCAGTTGGTGGCCAGTCTTCAGTGGCATCCCTCAGAGATCTGTGTTGGAACCACTTCTTTTTAACACCTTTATCAATGACCTTGATTCAGGCATAGAGGGTGTCATCACTAAGTTTGCAGATGACATCAAGTTAGGTGGCAGTGTTGACTTGATTGAGGGCAGAGAGGCTCTTCAGAGGGACTTGGACAGGCTAGATCGATGGGCCAGCATTAATGGGGTGAGTTTCAGCAAGGTCAAATACCAGGTCCTGCACCTGGGTCACAACCCCAAGCAATGCTACAGGCTTGGGGCAGTGTGGCTGGAGAGGTGCCTGGCAGAAAGGGATCTGGGGGTTGTAATAGAGAGGCAGCTGAACATGAGCCAGCAGTGTGCCCAGGCAACCAAGGCAAATGGCATCCTGGCTTGTATTAAAAATGCTGTGGCCAGCAGGAGTACCGAGGTAATTGTCCCCTTGTACTTGGCTTTGCTGAGGCCACACCTTGAGCATTATGTTCAGTTTTGGGCACTGCAATACAAGAGAGATGTGGAGGTGCTGGAGCAGGTCCAGAGGAGGGTAACAAAGCTGGTGAAGGGCCTAGAGAATAAATCTTATGAGGAGCAACTGAGGGAGATGGGGATGGTTAGTTTGAGGAAGAGGAGGCTGAGGGGAGACCTCATTGCTGTCTACAACTGCCTGAAAGGATATTGTGGAGAGGCTGGTGCTGGGCTCTTCTCATAGGTAGTTGGAGACAGAACAAGGGGGATTAGCCTCAAGCTATGACTGGGTAGGTTTAGATTGGACAGTAGGAAAAAGTTTTTTATGGAGAGATTGGTAAGGCACTGGAATGAGCTGTCCAGGGAGGTGGTGGAGTCACCTACCCTGAATGTGCTTAAGGTTCGTTTGGATGTGGTGCTTAGGGATATGGTTTAAGGTAAATCTTGTTGAGTACAGTTATAGGTTGGACTTGGTGATCCTGAGGGTCTTTTCCAGCCTGGATGTTTGTGATTCTGTGATCAGAAGTAATTGATAGATACCAATATGCCTTCTTTTACCTGGAGGCAAGGACCAGTTCTGCAGTTTGTGTGGAAGCCACAAGCCTAACCCAGCAAGGTTATACTATCACTACAGTAGCAACAGGAGTCAGTCAAACCACAGTCTCTCTGGGCTGAGGACTGTCTTCCTCCTTAGTCATGAAGTGCCTTTTATATGTTTCAATGCTACATAAAAACTTTCATGAAGTGTTAAATTGAAATAACCAGCCAAGACTGTGTTGCTCTTCACAGCCACAGAGATATTTTAAGTACAAGGGGAATCTAGATTTGCTCCAGTGTGGAAGCTTCCCATTTTATAATGGATATCAGAATTCCTCTTAACAGCATTTGTGTCTTGTAGGCACTGCCCCTCAGTATGCTGCTTAGTTTCTAAACTTTATATCCCTTTTCCTTCCTTTCCAGCTTCCCTCCACTGGTGGAGGCATCAAGTATCCTCATATTGCTTAACTCCTGCAGTTATGCATGCATCACTTTGGAGGAGGTGGGACAAAAATCATAACCAGGGACTCAAAATGGCTTTTCAGAAGTCTGAACATTGTCCATTTAATATGAATGTACAATGAAACAGGAAACATTCCTATTAAGATGTTGAAACAGTTTACATCTACATCTGTGTCTTTTAATAGCATGAAAGGTTTTGCAGAATGGAAGAATCATCTTTGTAGTCAGTACCACTGTTGTGCTCTTTTCTTCTTTTCTGTGTAATAACATTCTTCTGCACATGCATCATCTT
Organism: Psilopogon haemacephalus; assembly: GCA_013396835.1. Classification (NCBI taxonomy): domain Eukaryota; kingdom Metazoa; phylum Chordata; class Aves; order Piciformes; family Megalaimidae; genus Psilopogon; species Psilopogon haemacephalus. The sequence continues at coordinate 13,823 of VWZI01002426.1, read as the reverse complement.
CCCAGCTAGGAGATTGTTCCAGCGAGTTCTTTGGGGACCAGGGAACACACTCATACATGGGTACCCCGCTCTGAGTATGGTTTCAACACTTTATTATAGCTGAAGTACTAGAATCATAAAGAGAAAGGTATACTGGAAACTACAATGCTTATAGCTCAGATACTAAAATGACAGAAAGAAAGCTATATGACAAGGAATGCTGAGTAACTCTGTTGACCAAAGAGCAGGTTATACTCACCCTATCCAACTGACCAGGAAAACTCCTGAGCTGCCTAGATCGCAGGGCTGGCAGGCACCCATCTTCTTAAGGCAGGCGTCTCCACTGAGAACTGCACCATCATGCTGGTCTTAACTGGTGCCATTCCAACCCAGCCACCCAGGCTCTTGGCGTGTATGGGTTCAGAGTTCTGTGATGTACGGCCAGGATGCTCCAGAAGGCCAAACGCAGGAGAACAGAGCTCCTCCTTTATTCTAGAATCTGTTGCATACCATCTTTCCCTACTGCTCATGTGCATACTTGCAAGCCTTGCTTCCTCTGGATCTTATCTCTCAGTAACCTACTGATTATTGGCCTGTTGTAACTCCTGATCAAAAACATATTAACTGTTCCCTCTTACAGAGATCCTGCTGGCTCTTCCCTACCTTCTGGACACTGCCAACCTGGCTCAGGCATTATTTCATCCAGATCTAAGCAACCTTTTCCTGTTTTCTCCATCTTGTGTAGTTATAGCTTACTGCAAAGGTGGCTCAGTCCTTGCTCACAGACACATGCAGTCTGCTGTCACTAGTATGCTGCGGAAGAGAGAGCTGCAACAATTTGCTTCATGTGTGTGGTATGAGCAGTCAGACCTGTAATTCTGTGGGAAACAGGGAAAGGTGGGGTTGCTGTAGAGAGAAGTGATTTATCCTGCAACACACAGTACAAACTGCTGCTTGCTCAGGTTGTATTTCCTCTACCTGCTGCTGTGTAGCAGAAAGACAGACAGGCAACACAGATTTCTGTCATTTATTAGAAACGCCCCCTGAAGAACACACACATGCACGTTACACATTAGTGCCAGGGGAAGCACATGTTCTCTCTCTGGTCCAAAGTTTTCAGTGGATCCTGGATAGCTCTACAGCATTTCCTGACAAGTACACTGGGAACTAGTGCACTGAGCGTGCCAAGGGCAGCACCTGCTCTCCTCCAGGGAGGCAGTCACCAAACTGCTCCTCTCCACAAGCTTTGACACAGACTCCTCTGGGACTTGGTCTTTGACATCAGCTTGTTGAAATATTGCTTGGACAAGAATCAACACTTGATAATGAAGAATGATTGAAAGAGTCCAACACTGATACACCACTGGGACTGGTGTTTTGGAGAAGTTCAGCTGAGATTTAATGGAAGTCTGGTAGTAAAAACAGACAATGCTGACCTACTCAGGGCCTTGGTTTCAGTTTTTCTTCTTGTTTTGTGATAGCGCTTCTACCTCCAGATACTGCAGCCCAATCAACATTCCCAAGATAGAGAAACCTGTGATGGAGATACAGGATGAGTTGTGTGGAGAATGGTGCACAAGAGACAAGGCATTCCCCCCACTACTATGTCCTTCCTGCCCTTAGCTCATAGCTCCATAGGGTGTTGTTCTGGGGTCTCATAGCTCGAAGGAGTTTGTGGGGGGAAAGCTACAGAGCTCTACTTACTTGCTACCATGAGGGGTGCCATAACTCCAATTGTCAAGGCTGCAGTGTGGTAAATGAAGACCTCGGAGAGGAAGTGAATAAGGGCCAAAAAGAAGGTGAAGAGCGTCAGGTAATAGAGGCTGTTGGAGAGCAGAAAGAAGCAGGTTATTGTCTTGCCCATAGTACGGGTACAAGCATGGCTGAGTGGAAATGATGTAAGCCTATATGGTGTCGTGTCTGTCCTCACTGTGGCAGCACAGATGGCACTTGGTGAAGTGCAAAAGCTGGGGCCTGCTGAGAGGAGAATGGGGCAGCATGTTTAATGCTGCATTGAAAGTGACAGGCATTATTCGATCTGAAGGCAGGCTGAAGAGGGGTGGTGAAGTGAGAAGCATGTGCGCGCATGAAAAGAGGGTGAGAACTGGATGAGGGACAGGACTTGACAACAACACAATTTCCCACCTGTGCTCCACTACCCTCTAGAGGTCACAGTTGTGGAAAGGGAGCAGGTCCAAAAAAATCTCTCCATGAAACAACTGTCTTAATGGTAATTAACATTGCCACCACCCCTGAAAACAGGTAAGCAGACTGTCTCCCTATCACAGGCAATCCAATGAAATGCTGACAAGTGAGCAGGAACTTCTGCTGAGGGGCTGGAAGAGGTGGTCACAAAAGAATGAGTCCTAGAAATTTCCAGCACAGGCTTTGTCTAGCACAGACCGATTCAACCTGCTTGGAAATCCCTCCCAGAAATATTGCTGCTACCACAGGGAGAAACAGTCTGCTTTTCACCACAGCGTCAAGCAGGCCCCTTGTCCTCAGAGGTTAAGACTGCTGCAGAGGGACTCTTAACCTGCCACAGCCTTTAGCTGAGCTATCACAGGAAAAGAAGTACCAAGAATCAGGCAGATCACAGCATTAGCAATTGCTAATTGCAAGAGCAGCAACACCACGAGAAGATGTTTTCCAAGCTGGAGCTCAGAAATGTGTAACCTAATTTCTGCCTCACCTAAGAGAGCGAGAGCTCAGGCTCTCTGCACAGGCAGAAGGGAGGAGAAGTTAGCACACATATCCCACAGTGCTATTTAAGCCTTTTCAGGGGTATGTCTTCAACCCTAGGGAAAGTTCAGGAAGAGCTTTTGATTCTCCATCTCCTCTGCGCTGCCCTCTAAGCCGGCTGCTCAGCTTGTGACTAGCAAACAAATCGAAGGATTTCTCCAGTGTTTCTGTACATACGTCCTGTTGCGGATGTCGATGGCGCAGAGACAACGGATCACTGATGACAGCAGGGTCCAGACGCCGAAAGTCCGCGCCTGAAGCCCGTTCACTGCGTAACGAAAGGAGCACACACGTGGGGATCACGCACAGCCTCGCTTGCCTCCCTCCCATCCCCGCCAGGGCGGCGCACGCCGGGGCAGCGGGCAACTCCCGGGCCCGAGCGCAGCCTCTGAGGCGGTACTCAGAGGTGATCCCAGCACCCACGGCTGGAAGGCGACCTCCAAACCTCGAGGCGGCCGGCGCGACCCTTACCGAGCCCGGGGCTGGCGGTGTACAGCTTCTCCGAGAGGAAGCTGTGGTCGCGGAAGCTCTGCAGGGTGTTCCCAGCGGCGATGACTGACACCATCACCAGCCAGCTGCGTAGCACGTTCAGGAATCGGCTCATCTTCCCGACTGGTCGGCCGGCACGAAACCTGCCCGCAAGGACCGGACCGGGCCGCAGGCAACACCCGGCGTCGTCCGGCCCCAGACGCACTCGCCGGGGCCCCTCCTGCTCCCCCCGAGCACGCCGCCGCCTCGCACGCCCATTGGCCGCGGGCGTGACGCTCCTCTCACGTACCACGCTGACGTGAGGCCTCTACCGCCAATCGAATCCCTCAGAGCGCGGGAGGAGACTCCCCTCCCCGTGAAAGCGGTGGGCGGGAAAACGGCCGCGTCTCGCCGGCCCTTGCGGGCCCGCTGCGCCTGCGCGCTGGGGGCGGGCACAGCCTTCACCGGTTGTTGTAGTAACGGGGAAGCGGCGGGCGAGGCCCTGGTTGCTTGGTAGCCGTGCCCGCTCCCCGATACTTTCCCTGCCGGCTGGGGCGATGTGGGAGCAGGTAAGGGAAGCTGAGGGAGCTGCTGTTTCAGGGTGAAGGGCGGGTGGCCGCCGCCTCCGGCGTGGTAGTTGTGGCCCCTCTGGCGCTCTCCGCCGCTCTTGACTTAACTGGGGTGGCCGCCGCGAGGTAGGCCGGGCCCTGGGCGCGGCCGGGCCGGGCCGGGCCGGGCGTCGAATGCTGGGCTGGTAAAAGTGTTAGGGTGTCTCGCTGAGCACAGGCGGTGGGGGAGTCTCGGTGCCGAGGAGAAGCCTACGCTTCTTACTGTGGCTGGCCTGGTACGGTCCTGCGGCCGGAGGCGGGGAGGAGACCTTTCAGCGATATGTACTTGAGTGACTCTGGCGAACAGGTAAGGGAAGTGATGCTTCATTTTTCTGATGGAAGGTGATGCTTCTTTCTATACTCCTCTAGCGAAAAGGTAATTTACAGACTATAACAAGCTTGTTGATCGTCCTGTAAGAAATATATATTGACAGGAGGCGGGAGTTAAGCAACCTCATTTCACGCTGTCCTGGTTAGCTATGCATTCGTGCTTTTAATCCTTATTACAGGTAACTGCTCTTGAAAAATCCCTTGAATCTGGAGGAAGAACTCTCAGAGGCTGCTGAGACTGTGCTGTATGAAAGCCCCCGGAGGAAATGCCAGTTGGGATGGCTCGAGATCTGGAGGAAACTGGCTCATCCTCAGAGGAGGAGGAAGATGATGTAGATGGGTTGGAGTAAGTAGGAAAAAACCCTCTTACCTGTTTTTATCTCCCTGTGCTTCCTGCAGGATTTGTACTGATATGGAAAGACAGTTGCATTCTTTCCTTTCTCCTGTCCATAAAGTGGAAGATAGTTGGTTTGGGTCCCAAGCTTATAGGCAGGGTGCTACCTTTGTAGCTTAAAGGACCACTGCATTCATCTAGGTTGAAGGTGGAGCTATTTATTTGGCTGCCCTGCCTGTGCTTTTATTGTTCTCTTCTGTCATGTTCCTAAAATGAGAGTTTTACTGATGATGTTTAAGAAAACAAAGAAAACGAATGTCCTTTGTTTATTTGTGTGGCATTTATGGTTTTACTTTGCTGCAAGGAATGGAAATGTACTGTAGAGTAAAATAATATGCAATGTTTTATAGCCATTTAAAAAACTGTTTTATAAGAACTGAGCTCTTAGATTTCCTATTACTTGCTAGTGAATCTTTGTTCTTTGCTTATTAGCTGCTTTTATCCTTCCTTCAGAAGGAGTTGCTCCCTCACTTTTCCCCAGAATGGAGTTCCTTTTCTGTTTCAGCTGGACTTACTTTAATATGTCCAGTTTGTTTTCTTTTGGATGCATATTGCAACTTAAGTGCCCAGTTGCAAACTACTGTGACTCAAAGTATTTAAATGAACGTTGTTTCATACCAAGTAACTGGCTCAGACTTGCCAGACACTTGTAGATGGAAAGGTCCAGAACTACCTTCACCTGGAAAATAACAGTGTGTCTTCATCAAATGACCAAGGGTCACGCTAAGAATGAATGTCACCTGGAGGATTGAGTCCTACTGCAAATCCTCAGGACAGGCTTAACATAAACTCTCCTCCTGTTGCCTCAGCTCATTTCCCACTTATATAAGGTTCTAGTCTGTACTGTAAGTTCTGGAAGCTTCTTGGATCCCTTCCAGCTAATTACCCCTCACAAGTTGATTTTTAAATAATTATTATTATTTTCTTTATTTGTGGTGGAAGCACATGGGAGTGCTGTGAAGTTAATTTATCTGGGTGATACTGGTAGTAAACATGGTTAATGAGACTGAGGTTATGCTACTTGCCCTAGCCTCAGAAAGTTTCCCTTTCAGCTATGTTCCTGTGTTCCAAGTATAGGAAGTGGTTTGTTTTCTGTAGTTTTTCTCTACCTTTGGCATGATCTAGCATATTCTATAGATAAATGCTTCTGTGTATCTGTCATTCTTTATATTTCTTCTTGTCTGCATAGACAGAGATGTGTCTCTTTAACCAGTCAGTCTCTGTTAACTTTTTCATGTTTCCATTTCCTTTTGCAGCAATCTGAATTTTATTTGCTTAGGGAGGTTGGCAGGTTTTCTTTCTATGATCTTAGGATTTTTTTATAACAGATATTATTTTTTGATGTGTCCATGTCCTTAATTCCTCTGAGGAGATGATAGCTCCCCATGTAGTCTTGCTGTTTTGGACAGAGCAAATCACTTTACCTTGGAATCTGTAGCTTGAGTGGCTGACTTGGGGCACTATCATTGAGTGCTGGGCTTGCATTCTACTGTAATTAAAATAGAAGAACACATGTGTGTTGTTTTGAGGTGAGCCAAGCCTGTTCTGGTCTCTCAGACTCTGCATGAGTGCCTTTTTTTGCACTTCAGAGTTCAGGATTGCAGTCAGGCAGCAGTTTCTAAACTGGAGACTGGAGCCTGTGTTGGAAGGTCTGGTTGTGTGGATACTGGCAATTAAGGTTCATCCTGAATTATAGGTCCTGTTTTCAGGCTATAAATGCAGAGAACTGCAGCTATGAAAATTCATGAGGTTTCTCCCAAATTACACTCAGTAAAATAAATACAAATTAAACAGCACTCTGACTTAGACTTGCAAAACCAACCCAAGAAGTGTATGATCTGGAAAATTCCCCTTAGAGCTGAGTACCTAGTCTGTGTGTGTGAGTAAGCACAGGCAGAGCATAGGAGCCAACCACAAAACCGCAGCTGAAATGCAAAGAGTAAGTTTATTTTTGTTACCTTGCCGACTGGGGTCTCCCTAGAGCATCACTCAGGCAGAGACACAAGTGGGGACACAGGCACCACGGAGCTTGATCCCTGCTGGATGATCACTGAACTTGTTGTTTGTGCCTCTTTTTGAGGGATTTGTGCAGGCAGAGCTTATCACTGTGCTTTGAGCTTTACCACAGCAGGGCAGGGATCTCACACATGTTTGATAGGGTGCCTCAATCTGTTAGACACACGGTGTCTGAGCACAGATGTTTTGATTGTCAGATACACAAGCGTAGAGAACAATTAGAATGATACATTTATCTCCTGGAGTGTAGTTTTTTTACACCCCAGCTGCAAGTCACTTGAGCATGTTTACAGGCCTCTTTGTCAATTTTCCATCATTTTCACACAGTGTGTTTGCTTGTGTCCTATCTTCAGGGTAGGTGAGCAAGTACAGAGAATTGCTGTGTCCTCATTGTAACTGCTGTGCACATGAGGCTCAGCAGTTGCCTCTACTGATTGTCTTGCCGTTTCAGGGACCATCCATGTATCAGGTGGACTGGTGGAGGTTGCAGGCGGATTCCTGTCTTGGTGTTTCATGCTGATGCCATTCTGACCAATGACAGCTACCTCCGCCTAATTGGAGGTGGGTATAACTTCATACTATTTTTTTTGCCTGAGGGCATGAGGTGGAAATATCGTATTTGATGTTCCCTTCTCTTTGTAGTACAGAAGAGGACACATTAGGAAGGAAATTGCAGTTGTCTTGTGTCTGAGTGCTGAGACGTTCAGAAAGGCTTGATCAGATGGTGAATGTTTGTCATGTCTTTGGGTTGTGACAAATATCTATATTTGTCCCTCCATTGGGTCCTGATGCATTTCGTGTTGAAACTGTCTATTTGCAAGTTGAGCTTGGAAGCCATGTCAGAACCTATGACCAGAATATAAATATGTTACTCTTCACTACAGAGCTTAAAACCAATCTTTGCCTGCTTGCTATGTGCTGCTTCCATGTGAATGCTCCACTATGGATTAACTGCAGTTGTAATGTGCTGAGTCCTGCCGTGCTCATCTGTCTTCTTTAGTAGCATAGACAACTTTGGTTTGTTCTTGTAGCTGCAGCCTAACATTGTGTCTCCTGCTCTCTTAACAGAGCGCTACCACTTGTCCTATAAGATTGTGCGGACAGACAGCCGCCTGGTCCGAAGCATTCTGACTGCCCATGGGTTCCATGAGGTGAATGCAATGGTCTTCAGATCTGTTCATGTGCTGGGCTAGGAAATGGCAATAATGATTGATAATGATGATGATTTATGTTTTGGATTTTGATGTTTTGGAGTTTGTTTTATGTAGTCTGCAGAGTTAGAGCTAGGAGATTGCTGTGGACACACTTGAGATGTTGTTTTATTTTTTAACATACTCTGCTAAGTCAGGCAGACAACATGTGATTTTTCTCTCTCAAAGGAGTATCCTTTAGCCTTAAGCCGGCAAAATTAGGGAAGAAACAATGCTAGAGTTAGGTCATGTGTTTTTCTCTTTTTGCCTTTAAAGTGTCATCTCACACCCTTGGGGAGATCTGAAGTATTTAATCCCCCAGCCTTTGCCAGCTCACAAATGTATTGACGTAGAATTTCACATTTACCTTCTAGCATGGATGTCCTATATGCCAGAAGATGTATGAGTGGTGGATTTTCTTCTCAGTAATGCCAAGCTAAGGAACCATTCTCACAAATTTCCTGAAGAGATATAAATCACTTTACAAATTTGGCTTAAAAGTCTATAAAAAGAACAAGCCCACAAGTTTGCTTAGAAAAATACAACATTATTATTTCCCTGCACTACTGTACAGTAGGACAGGAGTCTGGCTAGAGTTGCCCTAATGTTCGAGATGGTAGCGGAGGTTCTCTTAAGTTAGAATTGCTAAAGTCACAGTCTTTAGGACACAAGTAATAGTGCTTTTCATTAGTTCTGTGTTTTCATGTGAGATGGTTGTGTGTTGCTTTTTAGGTGCACCCTAACAGCAGTGATTACAACCTTATGTGGACAGGATCACACTTGAAGCCCTACTTGCTGCGTTCCCTTACAGATATTCAGAAAGTCAATCACTTTCCTAGGTAAGGCCTTGATGTCATGTTTTGCTGAACATCTTCCTGATGGTTTGCAAAAATTTGAATGCAGTGAGTTCTAAACAAAAAAGCAACAAGAATACACGTGGTACTGAAAACTCAATGCACTGGGCCTGTGCCACATGCCGTCGTCATTCTAAATAGGCTTTCTAAATAGCACTTCTCTGTAGCCTACATACTGGAGTTTAAAATTTTAAAAATTTTCTTTATTTGGTGATACAAGTAAGTATTTGGCACTTTAGGCTCTTAGTTACAGAGAGTCATATATTGCCTGCTAAAGTTTATGAACACCATTGTAACAGTTTGCTGTGTTTTAGTCCTGTCTTGGTAATTCCAAGAGGGTGCTACAAACTGGGGTGAGTATTAGTATGGGACTAAAAGAGAGCGATGGTAGAGATGAAGAGGTTAGGGTTTAGACATCTGAGAGATCTACAGATAGTTGTGTAATTTGGATGAAAGGTTGCTGTAATGTGTTTGTTAGTTTTTCATGTGGGCAAAAAATAGATGGTCTCTTGTTTTGGGACTTCAGGTCATATGAACTGACACGAAAGGACAGACTATACAAGAACGTCAGTCGTATGCAGCTGACCCATGGATTCAAGACGTTCCATATCCTACCTCAGACTTTTATCCTTCCAACAGAGTACCAGGACTTCTGTAGTAAGTGAATGACCGATGGTGCTCAAACCTGAAGCGAAATAACTGGGTGGGGCTAAGGAAATTATTTTGAATAATCTAGCCCGTTGATCACGTGAGTGGTTAAGGCAACAAAATTAGAGGAAGCTGGAAAGACGGTGGAAAAGGCCTTCACAGTTCTCTTCGTAATTTCTGCTCTGCTCTAGGCCTGTGTAAGTCTTCAAGAGGCTCATGTGGCTTAAAGCTCCAGATTTTTTTTGTGAATTTTTGTGTTGTTGATGATCAACTTTACAATGTCCTTGACTAAAATCTGGGAGTACTGAAAAGTGCCAAAAGGAGGCATAGGGCCCAGAAACTAATCTGCTGGAGTAGCAGGAGGGGCTTCAGGGAGCGGCCATAATGATTGCAGCTAGTCCTGAGGGGTAGAAATACCAAAAAAGGACATTTTTACAAAAAATAGACTTTGATCTCCTCAGAGTTTTCTAAGTCTTTTCATGTAGGTAATGTTCTTTATTTTTGCTCCTTTGTAAATACGCAAAATTGAAGATGTTTCAGACTTGTACTGTTTTCTGTTCACCAGATACCTATTCTAAGGACAGAGGCCTATGGATAGTGAAGCCTGTGGCCTCTTCCAGGGGTCGAGGTGTCTACCTGATAAACAATGTAAGTGCTCAGCAAAAGGACTGCTCTTCTGCACTGTCTGCAAAACTATGCCAGACACTGGCCCTGCTCTGGGTTTCAGCTATACTTTGGTGTGCAGCTTGGCAGCCCTGAGCAGCTGTCAAAGCCTGCCTGGCTTTATGCTGCATAACCAAAAGCAATCTATTTCTTTGTACAATGTGATTATCTTGGAATTTTCAAGTCTTACTATGAGCAAGTTCATGCTTCTGATAGTGTGAAGCTGTGCTGCTTCATACTGTCCTTGTATGTGACAGTAGATTGGCCTTGGGAAGATTCCCAGAACTTTCCTTGGTTGTTTCCCTGTGTGACCTAAACAGTCCTCAGTCTCCGTGTCTCCCTCTTTCCCTTGGAAAAGAACAGTTAAAATGAGACCTTATGTGATATGGTAGGATGTGTATCAGTCTTTGAGCTGTGTTGTCTACATGCCAGTGTACCCTTACAGATGTGTAATGGGGGTGATCCTTTGTATTCAGCATGCTGTTTTCAGTGTCTTTTGCCAATTGTGGGCTTTGCAAGGAGCTAGGTTGTCATAGGTAACAAATGCATGTGGGTAAGAGCCAAACACGTGAGGGAATTCCAGTATATATTCCCAGCAGCAAAACTGACTGGTGAGTCATTTTACTTTCACTCACTCGAGTCCCTTTAACCTCCTGTGCACTGAAGGGAGGTCATGCTGCCTCATCTGTTCTCTGCTTGGATCACTTCCCTTAAAGTAGGGGAGCAATTTGCCAAGTCTATGAGGTAAGTATTTCCAGAGCTACACTTAGCTTTTAACTTGCTTGAAAGAGAGGAAGGAGATCAGGCTTCTATGTCAGTTGGCCGTGGACTGGTGAGAAGACCCTCCTGGGAGTAATCTCCCTTTGTACATATCTGTTCCAGAAACACTTCAGCTAGTTTGACCCAATGACTATGGTTTCCTTCGGTGTGATGCCATTAAGGGAGTATTCTATAATCACTTCACAAGTGTTCTAAAAACCAAACCAAGCCATAAACAAACAGATCAAAATCAATTAAAAAAGCCTCCCTGCAACCAATCAACCCCTATCCTTAGACCCCCCCACCAAAAATAAGTCCCAAACACCGCCACAAAGTGGCCACATACCCCTAACAACAAACCTTGAATTTCTCTGATTGATAATAAAAGAGGTTGTTGCTTTTGAGCTTGCTCCCTCATGCTGTGTGTGGGCACACTGTATGCCTAGGCCTCTTGCTCCTGATGCTGCTGATGTGGCTGAATACATGCAAACTGGAATAAAGGCAGGATGGTGGGATTCTCCTGGCTTTTTTGTGAGCGGAAGGCAAGAAAATGTTTTCACCCTATGACTATGTGATGTATATTTGTAAGACAGAACTTGCTGTTCTGAACTATGAGGGTAGCATCTTCCTGGTAGAGTAGCCCCTACTGTGAACTGAATCTCAATAGAAAGGTAATCGTATAGGCAAGAGGCTGAATAGCAGCCTAGGATCCAGTCATAAAGCTGAGGAGTCATTTTTTTCATTTGTGGATTCCTTACCACATGTAGTTACATAATCCTTCCAGTGTCTTCTAACCTCTCCTCCATGTGTTTGATTAAACACTTGTGAAGGAAAAAGAATGACATTCACTTCTTGGATGTGTTTTTTACCTGCCTATTTTACATAATTGCCACATCGCTGTCAAATCTGTGTTCTCTGAGGAGCACTTAACTGGAAGATTCAGTGGCCAGTGTTTTTGGCAATTTCCAGGTTTTTTTGTTATTATCTAATGTATCTTCAGTTTGTTGTAACTGACAGCAGTGTATTTTCATTTTGGATTTTTTTTCTGCTTCCCCAAACGCAGCTATTGATTCAGAGTGGCTTTATGAGGAAAAAGTTGAGAAAAAAAAGTGGTGGGTTTGATCTACTAATTTTATTCTTTAAGTTTCCTGTTTTTTTATTTTTGTATTTTCTTCTGTAGCCAAACCAGATTGTCCTGGAAGACAACATCCTGGTTTCTCGTTACATCAGCAACCCCTTGCTCATAGATGGTGAGTGTGCTCAGGAACTGCTTTTGTCTCTTTTTCCCAACCCCACATCTGAGGATCTCTGCAGTTTTTCCAGAATTTGGTTGGATAAGTGAGTGGTCTTTTGCTAATACCAGGAAAAAAAATGTTACTGGAGAATTTCTTAAAATTTGGAAGCCTTTCAACTTCAGATGCCTATATCAGCAGCAGATAATGGTTTATTGCTCTCAGTCTGTTGAAATGACTCAGCTGGATTTATGTCTGAAAATGTGTTTGCAGTCCCTTACTTCTGCTAACTGTATTCCAGATTTCAAATTCGATGTGCGCCTCTATGTTCTGGTGACATCCTATGATCCACTTGTCATCTATCTCTACGAGGAAGGATTGGCCAGGTAGGAGAGGTTTCTTCTTTTTCCGTGTACCTGCACACGGTGATCTGGAGATGTCTAGGTTTTCCTCTGTACTCTTACACAATTGCAAGTGAGGGAAGTGCCAATTAGTGAGTTCTACAGAATTTAAGCATATCATACTTCATGATGGTCTGTCAGTTTTCTTTCCATAGATCTTGGAGACACACTTTTTTACATATGTAGTAAATGAAGCAGCACACACCATTGCTGGCTTGTCCTTTCTAAAGGTCAGGTTCTTGAAACTTCTTTGTAATATTGGTACGTTTTGTGTCCCTTCTCCATCCTCCAAGGTGTAGGGAGTCTAAACTTCCTTAACTTCTGTTTCATCCTGAAGACTAAATTAATTTGAGACCTGTTGTTGGCAGTATTTGCCTTTGTTTTAATACTTTGAACTGCTATTCTATTTTTATTTTCTATGGTACTGAGTATGTGGTTTTAGATGATTGAACTTTTCTTACCCTGCAGGATGCCCTGCTTTTAAGTCGTGAATGATACTTAAGAGGAGGAGCACTTATCTATCAAAAATACCTTTTTCTCTTTATCACAGTTTAGCTAAATACTTGTCTATAGTAATTACTACACTTGAAATAATTTATCTTCTGACTTCCAGCAGACCAGATACTTAAATGGTAGTGGTGTTTGAGAAGAGAGCATCATGGGACTGTTCTTCTGCAACAGTTTTAAGCATTGCTGAATCTGTCTTTTAAGCATATCTAGTTCTATTACTGAACTTCATCTACCCATTGAGCAGTTCCAACTGTAGTGTCAGCTATGACTAAAGGCTTGTAGAGGGACTTGTAATCGAATGCTTTAATGTGGTAGATAGCATTTATTGCAACCATTACTTAGTTTCTTTTAAATCTTTCCTTTCTTCTGTGGCTGTAGAGTTGGTATGTTTGTGCATCAAGTGCTGGTAAGCATTTCTTGGAGGTCACTCCAGTCTTCAAAAAGAGCAAGAAGGAGGACCCAGGTAACTACCAGCTGGTGGTGGAGCAGCTTATTCATGGTGCCATCTCAAAGAACATTGAGGAAAAGAGGCTTATCATGAGCAGTCAACATGCATTCACCAATGGGAAGTCATGTTTGACTGGTCTGATAGCCTTTTATGATGGCATAACTAAATGGATAGACAAGAGGAGAGCAGTGCATGTGTTCTGCTTCAGCAAGGCTTTTGACACTGTCTCATGTGGCATGCCCACAGCCAAGCTTCAGAAGTGCAGATTGGATGATTGGGTGGTGAGATGGATTGGGAACTGGTTGAAGGAAAGGATTCAGAGTTTTGGTCAGTGGGACAGAGTCTGTTTGGAGGCCTGTGGCTAGTGGTGTCCCCTAGGAGTCATGACTGGGTCCAGCCCTATTCTGTGTTAATGATCTGTGTGAGGGGATAGAGTGTACCCTCAGCCAGTTTGCCAATGATACCAAACTGGGAGGACTGGCTGACATGCCAGAAGGCTGTGCTGCCACCCAGTGTGTCCTGGACAGAATTCTGATGAGAAATGGAGAGCTGGCGACAGGGGACATGGATAAGGCTGAGGT